>WKLD01000008.1:1842-349246 GCA_011316045.1 Picochlorum costavermella | reverse complement strand
ATCCGGTTGCGATTCTGCATTTCTATTGTCCTCAGATTGCTCAGATCTACCTTCCCGGACCAGGGAACCGCAGAGCACGAATTCACGCCTCTTGTACCACCGTCTTAGGTCCAACTTTCGCCGGTGTCTATGCAAAACTTTGCGTCTTCCCGGCATGGTTTTCTCTGTGCACCTCAATTTGAAAAATAGCTCAATGTGTCATAAATATATGGCAGAATCTGACCTTGCAGTTGCAGGGAAACGGGCTTACCGCTTCCAAAGTAAGTGGGCCCACCTACGTCACTCAGCCCCAAATGCAGCGCACAGACACGCTTTGGCCGTCACAAAATTTTTTCCATGATATAAAGGTTGTTATAAAGGCTGTGTCAAAGTGTGAGCCCCTGAAAAAAATTGTGGAAGAAGATTGTTTCCGAGGCCCCCTCGTCGAAAGGTGACCTGTTCGGCTCTGAATTCCTTATATATGAACGTCTTTCTTGTCGGCCTTAGGTAGAGTTGGGCGATAGCGTGGTCCGGAATTTACACGCTATCGACCGATAGCGTGGTTTTGTCAATGTCATCGGTCAAATCGACATTGGATGGGAGGTTATAGATTAGATCGATAGCGTGTGACGCTATCGCCAAGCTATCGCCACGAAATATGGCGTTGCATTAGCTTTTCATTGAATGTTAATTTCTTATACCATAATAATGATAGTTTGGTGTATCCTGATCGAAGTTACAGCAACGATAGACCAGATAAACAGCAAGGGAGAGTGAGGTACACTAGGGAAACGATGATCCGTCAATGGTCCGTCGTGAATTCCGACTTGCACGAAATTATCCCTCGGTGCCTTAAATTTATTTAATTTTACTATATTTATGGATAACCGAGGCCAGTTTGGGTAATAGTATGCGTTTGATGAAGAAACGAGTTGGTCTTTTCAGCTCGACATTCGCCTTCTCCGACTTGATCACTTTCTTGCGTTAGAGAGATCCCCAGTGCTAGATTACACATATTAAATGATAAATATATTATATGACAGGGTACAGGACTCAATGTTTACTCGGGGTCTGGGGTGCTTTTCAGAGGGATGGGTGTTCCAGAGTGCCCAAGGTAAACGTCTCGCTCCTATGCTTCCTCGAACTGTTTGAGCCATTTTTGGGATTTAGGTACGACAAAGTTACTGTAGGTGACTTGCCTAGTCTTGGTAACCTTACCTTTATCTCCCAGGTAGCTGCAGTCCAAACAAATGCCTTTTGTAAGTACCTTCTCCAAGGGAAAACATTGAATACTTTTCCTTTGGTCGTTCTGATCGATTTTAATCTCAATAATAGTGCCACAGTCGATATCGGGGTGAATCACAACGTTCTCATCACGAAACATTTGGATGGCTGCCCCCTTTTTCTCTGTCCCATCGACTTGTAGGGAGAAGAAAAATCTGACAATGCCGATCCCAATGGCATTTGGTGACCCTAGTGAACTCACATCAACGAGTACAGTGCTTGAATGTCGTGTCCTCTCCCTCTTGTATAATAATGAAGTCACTTTTTCAAGCATACCACCTCTGTGTAGGTGAGCTACTTTGCAGACTGTGTGGTCTGAGCAGTGCCCCGTGACGTTATAAAAGTCGCAGAACGACTTAATGTACTTCATCTGATTCTTCTTGACTTTATCTTGTGGATTTGCTAAGGAATCCTCCTCCGATATCGGGGAAGGGCTTGTCGGATTCTGTGGGACCTGTGTGGTGTCTGAATTAGCCATCTCGATACCCTGCTCCTCGATGTAGTATCGGTCCAATAGTCTCTGCACTGCAATCTTTTCCGGTTCTTCTTTTCCTATAGCGTTCTTCTTGAAAAATTGGAGAGACCTCTCGATGTGCAACTCGTTCATGAACTTGGCTTTTCCTGTTGCTTTCTCCTGATCCAAGAGCCTACAGATGAGAATGTGTAGGTTCTGCGTGCATACTGGCAGAAAGCTCTACACAGCACAGTATACATATGTATATTAAATTTTAATTCCATAAAACGTGGAAGGTTTCACATCAATTGAATCGTACCTGTTCGCATATCTTAGCAAACTCCAGCAGACTGGCTTGTGCCTCCTTTGCAGCCAGTGTCGTTCGTCCATCGTCACGACGAGCTGATGTGTCCTGGTCCATGAAAAAATTTATTCCCCTCCTTAAATATCCCCATGCCTCCTTGGCTAGTGGTGGAAGCACCCCGTCCTCAAGACCCAGGACTTTGCTTGCCACTACTGGGTGTAGAAGGAGAGTGCCTTGAAACTCCCAAAGGTTCTTCGCGTTTTCAACCAGGAATGCAGCAATGTTTGACAGGCATCTTGGCTTCCTTCCCAAGTCACATGTTGAAATTATACACTTATTCAACTCCTTGAGTTTGCTCATGCGCTTGATGACATTTTCATTTGTGCTTGACCCAACTTCATCATCACACTCCTTTGCTCTCCTCCTTTTTTTTTTCGCATCCTTTTTTTTCGGGTCTATTTTCACTAAACCAGTAAAAAATGTCTTCATAACTCCTAGAAAAATCAGATGGTAAAAGGGAAGGACGAAGGCATGCACACGGTGGAGGGTGTTCACTCTCCCGAACAGGTCACATGTCCCGTTAATGCCCAATTCTCTCCTGATATCTTGGAGCTGATGTCTTCCTCTTTTTACTAGGGTGCGGAACAGCTTTTCACGATCTTCCATAAGAGTTTCCGACAGTCGTTGCCTTTTGACACCCATTTGATAGGCCACTGTTCGTTCCTCGCTCTCTGTTTGTGTCAAGCATATAGTATGCAGGTAAGATACCTCTTCAAGGTAACCCAGGGGCTTCATTGCGCCTTCCTTTCGAGTTGAAGGATGACGACAAAATGGGCAGCAAAATACAGCAGCAGCTCCGTTGAAGCAGCCCAACTTGCTGCGAGCTGGCGAATCACTGTGGATAAATGCCCAATAAGGTCGATGCAGTATTTCCACTCTTCTACCCCTACTGTCGGTATAACTCACTCGAATACCATCCTTTGATGCTTGGATGAATTGTTCAGCGATCAAATTGAACAATGCATTCAGACACTTCGGCTCCTTGGGGCCAGGTAAGTAGAGTAAGGGCAATGTCATTGTGTCCTTGTGGGCAAGATCTGCTGGCAGGTCCTCACATCGCATGCTCACAACTCCCATAGAGTGCTCCTTCGTGTTCGTTGCTTGACACCAATCAAATCCTACACTATAGACACTGTTGCTGTACTGTGCCACTCCATTTTCAGTAACTTTTTGTAACCATGCATAGTGCTGGGACTGGTAAATAGAGTTCTGGTCCCTTTGTGACCCTCTCTTCTCCGCAAACTCGTGTATACGAAAGAGACGCTGGATCTGACTCTCAAGACTGAAAGCATAAAATTTCTGCACAGCACGAGACGTGTTCAGAATGGGTAGCCTTTCTGGCGTGCATTTGACAAAAGTTCAGTACCTTCCTGGGCACCACCTTCCAAGTGCCATCAGGGCTCTCCTTTACTCTGAAGCGGGGCTGATCGCATTTCTTACATCGTTCATCCTTACGAGAAATCCATTCTTGTTTCGGAATGCGGTCGAATATGTACTGCTGGCAAACACATATGTGCAACTCAACCTCGTCATCCCTGGGAATAACAAGAGTTTCTCTCACAAGATACAGGGACTTGGGAATGATGGGATCACACTCCTGCAACGATTCTCTACAATTTTTTAATATGGATTCGAACCCTCTCTTCGTGATATTATTCGAGGCGTAGATTCCAAACATGTCATTCAAATACTCCCTCAGTGTTTTGGCAGCACCTTTGTAAATAGGCTCGTCCAGCTTGCTGCGGTAATACTCAACCGTGCCCTTCTTTGGAAGTGGGCTATATACACTATGATATTCAAAAGGGGTGCCATCATCCGCAGTATTATCGCCTGGATGCTGTTCAGGGGTATGCACTTCTGGTGAGGCTGGACCCAACTCGTCTGTGGCTCTCACAGCCAGGTCGTCACCTACAATCACTCCATGAGGGAAACTTGGCCTGCATTTACCTTGATAATGATGTAATCTCCCAGTACGAGACCGTGGTAATAGTCTGTGGCAGTTGTCACAAAAGTCCTCAGTCATGGCAACCAACTTTCAACAACAAATTGAATGATGTGACAAGGCTAGAGTAGATTTCCCAAAATATCATCCTATCTATGCAGATAGTTGAATCAAAAGCATGTACAATCGACGGGTGTTTGCCCATATCTGCAAGATATCCAACTGCGCAGCATGCTGCTGGCAGACTGCCAATGGCGGTTAACAACCAATCCTTGTTGACAGTAGCTCCATCAACATCTCCAGCGACTTTTAGTGGAATACTTCCCCATGGAATACATGGAATTAAATAAATAAATAATCATGTCCGATCAGATTATCATTGATCTGGGTACGAAGGCAGTTGTCCGTCTGCAGAGCGCAGATGGACTCATCGAACACAAGTTGTTCTCGGCGTATTCTACCTGGCCGTATGACGCAATAGAGAAATCTTTCAGAGAAAATATTGAAAGATTAGAAATGAAGGAGAAGAAACAATTCCACCTGTACCTGAACGCGGACACGTACAGCAAAAAAGAAACGGTTGACGTCCACACCTTGTCGATTGGTCTATTCAATGCGCTGCAGAAGGAGTCAAACAGCGTTACAACTCCAAAACTAACTGTCATATTTTCTGCAGAAGAATCGTTAGAGTTTCAGAGCTCCAGTCCGCGTCATGGCTGTAACGGTTCAACAGACGAGCCCGGGGCCATACCAAATCGGGTACCTGATAGCCCCGAGGTCGCCGATTTTAAAGAATGGATCAAAGTCATAGTAAACAAATATTGGCCACGAATTCACAGAGACCAAGAAGAAGACGGGGAGACTTATGGCAGCTTTGCTCTGCAGAAGTCAAGAAAAGGTAGTATGACTAAATACTTTTGGAATCCTGGTCGTGTGCGAGCCCTAGAGGAAATCAAACGGGAAGGTAAGAAAAGGAATCTTACAGATTATACCAAATTTTTTAAGTTTGTGACGAACTACACGAACAACACGACATCAAACCTCAGAAAGGGCAAGTTGCGTTATGAAGCTCGATCTGCACTAGAAGGAACTGCCGATGTTTACTGGGACAGCTTTGGGCGCTACATACGAGACGATAATGGAGAACCTTTACATCTAGTTCCGCCAGGAGATGACTGGACAGACGTCAGAAATGTGACAAAGAGCACATCAGCACATGCTGCCTCAGTGAGCTGTGGGCTGACAACAAACATTATTCAGTCCTCAGCTGTCGTTCGAGAGAATACTCCTCATGAAAATGAATCAATGCAGGCTTTAGAGAGCAGCGATGATGAGGACCTTCGAGAACAAGCATGTGCGAATAATTTTGAGGATGTTTGTGATGCTATATTGGACTCACAACTGCACACAGATACATCAGCCTTCGACATCACAGAACAGTCACGTTTACTTAGACGAATAGCTGAGTTAGAAAAGGATATAAAAACGCTTAAAGCGGTAGCTGCGACAGATGCTAATAGAAACGATTGCCGTCTCAAAGACATGATCAAACAGAAGGATCAGGAACTCAGAGATCTGACAGCCGAAAATACAAAGCTTCAACAAGCAAGAAATAGAAAGCGAAAAAAGGGAACATGTTCAAACGTAGAATCGTGGCTGGATGGTGGTCGAAGGTATATTTCTAGTGCAAGTGATAGGGCTGAAAGAAGCAGAAGGAAAAGGAATGAGAACACTCCAGGGAACACTGATATGGAGCAAGTCTGAAAATAGTTTCGCTTCTCTGAGGAAATCAATATAAATATTCTCTTTATCACATGTAATGAGCGTTGAGTGGGGAAACCCAACAGAGTTTGACTTGTGTGAAGCAGGTGTTGCTAGGGCTGCTGTAAAGGAGTACAAGGCGTTGACAGTATGTCTGGGAGGATCAAAGCCTCTTGAGATTCAATATGTTGGGTTCTCGAGCGCTAGAGCAAGCGACAAGTATGTTTGAAGGGTGGAAATTTGAGAAGTGCAAGTGTGGAACAGAAGGTGCTGCTGTGTGTATATTTGTGCAAGTACTGAGGCCAGAGAGCGCCCATACGCGTATGCATTGTATCAATACGTACTACTACTTGTAATATATATAATATGTTTAGTACACAAGAACCAGAAATTTCAGCAATGGCAGCGATTTGGAAGTGGTCGGTACTAGTCCGTCACCAGTCCGTGGGTGTCGAAATTCTCTGTCACTGGTCCGTGGCCCCGTTGGGGGGATGACCCTCCACGGACCGGTGACGGACCGGTGACGGATCCGCCCTGGCCCTAGTGGTATGGAAGAGGTCTTATTTAAGACCCCGAGCTAAATCCCCGGTCGCCTAAAATACCCGACCATTTGATGGGAAACCACTAAATTTCAGGGGGTCTTAAATAAGGCCTCTTCTCTGTATGAGGAGGGGAAATCCTGAAATCACGAAAAGTTAGCGGCGGTACAGTATGTAAAATTTTCAATCAGACATACCTGATGATGACCGAGCCAGGAGACAAGAATAATAAGAATATCATACCGTAGTGACAAAAATTATTGTATCGGATTTAATGTCTCACCCCGGACAGCCTCCGGACACATTAATCGCTTCTCAGACTGACTGAGAAGGCCCCAAATTCGGGCCTTAGAGCCATATTTTGGCCATGGAAAGGAATCGGATGGTACTTACAAGGGTATGTAATGCATATGAAACCCGTTCCGCCAGCCAAATGAGACTATAAGGCACCCTTATGGCATGTATAGGCTGGTTTGGCCTGTCTCTTCCTCCAGGGCAAGTTCATTCAGGCCTCCCACAAGCTCCTCATCTTCATCAGTACTATACCCATACTCACTCTCCTCCTCCTCATCATCATCAAGGACAGTCCTTAGACCCATACTCTGATATTTCTCCAGAGCATTCGATTGTGCACCTGTCCTTTCCAATACAAGCTTCAGCCATTTGCGTTGCCAGCACTGAGCATCATTTTGAAATTTCCCCTTGTAAAACTCCTCGAAACAGTTTTCTCTGAAACTTTTTATGTGATCATGATGGAATATATGGTCATTTGGGGTTCATATTCAGCATCGAGTGCTTCGATGCCCTCTCCAGTTCCCTTGTGACTCTGGGTGGACTTTTTGGGCCTCCTATGTCATCCTGCACATCCAGATGGAATTCTGCTCCATCTTCGATTGTTACAACTCTCTATTCTACACACGTATATACATCTACATCCATTCATCAAGTCTGGTAGGCGCAGCACTACGGTATCTGATGTCAGTCTTATCCTGTCTGCCACTCTTGGTGTTGTACCCCCATACCTTTGGGTCGTCTCGCATTCTGTTTCTACCTCATCTCATTTTTGTTCAGTTTTTGTTCCACCAACGTAGATTCACATGCCACTATGGAAATACTGAGCTTCTCTAGAAGCTCCAGAGTGTACACTGTTCAAACAATGTGCTGCAGAAGTCATCACAGAGCCCGTAGCCTCTCTTCTTTTTCTATTAGGCCGCTCTTAATTGATTCTGATGTTACCGTCTCCACCCGACTGGTTTTCTGCGATTTGAGGCTGAAATTTAAAAAATGGCCATTGCTCAAAATCTGTAAGGATTTTGCCAATTCTGATGCCACCATGCGATAAACCTCATCAAAAGGAGTCGATTGGTGGGGTTTCGGGGCCAAACTCGACCATGAGGCATCATGGCCGGCCAGAGTCGAATCCAGTGACCAGCTGGCCAGTCAGCAAAATTTTGAAATTTTAAAATCACTTTGGGACCACTCATGGTCAGGCGAAACAACGTTTGGGACCGGAACAAGGGGCAGGATTGAGATGAAAGTGGTTTATATGGGCTAAAAGAGGCTAATGATGGCTCCTTACTTGGGTCATGACCTGAGCAGCTGACCTGCAAAGTTTGATGGGCCAAAGTGACACCCCAGTGGCAGATTTTCGCCACAGAGCGACTCAATACGCTCAGAAGATGGATACAATGTCATTTGAATACATTTATAGCCATTGAAAGTGTGAAATTAAGTCGTTTAAGTGGCAAGCAACGAATTTAATTTTTCAGCCGTTTTTCATTTTTCGCCGAGCACCCGACTGCTTTTCTGACCGAGGGTGGAGACGGTAACATCAGAATCAATTAAGAGCGGCCTTATATTGTTATACATTGTAATTCTCAACATTTATACGTGTCTATTCCCCAGTATCCGTCAATCTTGCCAGCACCTCTTACGCAACTGGAATTTGAATCTTTCTCGACAAACTTCGGCTTCTTTGTCACCCAGACCAGATACTAGAGTTATGTATGTATTAAATGCATATAAATGAAGATACTTGTGTGTGACATTGTCCAATAAACCTCCAGATGCCCCCGCAACCCGCATCAATGGGATACGGTCAAGGCGGAGGATGACCGACCATGGCCATTGCCTCATCCACGACGCCATTGGGCTCGGCGTGGCACCAAATGGAAGAGGAGATGAAAATAGAGCGATTGGTGGGGTTTCTGAGGGCAGACTCGCCCTAGGGAAGGAGTTATCGCAAATTGAAATTCGCTCGGAGAGACATTGTATCGATATAGAAGGTCCACCCCGGGGTAGGTGATTAATAATTTTTGTCACTACGGTACATAAGCAAGCAACTCATACCACACTTCGAAGTGTGCACACACGTGTTCAGAACCAGTATCCTGGAGTACTTGCATTCTCAGTCTGAGCTTCAGCTACAGCAGATCAACGGCTAACACATGAACATGTATATACATTCTACGTAGAAACACATTACAGAGTTGAAGCAGCTGTAGATGAAATCAATTACTCGTCTTGGTACAGCATATTAAGGTCAATGGTGCTCTTAAGGACACTATCGAGTAATTTAGTAGCTCTTGAATATGAAAATGTATTTGCAATCTTCTCCAATCCATGGGAGGCATACTGTCTTGCAACTTGAGGGTCTTGTCTACATGTCGAATATGACTCCACATATTCTTCTATTCTCTCCGCCAAAAAACAATCGACGTCATTATTTAAACCCATTCCCTCCAGCGCAATCGCACTCCCAATCACGGGAATACCATGCAAGTACGCAGCTGCCACCTTTCCCTTGACCCCTGCCCCAGTGGACAATGGCACAATGGCACATAGCACCTGTGAATACAATGTAGTAAGGTCCTCATCACTCATCCAACCATGGAATGCGATTCCTCGATGGTGTTTTAGCTGCTCGCGCAAATCTTCTGGAGGCTGGTGGGATCCTACAATGTGCATGACAAAATCCGGATGCCTTGAACGTATAGCATCTGCAATTCGTATCAAATTTCTTACCGCTGCAACATTAGGTATATGCTGGAAACTCCCTACGAAAATTCCACCGTTTCTCTTCTGCATATATGAAATCTCATCTTCTACAAGCTTTCTGCCCACATCGATGGATTCATCCGGATATATGTTTGAAATAAGCTTCAACTTTGATGCTGGCACACCTTGTGACTGCAACACGTGGCCTTCCACATCACTCATCACAAGCGTCGTCACAGATCTGTTCACTATATATAATTCACTTTCAAGCCTCTTGTATACACTCGTAACATTCTTAACCAAATCCTTCGCATCCTCCTCATTGGCAGGGACTGCCATGATGCGCCCAATGCACGCCCATTTCTGCCAAATTTTCTGGCCTTTTCCACACATAGCCAATTGAACCGCCTCCTCAGGAGACGAATATCCTTCACTGTTTTGCTGCAAAAGTTCCCTTGATTCTCGAAGGAAATGCAAATCCACTGTGTCATACACAATAGGCACACCAGCACAACACGAATCAACCATCTCAATCACATCTTCTGCAGTATTTGGTCGGGCGATGAATATAGCTTTATACGGACAGGTCTCTTTTCCGCACAATGTTTGATTTTTAATAGCCTGCAATCGAATCCCTCGAGATCGTATGAATGCAACATCAGCAAGCCATTGCTGTGGAATCCAATAATGAACCGGAAGAAAGTCAACCTGAACATCAGAGTTTAACAAATACCGCAGAATCTCCCACATCCTCTGTGATCCAGAATCATACGAAGGTGTAGGTATCACCTGATCTATCCATAATACTAAATTCTTCATATACCGCTCCCTTGTCTCCAAGAATGGTGTTCCTTCTGGCAAATGATGCACCAGAGCATCCTTCCACTTCTTTCTAAACACCCTTTTATTCTTCCGCATCAATGATCGCTTCTCTGGAGAATCTGCACCGAAGGTATTTCCTTCCTGATGATACACAACAGCAAACGGTTGAAGCACCACTCTCAATCCAGCATTCCTTACAGCCATGGCCAAATCAGTATCCTCATAATACCCACGTCCGTATGCCCTGTCAAATCCACCCAACCTCGTAAACACATCTTTTTCCACAGCTATACAAGCAGCAGAAATGTAATCTACCTGATGAGCCATCAATAACTGGTTTGGAATCTTTTTTTGACCTCTATATGCGTTTGCTGCTCCCGCAGAATTATAAATTACCCCACCGAGCTCTTGTATATCCAACTGCCCCATGAAGAGAGGGCCTACTATACCAGCCTTTGGATATGTTACCAGCGTATTTATCAACGCACCTACAGCCCCACTGCTAACAAACATGTCATTATTCGCAAAAAGCAGAACATTTCCTTTTGCTATCCCTGCACCCTTGTTGCATGAAAACGAATACCCCTCTGATATTGTGTTCCTTGCATATGTGTACTGGAAATCATACCATGCACCCATTTCACGCAAACACGACCTGACAATATCCGTCTCTGGCGAAGAGCTTTCATCATCCACTATAACCACTTCCATCTTAAACTTGACAGAATCCTGAGCGAGTTCATGCACACTCTGACACGTCATCAACCCTTGATTATGAAAAGGCATCACCACAGATATCAGTGGAGCGTCATTATCACCTTTATCTTTTGTACTATGATTCTGTATGTGATTGACATCCTTCCCAATCTTGAGATTATCTTTCAGAAGAGAATACTCTCTTCCCCCAAGACGACGACGCCAGGGCACCACATCAGTCTCTCTCAACGATGTAAGGGTACAATTAGGCCCGAGCACCTTGAGGATAGCCTGCTCCTCGAAGCATCCACCTACAAATGGCTGGCGCCTGATTCTCTCATTCAACGACAGAACCTCTGGATACCTCGTCCAATACGCAGCAGGTTTGGAAAAGAGCAGCCGGGCAACCACCGCGATTAATCCCACAATTAATCCCACAACGCACGCCCAAATCAAATATGGAAAATACTTGGCGTGTTGTCCTCTCGTACACCGGATCCAAGCATTAGAGAGTACGCGAGTGACGTTTTTTCGCCGTTCAGTGACGACCCAGCGACGTCTCGATTCGCCCACAGACCGCTTCTTGCTATGAAATTGGTACATCAAGCGGGCCGTAGAGAATCAATCTTCTCGGGGAGTCGCGTAAATATTGTTTTTTATTTTCCAGTCTTACATGCCCGGTGGTGATGCGTAGTGAGAGGCATAGACGTCATCTTCCCCCACGCCCCCGCTTACATGCGGGTGCAAGTAGGAAATAAGGATCCTTCGAATTCGAAGGAGGCGCCCAAGTGTCGTTGACCGATGGCTGCGCCATTCCATACAATGTGCCGTGGTGGGCGTGATCTACGTATGCTATATATAACATATGTCACGGTTGATGAGTGATTTAATGCAGAAAGAATCGCATTGGTAGCGTCGGTGCATGTGGAAGAGATTTGAGGGGTTTGAGACATCCACACTACTTTCAAGGTGCCAAAGGTGTCCCTGGTGGGTGCTTTAATGGCATACTCTTGATCTCGGAGTAGATTTATTTGATAGAATTTGGGTTGGATTGCCGAGACTTGACAGTTTTCTTCGTGTCGAGGAAGCACTGCTGGACATATTTGGTTCCCTTGGAAGGAGCGATTTGAGCGTTGGGCGGTGCGACGAGGACGTGCGTGCAGATTGCAGAGCTTCAAATTGCACGCTTCATCTTTTGTTGGTGTCATACAATCACCTGAAATATATTCTGAGAGAAACCCATGTCTTCGAATTGGGATTTGGTCCCCATCGGGGCCTTGGAGCAGGTATGCACAGACTGTGGGTGACACGTGTTGTTGGAAAAAGCCGTATGACACTGTTGTTGTATGCTGTTGCAGATTGCGGAATGTCTTGGAGATGATTATTCATCTTTATCGAATATGAGATTAGTGTGCACGAGTTGGAGGGATGCTGTGTCGTCTGCGAGGATTTGTTTGTGTCCTAGAGGGTTTGACGACAGCCCTGGTGCGTTTGTAAGACCGCGGGTTTTGGACTTTTCGCGGCGTCAATTCTCGCCTGTTATGAAGAGTAGTTATTTGGAGAGGTTTCAAAAAGATTCTATGCGATTATTGGAGCGTTGTGTTTTGGATAATATGCAAAGGATTGCGTCTTTGTCAGCCTTGGCACCTGCCATGGAGAATTGCTTGTTGGAATTATCCCTGCAGAATTCTGCGGTGACAGATGGTATGCTGTTAGATGTGCTGCCAAAATTGAGACTGTTACGAGTGTTGGACCTGCAAGGATGTCTGTATTTGCGGGGAGAATGCATACGTGGGCTTGAGTACACTCGAGAGTTGCAGGTTCTGAAACTGGGTGCATGTGGGATGGACCTTGTTGGTGTGTTGGATGCTTGGAAAGCTGTGATCCCAGCACTCAAGGAACTGCAAGTACTGAATATTATGAATAATATTGTATCCGATGAGTGTATAAAGGAGTTGGTTGGGTGCAAACAGTTGGAATATTTGGACATCAGAAGGTGTCCTGATGTCACCGTGTATGGTGGGGTGTACTGTTTGAGTAGAACTCTTTTGCGTTTGGAGACGCTCAAGCTTGGTCCATTGTATCATTGTTCAACGGATGAGATATGGCAAATGATTCCTAGGTTCAAGCATGTGAAGGCGTTGGAGATTATGGGGGCAGTGGAGAGGCATGCAAGGCCATTGACAGATGTACTGGAAACATCCATGTGGCATATGCCTCGTTTAGAAAAGTTGAGTTTAATGAATTCTAAGTTTGATTGGTCTACAATCAAAGTGTTGAGTATTAGCTGCGGGGCAACACTGGAGTATTTAAATTTGGGCAGGTCTCAAAAGAAGAATGCCTCTTGGTGGGATCAAAGATTAGAGCTCCAGGACACGGCAATTACTTTCCCGAAACTGAAGGTTCTCAAATGCAATAATAACAATGACATTTCATTGCGATTACTAAATCGCTTGTTGGCTGCTGCCCCATCGTTGGAGGACTTGGATCTCAGTGGACTCTGCCTGGCTCCTTCTTCGTGGGGGGCAAGGAGATCCCTCACGTCGCGACATAAAATAGCAGGTCGACAATTGAAGGAAATATGTAAATTCTCAGAAGAATTGGGATCCTTGCAGAATTTACAAATCTTAAAGCTAGCTGACACTGGGATTGAAGCTGAACACTGCACTCATGTGATGAGGTTGCACAACTTGAAAGTTGTTGATATCAGCAAGAATGCACGCCTGACAGATGCTCCATTTGAATATGGAATGAAAGTATGGAATAATATAAGGGTACTGAATATATCGGGAACGCTGGTCAATGTGAACTCATTTGTTGCAGGCACTGTCATGGATCAGCTAGAGGAACTGTACATCTCAGGGAATATACGAGGAGTGAGAGAGTTTTGTGATGCAATCCAGTCTTCTCCATTACAAGTATTACACATCGAAGATTGTCAAAACATGGATGATGAATCTTTAGGTATCATCCTGTCTAATTGCCCCGAGATTCGGAATCTATCGCTTGCTGGATGTCGTGGTCTTTCCCCAGATGGCGTTGCACAGGTAACCATGCTCCGCAAGTTGACGACGTTGGATCTTTCGCGTCTACATAACGCAGTTAATGACGATACAGTGAAGTATATCCTAGCACGCAACACATCGATCAGTGAACTCCACCTTTCAGGACATGAGAATCTCTCACGTGACAGCTTGGAATTTCTCTTGAGTTCAGAAATGCTCCAATTCGTCGACATTTCATTCTGTTTTGGAATTGGAAACGATGATCAATGCACAGAAATGGTGACGAAAAGAGATTCGCCCATTAAAATCCGGCTCCCTCAGGGCACGTCGAGATTAGGACTTGTGCATGCGAGACGGAGTCTCTCATTTGAATGAACACCCATTACATTACATTATCTATTCTACTTTTTGCCTTTTGGAGGATGCATTCTCTTGATTATTATTCTTCTTCTTCAAATACAAACCACACTCGACATGATTGGTGTACGGAAATTGGTCAAACATGGCAAACCTCTCAATATCAAATACATTTGACACGGCATCGTAGTCTCTCTTCAGCGTCTCAGGATTGCAACTGATGTATAAGATATTATCAAACTCTTCCATCAATTTCCGCGTCTCAGGATCCAAACCAGCCCTCGGAGGATCCACAAGTAACGTTTTGAACGAGCAATCCAACAAACCACTTCCCTCTAATCGCTTATACTCCTTCCCAGACTTCCATCCTTCGGTAAACTCCTCGCTCCTCATCCTCGCCACAAACACATTGGTCACATTATTCATCTCAAAATTCTTTCGCGCCGCCGCCACTGCAGATTTACTGACCTCTGTTGCAATCACTTTTCTAAAATTCGGTGCCACCACTGTGGTAAAGTTTCCATTACCGCAATACAACTCCAACAAATCATGATCTCCAGACCCTTGCGTACACGACACCGCCCATCCAAGCATGGATGAACATGTATATGCATTTGGCTGACTGAACGCTCCTTCAACTTGAACATACCGAACAGTGCCCCTACCTCGAACATCAAAAGATTCAATCACTTCGTCTTTCTCCAAGCAAATCTTTTGCTTTCTACTCCTTCCAATAACATGCAAACACGCCAAACCTTCACAATCAGCAACAATGGATTCCCTCAACTTTTTCGCATGCTCTGACCAACCATCATCCAACTTTTTATGATACAATAGAGTCACCATTGCCTCCCCTGTCAGCGTCGTATGAAAATTTACCTGAAACAACTTTTGCCTCAGAGCATCATTCTCAAGAACACCCCGTCTCACATGCACCATGAGCGCATTCACAAGCTCCGATGCCACAGGAAACTGATCCATTCGAATCTTTTTCGTCGCCTCGCCCTCCTTTTGATGCATCACATAATACATGTCATCACCATCATGCCACACTGTAAACTCGGACCTACACACATACATATTCTCTCCATCACCCACACACTCGCACAATTCTCCCTCACGGACCTCAAACCACCCACCTCATCCGATAGTGCCGAGTCTTTGACTCAAAAACCTCCAACGCAGGAGGCCGATACCCACTGAAAAGAGCCTCCACACGCTCCCTCTTCTCCTTCAACTGAGGAACATACTCCCCCTTCTCCATCCGCTCAATCATCCCAAGAGGCCCATCATTATTCTTTCTATCACCATTGGAGGCACTCATACTACAAATAATTCTCTGTGCAGCGCACAATCGTCTTCTACATGCAACAGTAGAAATCTGCTGTCCCCAACGTATCGACACTGAGGCCCCAACTAGCCTTGCATGCATTCCAAAATACATGAAAAATAAATTATTCATTCATTCATCAACGACAGGGTCTCATCTACACGATCAATGGCATGCATGCCATTATGGCATCTCATGATGACGAATACAGCAGTCTCAAATTTCTATCTATGAATCCAATTGTATCTTCCAACCCTTCTGATGTATCCGTTAGAGAATACACCTCTGCTGCGGAATAGATACTCCCCACCATGGCCCTCTGCGTATACCAACCAATGTCCAGGGAAGAATCCCCAGCATACCGAACAATGCAATCAGACAGCCTCTTTACATTCTCTACGGCATACCCTGCCTCACCTGGAGTAGCCTGAATAGCAAGAGCACTCGCCCATATCTGTCTCATAGGTATAATCATGGCGATTCTCTGTGTCAATCCAAACAGCAGTCCATCATGTTTGTTGGGCCTCTGTGCCTCTCCCAACTCTTTTGCCTTTTCTGCTTCTTTACTGAGAATCTTTTCTAGCTCATCGTTACACCGTTCATTAAAATATTGTACTATCGCTCCAGGACCTCGAATCGCACCAGCACTCGCCGGGGAAAGGGATAACTCCTCTGCTGCTACCTGAAGACTCTTTCTAGTCCACCCATGCTCAAGGACATGTCGTGATATGGCTCTGTCTAGTATTTCATCCAATATGGAATCTTTTTCAGTCATAAAAAAGCGTGTATGGAGAGAATGAATGACCCTGTCGTGTCCACTGACAGACAAGTCAAGGCGAGAGAACAAGGCCCTTGAAAGGGACCTTGTAGTCAATCCTATGGAACGGAATGACATTTTGGAATACCATGGCATGGCAATGGGCGTGACGGATGCTCATTCTGTCTGTGGTATTAATTTAATTGCCTATTTAAAGAGTTTTGAGGAATTCAAGGGTGCATGCATTTTCTTCTTCTTCTTCTTCTTCTTCGACTGTCCGTCTGTTTTATTTTTATTCTTTGCAGCTGTAGAATAAAAAACTAGTATAGTCGTGGTACCCATCATGAAGAATTCATTCGAGATGCTGGGGGATATGGATGAAGAGCAGCAGAGGGCAGTTCTGGAGGAAGAGTTCCAACGTTCTTGCTCTGTTGGGAAGAGCAGTCAGCAAGGACGGCATCTACGGGATGCTTTGATATGGATTGATTTAGAAATGACTGGTACGTGGTAGTACAGTACTGTGTGTACCTGTTGTGGTGATATATATATGATGTCCATGTGCCTGTAGGATTGGATCTCAAGAAGGATTCTATTTTGCAAATAGCCTGTATTGTGACGAATGGGGCTCTGTCGGAGTGTATTGAAGGAGAAGAGATAGCGATACATCACAGTGATGAGGTGCTGGATGGCATGAATGACTGGTGTAAAGAGCATCATGGGAGGAGTGGGTTGGTGGATCAGGTGAGAGCGAGTACAGTCACCATGTCTGAAGCCGAGGAGCGCGTGTTGCGATTTATAGAGACGTATGCTGAGCGTAATTCTCCTATTGCTGGAAATTCGGTGCATGTGGATGTGCAATTTTTGAAGAAATGCATGCCAAAGCTGGCAAGCTATATGCATTACAGGATTGTGGATGTCAGCACAATTGGTGAGTTGTGCAAGCGATGGTATCCTCGAGTGCATAAACGTCATACTAAAAAGAATGCACATACTGCGATGTCTGATATTCGGGAGTCTATTGAACAGCTCAAGTTTTACAGAAAACATATATTTGTCTCATGATGACGTATCTTGTACAGAGGTGTCTCTGACGTGGACAAACACGGATCCTTTGTTTCCTTTGGTGATGCGAATAGTATTGTCCAAGTATAGCCAATCGACGTATCCGTCGGCGTCTGTTTCGATGGGAAGGGTAAATGTCAGGAACCCAAACTTGAACAGGACACGAGAGATGACCACCCTTGTTCGTGTGGCAGACGCAGGTTCTGCACTGGCTTCTGCGATAATACTAATTCCTGGGAAAAGATCTACTCGGTTTTGAAGAGCTGCTCCATCTGCGCTGAGTATTTGCCAGTTTTTTACCACATTGACCAACCGTTGTTGCAAGGGGTTGGCAGTTTCTCCTTGCTTTGTCCAAATCAGTCTCCAGCCTCCACGGCACGCTGGACTATATGCTGGTCTTGGGATCCCTGCTCCAGAGTCTAGAACGTCGTCAATACAGGCTTCGATGGACGAGTCTGATCTAGATGACGAAACAGATTCTAGCAAGCGCTCCTGTGGTCCATTATCTTTCACCAGAACAAACAAGGTGCCCTTGTTTCCTCGAGAAAGTCTGAACTGACCATCTTTGCTTAGATATGTAACATCCAGCCATCCTTTCCTCTCATCGCCTAAAAGCCGGAAGGGTACAGGATATGGGATTGTCAATGGAAGAGATTTAAAATAAAAGGCTGCTGTGTCAAACTGGAAATCAATACGCGTGTGTACCTTGCTCGGTGGCTCTACGGAACTGGTACCCAGAATACCAAATGGAAGTCCTTTTCCTTTCCTCGGCTCAAAATCAGGGAGCGGCTGGGCATCTGTTGACCCTGCAGCTTCAACTTTCAAAAAACCGACAGCCTTGCCAAAATCTACAATGTTGTTCACCCTGACACCAGAAGTCCCAGACAACACTTCTTGAAACACAGAAAACCCATCAACTCCGGTAAATGATCTTTGAATTGGCGACGCAGAGGACGGCCGCGTCGTATACAAGAGCCTCCATCGACCAGTCAACAATTTGGATTTTGTAGGATCCTTCACACCCTGCCCACTCTTCTCCAACTGTTCCACAGCTCGCTCCAAACGATCCTGTTCATCTGGACCGATTCCACTGACTCCACGCCCTTTCACACCTGACACAGCGTCCAAGATATCCTGCTCAGCGCTGGTCGACCGAGACTCGACCACAGAGAGCTGAGCAGCACGAGTCACAGGAATAAAGTCCCTCGCATTCACCCTACTATGCCTCTTTCGCACCAATGTATTGCATTTTCTATACGATGGAATCGTTTTTGCTGTAATTGAGTGACATTGAGTGTTTGACACCAATTGGTTCACATGTCCGCTTGTGACATGTGAAAATCCAGCCATGGCGCTGTCTCCTCGTTCTTCAGCAGAATGGATGTATTTTTCTAAATGTATAAGAATTCAGTAATCAGCCATGGTGATGAAGGCACCATCATCATGATCAGGTCCATAATTGAACATTGAAACCACTCTGGCCATGGAGTCCATGGCATGGACTTGACATGTCATCATACGTGTCCGTTGCAGCATAAAATTGTCACAATAATCCATAATTAACGAATTTAGTACCCAAGTACATTACATTAGAACGAATAAATGGTCAATTCTGTAGCAATTGCTGTTCCAGTGGGAATTGCAGCTGGGGTTTTTGCTCTCTGGCATGGCCTCACATACTACGAAGTGGACATGAAATGTGAGAAACCAAAGTATTCAGTGCTCAAAAAGCTTGGAACAAAAACGACGTGGTACGGGAAGACTGTTCCCAAGGCCGAAGTTCGTCGGTATGCTCCATACCTGGTTGCATATGTGACCAGTTCTGGTGATTCCACCATGCGGGAGGCCCTTGGGTCTGGATTCCGCCAAATTGCAGGGTTTATATTTGGAAAGAATACGAGTCCAACTGATGGATCGAGCTCCAAGGTTGCCATGACCAGTCCAGTCACATTGGAATATGCACAGCAGTCTGAGAAGATTGCCATGACCAGTCCAGTTGCAGCTGAATCTCTCGGTGATAACGCCTATAAAGTGGCGTTCATTATGCCATCAAAATATACAAAGGAAACGCTTCCTAAACCTGTGAATGATAATGTCAAGATTGAAGAAGTTGGGTCACATACTATGGCCGCTATGACGTGGAGGGGTTCCAGTCCAAGTGAGCAAACCATGATGAGCAAGGCATCCGAGCTCAAGGACCTGTGCGAGCAAGATGGGATGAGAACAAAAGGAAACATTCATTTGTACCAGTACCATCCTCCATTCGCCCCAGCATGGATGAGGATCAATGAAGTCTTATATGAAATTGATGATACCCAAACAATGTCAACGTAATTTCTCGTATACTGTCCAAAATGTAACTTGCCACGGTCCTAATCGAAGCCACGTCATACCAAATCCCTTGTACAACCCCGAGAGGCCTTCATGATGCCACGTATGCCTCAAGCAGTGGAGAGAGCTGGAGAATGCATGGGATGAGTCATTCATCATTCGCGATTTTATCACGTCAGCCGGCGTTGAGATGAGAGAACTACAGAATCCAGAAAACAGTGACGATAGAACATGCGTCCGCGTATCCGACGCCGATAAAGGTATCCTCTCCGATGCAACAATAGTATTCTTGATCCAATCATAGGATGTTAGCTCCCCAATATTTACCAAGGCTGCTCTCTGCACCGCTGGCCCGCACCCCTTCCACATCCCTCGAACACCCTTTGTTTCGGAATAGAGTACCCGAAAGGCATCAAACACACCAGAATACCGCTGTCGAGACAAAGGCTGGGAGGCATCTGCTATCAACCGCACCTTGACCAAATCAAACGGGGATGCCACAAATTGACCCAATCCTCCCGACATTAATCCAATAACCATCGATTCATGTAACGAGGGAGCATGCCCAAGAGCATCCTTGAGTCTCTCAAACGTTGCAATACGTATACTGGTGTATGGAATATGCCTCAACACAGCTGCACTGCACCCAGCATACATGCCCATGACCCCCCTCTGCCCAACCACATGCCCCACATCCTGCATCTTCACCCTCCATCCTCCCCCCTGTGAGAGCTGCAATCGTGTCTTGATAAGATCCAAGGGAAAGGTGGCAGTCTCTGCAACACAGGCTGCAGCTGCAGCTGCTCCCAAACGTTTCTCGTTTGCACGAGATATCACCATCCTGACTGCTTCAGTTGTTCATCGTCATCACCTAGTTGTATAAATAAAATAAAATGTCAGTGACCCTGATCATGATGCAGCATTTGCAGATCTGCACTTGTGCAGATCTGTGTTTAGAGATCTCTAGAGATCTAGGTAGATATCTCCCATCCTCGTCGAATGGAATGGACAATAAAACACAATATTTCAGTCATAGTCAATATGAGGTGCGAGGTGGCTATATATAGAGCATCTTGCTTTTGTAGATACTCTACTATCGCCAGACGACGACCCCAACCCTGTCGACAGGGTCTTGGCAAGTATGGCCATATAAGAGCCTATGGGACACCATCTCGCAGTACAAATGATAGTTACATATATGAGGACGTGTTGGAATTAGATGGAATGGATTTGGAAGATTTGAGGTCATCCATGGACGAGGCAGTCGTGGACGAAGAGTACGAAAAGGCTGCATTTTTGAGGGACAAGATTCATGAGTTGGAGAATAGTGACCCTGTGTTGAGTTTGGAGAGGGAGTTGAAGTGTGCTGTGGAGGAAGAGCGATATGTATGTGCAATAGTATGAGTATGGTCTCTGTCTGTCTGTGGGTGAACATAGTTAAACGTCTGGTGTTGTTGTAGGATGATGCGGCGACATTGCGGGATGAGATTGCTGTATTGAAACCTCCTCAGGTGGATCCGGTGTCATCTGATGGTGAATTGCGATCGCGATGCAGGAGTGTACGGACGACAGAAGGTGTGGAGGTTGAGGTGCAGAGTGTCTATGTCCCTCAGCATAATGGGATGACAGGGGGGTACATGTTTGCGTATAAAATACAGATAACGAATAAAGCGCATCCTACGACGATCAAGCTTGTGTCGAGAAGGTGGGAGATTACGGATGCAAAAGGTCGAGTGAAGGTTGTTGAGGGGACTGGAGTGATTGGCCAACAGCCTGAACTGGCTCCTGGGGAGACATTTACGTACCAGTCCGTGTGTCCGTTGGAGACGAGTACGGGAAGAATGAGGGGTCAGTTTGAGATGTATAGCAGGGCGAGTCCAGATTCTAGTTGGAATACAAGCTTTTTGGTCGATGTTGGGGAGTTCAGATTTGATGTGGACAATGTCCACTGGTGATTATTTTCGATTTTTTTAATGCTTCTTCTTATTGTTATTTGGAGAAAGCATCGTAATATGTTGTTGTTTGTTAAAAAAATGTAACACATGGATGATTTGATACGCACGGGAGAGGTTATTATGCCTCGACTTCTGCTTTGACCTTTTTGGACTCCTCCGGCAGGTTGTTGCTGTCCTCTTGTTTTCTCTTCTTGCCAGAGGCGTCTGCGTTATCGTTTGATTTTGCTTTCGCCTTTGGACCTCGCTTCTTACCTGCTGGTTTTTCATCCTCTTCATTCTCCTTCTCTATCAGACGGATGAGGGTGTCGCATCTACGCGCTAATTCCTGTGGGGTTCTGCTCTTGATGAACCAATCGAATCTGAACCTCCATGAATTGCGAATCTCTGCCTTGAGCTCCTCCCAAGCACCGTACCCAAGCTTGTGGACCATGCAAATCAAAAATCTATCCTCTTCCTCGTTGTATGCTTTGCCCTTGGATGGACCGTACTGAATCTTCAAATCCTGCCAAGGGTTTTTGCACTTGGACAATTTTTTGGCAATTGCATCCATGATGGCTGCTTGCCACTGGATTCTCTGTTCTCCCTTTTCAATGTTTTTGAAAATTCTGTCAGCATCGTGCAGTTTGTGACCTCTTTTCTTGAACGCGGCAGCGTATTTTCTGATCTCCTCCTCAGTCTTGCCATCAATCTCTTTGCAGATGGCATCAAGGTTATCTCGGCCGTGGCGTTCGCAGGAGCGAACGAATGCATTGAAATCACGTCGACTCCAATTGGTAAATCCTTGCGATAAGAGGAGATCCCGTTCTTTCAGCTCCTCGTCAGTGAGAGGTTTTGGATCGTCATCCTTTGGAGCAATGGCTTCATTGATGGCCTCTTCTGATGCTCCTTGTTGTCGCATGGTATTTTCCCGCTGTTGGATACTGTATATGTGAGTATTATACGCATCTTGCTTTTTGTAGAGCTCGGTGATTCTATCAATATCGAAGAATTGATGCTCTGGCAGATTTGGCATTTTGATGGCACGTGGACCTGAAGGCTTGGACCCCTCTTTTCTCGAATTGTTTTCCGCATAACTCACGATTCTCTTACGCTCTCTCTTTGGTGGATCGACCCAGTTTGCTCCCATCAATGCCTTGAGCTGCTCAACTTGGTCCAGGTTCTCTTCCTCCTTCTCCTTCTTTGTCTCAAAATCATATGCAGATATACCACCATCCATGGCAAACTTCACATCGTCCGTGAAATTCTGCAATTTTTCGTTCAATTCATTGGTCGTCCTCTCTCCTTTCTGGATAATTGCATCGATATCCTCTTCCGTGATTTTGGAAGGTGCGGACGAGAAGACCATCTCTGCTCCGTACCGAACCATGTTCAGCAAATCATCCTTGTTCACGGACTTTGTGTTCTCAACCAAGCGACCTTGCTGAATGACAAGGGCATCCAAGCGAAGCTTTTTGTAAGCTTTCTCAATCACCTTCTCTTCGATGGCATGCTCTGTGCACAATCTGAACACTTGGACTTCTTTCTTCTGACCAATACGATGAGCACGATCCATAGCTTGCAAATCCATTTGAGGATTCCAGTCAGAATCGTATAATATGACAATATCTGCTGTGTACAAATTAATACCCAACCCTCCTGCTCTGGTTGACAGAAGGAAGATGAACTTTTCAGAATCTGGAGCATTATAGGCATCAATCTGCGACTCTCTGTCGTCACCAGATGTATTTCCATCAATTCTGCAGTACTTGTATTTCCTATATACACAGTAATCTTCCAAAATATCAATCATACGTGTCATCTGTGAGAATACGAGGACCCTGGAACCACGCTCTTGAAGTTTTGGAAGCAATTTATCCAACAGGACAAGTTTTCCTGCATTCTCCACCAGATGCTCTCCAGTAAAGTATGGTGGTCCTGGTTCTGCTCCTTGGAACAAATATGGATGATTGCAACACTTTCTCAATTGCATCACAATATTGAGCAAACGCGATCTATCTGCTCCTCCAGTGACGGCATCCATATCCTTCTGCAGCAAGGCAGCATAGTACTTCTTCTGCATATCAGACATACCAATCTTCAAAATGGTCTCCTTCTTTGGAGGTAAACTCTTCTCGACATCGCTTTTCAGTCGACGCAACAAGAATGGCCTCAGCACCTTGTGCAACTGCTGAACAACCTCTGCCTCTGCCTCTTTCCCATCCCCACCGATTTGGAACCATTCATCAAACTTTTCAGCTGAAGAAAACACCTCTGGCAACAAAAAGTTGAGCAATGCCCACAATTCATGCAAGTTATTCTGCAACGGTGTCCCCGTGATCAGAAGTCGATAGTTTGTCCTGAGAGTCCTCACAACACGAGACAGGATTGAATTCTCATTCTTGATACGATGCGCTTCATCGATAATCACATATCTCCAGTGGAACTTTTTCCAATGATTCCTCTCCTTGATAACCATCTCATATGATGTCACAACCACATCAAACTTCCCTGGGCTGCACAAATTCTCCTTTTGATACGCACGGTCCTCTGCATTCCCATGGAACTTGACTGCCTTGATCGATGGACACCACCTCTTGAACTCATTCAACCAATTATGAAGAGTCGATTTGGGAACAATAACCATATGAGGCCCCGTAATACCTCTGTACTCTCTGAGGTAGGCCAACAGAGAGATTGTTTGCAGCGTCTACATACAACGAGTCCACCTTGGTCAGAGATCAGAACACACACACCTGCATGACACAATTCCACACACACACCTTTCCAAGACCCATCTCATCTGCCAAAATACCATTGATCCCATTATCATACAGATGAATCAGCCAATTCAATCCCTGCATCTGGTATTCACGAAGCTTTCCATGTGCAATAATAGATGGCTGCGCCAGCAGCCTATGCCCAGCCATTTCCCCTCCAGTCTCTTCATCCCTCAACAACTCCTCATCCTCTTGCTCCTCCGTCCGCATACCCCCATGCCTTCCCTTCTTCTTCCCTTTCCCCTTCAATGAATCTGCTGGTGCAAAATGCTGAAACACTTCAGCCTGCTGCAACAAAAAGTCCAACCGCTTCTTTCCCCGTGCATCCTCCCCTGCAGCAGCATCAGAATTCAACTTGGCATGCATCTGCTCCACCTGCTCCTTCCTCTGCTGTTCCAACATCTTCAAACGAGCCTTCTCCTTCCGAGCCATCTCCTTTGCCTGATCATTCTCCAAAACCTACACACAGTTTCGTCATCGTCATCATGTTGAACAGACTCAAGTCGTCAGAAACCACCCAGCCCCACGTTGGTCGTGTAGATAAACAAACAACTACTACCGCTGCCATAATCTCAATAATAATATTAGTACTACAAGTAGTAGTAATAATCAAAGACGTACGTCATCCGGAGCTTCTTCATCCGTGTTATATTCTTCCCCATCGTCAGGCTCTTCCTCTTCCTCTACGTCACTTGCTGACGCATCAGCTAATGCAAAATCATCATCTGGTGCACCATTCTTATATGAAACCTCGTTTCCGTCCCCAGAATCCCCTGCGGCCTTCACGTCCTTACCCTCTTCAGCCATGACGAGCGCTTTCTGATCTTTCGTATACTGGCGTGAATCACTGTGTCTCTTTTTGTTAAAACAGCAGTCTATGTATTAAATATATTCGATTCGAGTGGTGGTCGACGCTGTAGGATGCGAATGATGACTTGAACATTTGAACGTCGAGGTGTTTAAATATTCTATATATGGACATTGATCATGCTCCAAGCAGTGTTTTGACATCCTCTGGGGGATGGATGGAGGAAATCAGAGTGCTTCTGGATGCAGAATGGTACGCACGTGTATATACATCGATGATGCTGGAGGCAATCTTGTCTGCAATAGCGTTCCTAATGGCTTGTTCGATGATGGCTTGGTCTTCTCTCACAGTGCTGCATGATGGGTCTTGGAGTTTTGACCATAGGGCCATGGCTCCTTGGGCCGCCACGTCCTGGGAGACGGGCTGCTCGTCAGAGGTCTGATGACTCTCTGTGTGGCCATCAACTGTGATATGAGCATTCTCATCGGTGGATGTCTCTGCGCGAAGCATTGTTCCTTCTAATATCCGTGACACGTCTGTGGCAACCATGTGGTTCATCGTCTCTTCAATGGTGTCCTGGAGTTTCTTCACGAGAGCGGACGCGGATTCGTATGCTTCAATCTGGCGTCGAATATGACATAAGCAGTTGATGATGTATATATACTGCTTGTTTGGATTCATTGCGGATGTTGTGTCATCCAACCTGACTGAGGATTTTGGATTGAGGGCATCTGCTCCGGCAATGACTGAATCAATGATTGGATCCATGATGTTGAATAAGAGGGATTCGAAGTCATCCTCTTCTGTATCCTCAGTGTCTTCTTTCTGTAATAGAGAGCTTTCATAATACTTGATAATGCTGACGCCGATGGAGAGTCTGTCACTGTATAGGTCGGGCATGGAGAGGTCCTGAGAAGGGAGTGGAGGCTGTCTCACCAATCGATCTCCGCGCTGTTTCATCTGATCTCGTAATAATTTCTCAGTATTTGACTGACAGGATCGTAGTGTGTGCAATAGCTTGCCATCCTCCCCCATGACTGGTTGTATGGTTCTCACGTAGAAACCAAACAGGGTGGTGAGCTGGAAATTCAACACTGGAGATGGAGCAGCCATGAGGATTTGATCCAGGCGTAGTTTCAATGGTCTACAGATACTATCAAAGATTGTGTCCATGATTTCTTGGAGAGATAAGAGTTTTGATGAGTCATCGTCCGTCTCGTGCTGCGCTTGCATGTATGCCTGCAGACTGGATGTTCGGGACACGAGACCCCGGGAATCATAGCATCCTTGGAACAGATTACCTACGAGTTCCATTTCACTTGCAATAGCTGCGTGTACCCATGCAAGCATGTCATTGGCATATCGCCAGGGATCTGCTGCGTGCATTTCAATGGGTCGTGGGCCCTGAGATAATGCCTGAATAAACTTTTCAAATACTGCTGTTCTGCGAGCCATGGCAATCTCCTCTGCACAGTACGAGTATAGAGGAGGGCGAGATCGCAATGCTTTCATAGCCTTTGGAATCATATCGGCAACTTCTGGGGCATCAGGGGATTCGATCGACTGACACTCTGCCTGAATCCAGGAGCACGCATGTTTGAATGCTTCATCTTGTAATGCAGACAACTCATCCAGCAACGCCAAACCAGCCTTGTGGTGATACGATAGCCCTAAAGATCGACAATTACTATGCACAATCTGAACCTTTTTAAGCGCATCGATGAACGCTTCGTTGATGACCCCCTCCTTCAGAGTCTGAACGCATTCTCGCGGGAGTTGATATTTTTCCTGGAATACATCCAACCACTCCTTCTTGGACTCTGTCAGGGAAATAGAATGTTCTAATTTTCCAATATCGTTCAGTACGTTGGAGCATTGCAGCTCACCCTCGGTCAGAACAGAAGACATGGTGTCACACAAAGCTCCCAGCCGTGCCAAGTCATTACACACGGTATCAATCGATCCCATGATCGATTCAGCGTCTCCAACAAACCGCTCACTACTCTCAATCAGACCTTTTTCAACGATTGAACGGATATTCCTGCGATTATAGGCGCTGTTATCGCTGTAAATATTGGAAAGTGCTGAGAGATCTTTGGACACTTCTGGGCTATCCGTCTTTTGTCCCAAAACTTTGCTCAACTTGCGTTGCAACCCAGGTGCTACCGTAGACATATTTTATATATTCTATGCGAGTGTCCTGGGTATCTATTCCTTGTAAACCTGAAACACCAGAGGAAGAAGGAGCTTCAATCGTCCCCTTTCTTTAGAAGAATTGCATTCTTACGCGAATATGGCAGCAAAATGGCCATTAAGTATCTTCAATATAGAATAGTAGAGTGAATGTAGTCCACTTTGACGGGGAATTTGGACACCAATCTGAATGCGTCGTTCATTCCTCTGTTGGTAGCCTGCTCGTAGCAGGCTAATCCGGACAAAAGCCGTCTCTGACCGTACGGGACGTATTCCTTTTACTATACCAATCGTACATGGTATTGCAGCCATATGTGGCCGCCGTGTCTGCTCATATCCCACACAACAAAACTAGAGACTGCGTTTAGGTATCGGATGGATTCAATTCTGCATAATATGAGGGTCATTGATGTCTAACCACCACACCGAGTCTACTCTTGCGTTGACTGTTTGGTATTTCTGAGTGTACAAGGGATACCTCATCGACTCCCCTGGAAACGTATATCTTGTATAGAATTCTCATGTTTAAGGAGGAGCAAGGGCCGATTCGTTGTGGTCGTGACCCCGACGAAGGGGCAGTTACCTCTACAGCACCAAGGGCACTTCGTGATGACTATGGATTCGTTATTCAGTCGCCGTATGTGAGCCTGTATCACACATTCTCTCATGTGTGGCATGAAGAGGAGATTGAGAGATCCAGTATATGGGATGCGTGGATATCGAAGCATGCACCTGATGACAGCAGTAAGAGTACACGGCTGTATGCTGCACTGAAGAATGGGCCTCTGTCCAGCTCACGAGAGGGGTTGGAGGAGTTGCATGCGATGGTTCGAATGGGAATACCAAGACGGTACAGAAAGGTGTGCTGGAAGCTTTTTCTAGATGTAGAGCAAATACGGGTGGATGGTGAGTATACGAGGTTGTTATCAAGCCTGGAGGAGAGGGAAGGAGAGCATGATCATGAGAAGAGAGGAGGGGCCAAGGAGGAGGAGGAGGACTTTATGGGGCAGGTTGACAAGGATTTACACAGGACATTTCCCGATCATCCACTTCTTATAGAGGGATCGGAGGGAAAGAAAAAGTTGAGGCGAATTTTGTGTTGTTATGCAATGAGGAATTCAATCGTTGGATATTGTCAAGGACTCAACTTTCTTGCTGCAGTCTTTCTTCTGCTATATGACGGCGAGACAGAGGAAGAGGACGCATTTTGGTGTTTTGTGTCATTTGTAGAGAATATTTTAACCGGGTATTTTGATCCCATGATGATCAACCAGCAGGTGGATGGCCTAGTTTTTGAGCAACTATTGCAACAGCTTTTGCCAGGTGTGGCATCCCATATTGAAGATATTGGTGTTCATGTGCCAACTGCTGTCGCTGGATGGTTCTTGGTTGCGTTTGTGAATTCCTTTCCTATTGAAACATTGTTGCGAGTATGGGATCTTATCTTTTTTGAAAAGAGCCCAGTCGTCTTGTTCAGAGTGGGGCTGGCACAGATTGACATCTTCTCGGAAGCCTTGTTAGAAGCTCGCCAAGATGTGGATGCCTACATGTTGTTTCAGGCCATGGGGCCGATGAGTTTTGATGCGAGTAAGATTTGTGACAAGGCATGTGTGCACTTTTCTCATGTCAAGGATTCTGCGCTGAGGATATTGCGAGACAAATATGCTCCTGGAATCACACGAGTCATGGAGAAGATGTACAATGTGGAGAGCAATTTGCCCTCAATGACAATATCGACAGGGGTACCAAAAGCACCCCAGAGTCGAATGTCGTCTTCTATTCAGGGTCGAAAACCAATCTCAGATGCAAAGGTGTCGAATAGAGACATGCCAGGCACAGAAGGGGGCTTGGTAGGAATGGAAGGTCGTCTGGGAATACTTCGGCTTCGGCACAAGGACCAAACAGACAGCTCGGAAGACGTTCTTCTTCAGTCAAAATTAGAGTCCCTTCGTCGCACGCAAAGCGCGTCGCTGTCAAATCTGTATATTTCTGGAGGACACAAGGAGAGGCTACAGCAGCAGCTTCGAATCAATCTGCTGTCCATGTCAACATTCATTCCAAATTTGAGTATAGCTCCAGTTGCGACAGCCTTTAGAATTGCAGGAAACGTTCCATCTCGAGCACAGGCACTGTTCTCAGAGAATCAAACAAGCAGAGATGATAGCAGCCATGTAGAGGTTTCACACAAGGCATACCCTAGAACCATTGAAATCTCTGCATCAGTGTCAAAAAACTCCAAACAGGATGATGATGGCTCAGCAAAATCTCCAGTGCCTCGTCGATTTACTGATGGTGGTGCATTGATGGTGGCATCCTCACCACGAAAGCAGGCGTCGACACCAATATGGTCCAAAGCATCCCCGTCGAAAATGCATACATACGATGGCCACCTCGCATCAATCACCAAGCAGAATCTACAGGTACTGGCAATGCAGCTGGAGGAAGAGGTCACCATAGCATCCCAAAGCCTGGAAGATATTTCAGCAAGAAATTTGGAAAGGGAGCACATGATACAAGACCTCTCTGCACAGCTAGAAAAAATCCAAGACGAAGTGGAACACAAGGCTGACATTCTGAATGCCCTCTTCCAGCGAAGAACACACCTTGAGCAACGAGCGTCAGGGTTGGAACTCAAGTATAGAAAACAGTTGACAGCAAACAACGAGTTTGTGACATCCTGGAAAGCGACGCAAGAAGCAGTGGCACGCAACAACCAAAAACTAAAAGAGCTCATGGACGTGGCTGCTAAATCATCACAGGGCGATTCAAGTCCCACTAAGAAGGGGCTTCAACAACACATGCATAAACTCCTTGGCAGAAAATTTACATCAACTTGATACGAATTTATTTGACATTGACATAGGTCCGATTCTTCTTCCTATCTTTTGTGAAGGACACACACCCTTCCACCAATGAAAACAGTGTATGATCCTTTCCAATACCCACATTCAACCCTGGATGAAACCTTTTACCCCTCTGCCGCACAATTATATTCCCGGGGATGCAATGCTCCCCTCCAAACAGCTTCACTCCCAAAAACTTGGGGTTGGAGTCCTTATTATTCTGCGTGGAACCCCCCTGCTTCTTCGATGCCCACCGAATTTGAGTATACAATGTGCTGCTACTAGGATGAGATGTATCAAGACGAGTCTTAGATGCATCAGGACGTGCCACCAACTGATTCGTCGTCAAACCTCCTGCATAATGTAGAAAAAGAAGGACACACGCGTGAGCGGCTGCCGCAATTCACCATTAAGTTATATCTATACATACCACTATATGATCGAATGGATCCAGATCCACCCCGCATGGTCCAGCCGAGTGACTCGGAGATGCGCAGAACCGCTTGTCCAATCTCTCGCCGGCAATTCATTTCTGTATCACGAATACCCGATGAATGTGCAACTCATAACATATTTACAAGAACAATATCATCATCGACAGTAGGTAGACGTATATATATTCAAGAGCATTCCTGGAATGGCAGAGTCAGGAGCATGGTCATTTGAATCACCACAATCCCAATCAGAACTCCAATGCACGCTATCAAATACTCCCTTGACCATGCATGTGATTCATTCTTTATCGGGCGTATTCCTTCCTTCTTCTCACCGTCGCATGTGTCCTCCTTCTCTTCCGTCATTGTCCTTGACGGTATCATCTTCTCCTTGGGTTCCTCGACCTCAGAGGCAGTGGATGTCAAGATAAACCCATCCATCACGTTGGATTCAACCACAGACATATTCCTTCTATGCTTGGGTTTTGACAGCGAGAACTGGTTCTGATCTGCCAAGGTTTGTTGAATCTTTCTCAGAGAAGAGAAGCCATTGCGAAACTTTGGCTCTACTTGACTGAGAATCATATCCCAATCTTCTGCAGAATCTGGCAATAAATCCTCAGGATGCTTGGCCTTTGGCGACGACAGGCTTTTATCTTCTTCGCTGTGCTCGTGATCAATCGTGGCAATCGTTTGATCTGCCAATCTCTTGAACATTTGATATGCTTCAAGCAGCGAATCTGTCACACCCTTTTCTATAAATTTCTTCCACATGGTATTCTTTGTAAACGGTACACCGATATGAATCACTAATACGGAAGAGTTTGGTGATTTTGTATCTGGAAAAATATCCCATCGAGTCTCCACTTTGAAGTGATCTCCATACGGGATGTCGCTCATCACTTGACTCGTTTCAAATAGAATATGGTCATTCTTGTACACACGAACACGCTGCGTCTGGTGACAGAGCGCTTCAGAAGGCCCGATTCTAAATCCCTTCAACATGGTCACAAAACTCAAATCCCTGACGGGTCCAATCAGATTATGCTCATCCCAAGCAGTCAGCTCAATCTGCTTGTGACCCTGTGCAGCATGAAAATCTACAAAAAAATCAGATTTTGAACTCAAAAAGGCATCATAAAATCCTTTTGGTTCCACAGGAAGCGTATATTCAATCACTTTCTGCATCGTATCCAACACAGCAGGTGCATCTCGTGGCTCTGCCGAGGACACATCCGCAAAAGCCACGTGCTTTGTCTTCTTCTTCTTTCCTTCGTCTCGCATCTCTTCATCCTCCTCCTCCTCTTTCTCCCCCCTCGGCGTCCCAATCATAATATCATCATCCTGCATACCATTTTCTACCATTGTTGTCGTCGCCGGCGTATCAATAATATCAAAGGGGTGCTCAGCAGACTCTGGTGTCCCCCCATCATGCCGCAGGGTGGTACACCCCCTACAATCCTCCCACAATGACAATATCAACCGAAACGCCTCCTCTCTATTCAAAAACGACGTAAAAAACTCCTTCTTCACTTCCTCTTCACTCTCCTTCCACACAATCTCCACCGAGTTTGGAAACCCAACATTCTTCATCTTCCTCAATGACAGAATAGCGTCAATCGGAATCACCTTGATCTTGTGATACCCAAACAAGGAGCAGGAAAAACACACATGCGCATCGAAAACATACATCCTCCCTTGCAACAATATCTTCTTCTTCAACGCACATATGTAACTATCCAACAACTCTTCCCCACCCTCCAACCCAAACTGACCCTGAAGCTCCTTCATCTTTGACTCAATCCTCCTCACCCAACTCTTCCTCCCCTTGCCCGGCGCATCAAACTTTTTCTTCCACGACGTCGCCATCGTCATTGTCGTCTTGACACGCAGCTGATCCCGATGACGAGAACCCTCCTCCTCCTCCTCCTCCTCCTCCTCRGCCATTCGACCCTCCTCCTCCTCCTCTCTCCCTGCCAGCACAGCAATCTTCGTTGACTCCATATCGTGAGACTCTTGCATCAAAAACCCATACATTTATTCAATACTACTACTAGTAGTATTGAATAATATCTGTAATACGAGGGCATTCCATACCCAACGCCGCAAGCAACCAGTATACGATTAAATTATTGTTGAGATGGAATGGTAAAAAAACAAGGGACCCTATCTATCCACAATAAGAACCCTTCCATTCCATTATTAAAGATACTATATAGTACAGAGTATTTTATAATGAGAATGCCTGTCAGAGTGGCATTCATGCCACTCTTGGCATGGCGCGACATGACGAGATCTCTCGAGAGAGAGCTAGATCTCGAGATCTAGATCTCTGTTAGCAGATCTGCCTCGAGGCAGATTACATTCAATAAAAAAAGATGAATAGTAGTACGAAGAAGAAGAAGAAGAAGCAGCATCATTCGCGTCACATCAACCTGACGAAGCACCACCAGAAGACGAGTAAATCTGTCTGGAAATCTCAGAGAGGGAGGTATTCACACCAAACAAAACCACACTGGTCCCCAATACCAATGCAATCACCAGAACAGTGTTCAATAATGCACTTGTAAAGCTAGGCCATTCGATCAATCGGACTTCCTCCAACACCCCATCCACCAGAGAGGCATCCTTGGATGCCTCATCCTGTGACGCTGCTGCTGCTGCTGCCCTCAAGGCCCCCATCTGTCTCTGAATCTCTTCTGTACTCAGCACTGCCTCCTCCTCCTCCTCCGATGCAGTATTGGTAGTACTCGCATCTATGGCTGTAGAGACTGTATCGTCATCGACAGTGCGAGTACTGTCGTCGTCTTGTTCTGGTTCCTGTCCATTCGTCTCCCCCGCTCCTACCGACACATGCCTCATGTCTCGTCGTAGCACTGGATCTACCTGGTGATTTTCTCTTCTAGAAATACGGTATTGATGTAATATAATACGAGTATTGGATGGAAGGGATTGGCGGTGTCTGCTCTTCAATCCACCAAGGAGAGACTGCGTGGCTGCAATTGATATCGCCATTGTTGCGAGTATTGCTATTCTATCTCGCAGTATTACTATTAATGTATTTAATATATTAATAATGTAATTGTAGTGTGGAAGACGCGTCTATTGCTACTGCTATTCAGCAGCCATGCTGTAGATCTTTTTATTCTTCACACTCGTACACATGCGCACACACATATATATAGAGACAGAAACGCACACATCTATAGTCCATACTACCATGACATCATCATCACCATTATCAAGATGCTGATGATGACCATGCTACTTTTGAAGTAGCACGAGGAGAAACTTGAAAATGCACTGGATTCTGCACGGGTCGTCGAGGATCCAGATGATTGCTGAGCATCAGGAAAGTATGCGGCACACTGTGCCGGTACATCCCCAGTGGGAGAGCTTAGTATATCCGCATAGCTCGAGCAAGAAGACCCTATAGAAGACGGACACGAGAATGCCTCAAACGTTGTCTTATCAATACACATCTGAACCTCCACCAGGGCATTGCTGCTACACCTCAATGCCACCCCAGACACCCCAAATGACTCTTCAAGAGCCTGTTCTATATCCTGAGTGCGAACATCCCCCCCAGATGATAGATCGATACCATTCTCTTCCATAGCAACATTCAAATCATACTGTGAGTTCAACTCGAGAGCCTTGGCAAAATACTCCTCCTGGGTGGGAAGCACAGACAGAGAGCATGTGCCATGCTTGCTCCACTCGTGATCCCAGAACCCGGCATTCGTTCCGGTCAGAGATTGCCATTCGCAATCCATCTGATTCAATGTATCCGATTCCAAGTTTTTCGTGGAGAATTCGTCCTTTGAATCGCAGTATTGAGGATATCCGTTGTAGTAATTTGGCCATAATCCATGCAGGGTAAACTGATTGAAGGGTTCGACACTGCATGAGGAACTCCTAGATTCACAGAATGCTGGACCGAATTGTCTGACGAATAAGAAGAAGTCAAAATCGTCATTCTGCGTTGCTGCTTGGACAAGATGGGTTGCGGGTTCCTGAAATGACACTGACGACATATGGCCCATAAGGACCGATACGGCAAGGCGCATCAGCCATGTGTTGGCCATGACTACTTCAGTATAACGTAGATATGGCGATGTGTCCTGTACATGTACACACGAGAGGAAATGTCCTCTGTCGAAAGACATCGTCCATGACAGAGTCGTGTACTCTTTGACTTCGATCAAGGGCCATGCTGGAAGGGAAGATGCGTCATCCTCTTGATGATACCGGTCAATGGACGTGTTTCATGGGAATACAAATGTACACGTACCAATCTTGGTGTATGACCTTGGTATGGCGTTCTACTGCCATGTAGAATACTATTAATTACTATATATTAGATGTCTGGGTATTCGAATAGAAGGGAACGGTCTCGAAGTCCCGCGGGAGGGTGCGTTGAACTCCATGCCATGCGACTCGATTGCATGATTTTGATTGACTGATCGTCTCCTTGTCTTGTTCTCTTCTTGATCGACGTATTGCATACTATGTATGTATATATGTATATTGTTTTCTGATGGGATGCTGGTATGCAGGCACCGTGGATATTCTCGGCCTGCGTATGATTCTCGGCCTGGTCATTCGACACAAGGGTACGGCGGAGGGGGGTCCCGAGTGGATGATAGATACAGGGGTGGGGGAAGATATCAGAGTGATGGGGGTGGGAGAGGCGGGGGGTATTCTTCTTCACAGCAGCGGTATGGGGGTGACGGCCGGCCATCCTACTCCTCTGGAGGAGGAGGAGGAGGAGGAGGAGGAGGAGGGTATCCTCAGTATGGGGGTCGTGGTGGCGGGATGGGGTATGGTGGACAGCCCGTGATTCTTTGAATGATATGGCGTTGCCGACTCAGGATTTTTCCAGTCTGCCCAAGTTTGAAAAGAATTTCTACGTGGAGCATCCCAAGGTGACAGAGAGAACTGGGGAGGAGGTGAGGGCGTACAGACAGAAGAGGGATATTCATGTGACTGGGGATGATGTGCCAAAGCCTATAGAAACATTTGAAGAGGCGTCTTTTCCGGATTATGTGTTGAGGGAAGTGACGAGGGCTGGGTTTTCAGAGCCTACGGCGATTCAGGCGCAGGGGTGGCCCATGGCGCTGCAGGGTCGGGATTTGATCGGGTTGGCGGAGACTGGATCGGGGAAGACGCTGTCGTATTTATTGCCAGCGGTGGTTCACATTAATGCGCAGCCTCATTTGTCGTATGGGGATGGGCCAATTGTGTTGGTGTTGGCACCGACGAGAGAGTTGGCGGTGCAGATACAGAATGAATGCGTCAAGTTTGGGTCATCGTCCCGTATTTCGTCTACATGTGTGTATGGAGGTGCTCCAAAAGGACCGCAGTGTCGTGATTTGAGGCGCGGTGTTGAGATTGTGATTGCAACGCCGGGTCGTTTGATTGATATGCTGGATTCTAGGGTGACGAATTTAAAGAGAGTGACGTATCTTGTGCTGGATGAAGCTGATCGTATGCTTGATATGGGATTTGAACCTCAGATTCGTAAAATTTTACAGCAGATTCGTCCGGATAGGCAGACATTGTTGTGGTCTGCCACGTGGCCAAAGGAGATTCAGGCCTTGGCGAATGAATTTTTGACAAATCCGTATCAGGTGGTGGTTGGGTCTCCAGATTTGAAGGCAAATCATCGTATCGAGCAAAACTTTGAGTTTCCATCGGAGTTTGAAAAGTATCCCAGGTTGTTGGAGATTTTGAAAAAGGAAATGGATGGGAGGAGGATTCTCATCTTTGCAGAGACAAAGAGGGGTTGTGATTCTTTGACACGGCAGCTTCGGCAGGATGGGTGGCCAGCGCTTTCAATTCATGGAGATAAATCGCAGAAAGAGAGGGATTGGGTGCTGGGGGAGTTCAAGTCTGGGAAGCATCCTGTTATGATTGCGACTGATGTTGCTGCTCGTGGGTTGGATGTGAAGGAAATTAAAGCCGTAATAAATTATGATATGCCATCATGTGCGGAAGACTATGTGCATCGCATCGGAAGAACTGGTAGGGCTGGTGCAGAGGGGCTGGCATTTAGCTTTTTCTCGTCTGCAAATGCAAAAATGGCGAGGCAGATTGTTGGTATTCTGCAGGAGGCAAAACAGGTTGTTCCTCAAGAGTTGAGGCAGCTTGCGGCGTCGAGTCGTGGAGGAGGATCAAGCTTTAGATCGAGAGGCCGTTTCGGAGGTCGTGGACGGTTTGGGAACCAGTATTCAGGTGGCGGTGGTGGAGGCGGTGGCAGGTTCTCCTCCTATGGTGGAGGACGAGGGTATGGTGGCCCACCTGGTGGTCCTTCGTATGGTGGTGGCTATGGTGGTGCGAGACCACCTCCACCGAGGTATTAACTATGAAATAAGAATGACTGTAGTTATTTGTAACACACTGAATGTGAAAATTTATCTTTTTCTAGAGGACAATCTCAACGCCTTTTGAAAATCAATGTCGTGACTTGTGCCATCACCTTGTACCGATTCCTGCTGTTCTTGTGGCCCAGGCCGATGCAGGGTAAATGGGTTTTGAACCATTGATGTGAAACTAGGGTCTCGGCTGCCTTGTCCTGGATGAGTAGCATCATCAGTGGAAGTCCCTGGGGCTTCTTCGATGCTGCCAAACCCACCTGCAAGTGAATCTCCCGGCAGCAATTCGTCCACCACATACACCGGTTCCCCCTGGTGCAGAGTTTCTGCAGCGATGCCCCTCCCAGTCTCATCGATGCTCATCTGCTTGAAGAGGCTTGCAGTTTTTTCTGGAGACTCCTTGCTGATTGTGGGGATTGTCTGCTTCATTCCCTTTACAATGTGCGACCCTGTTCGAAACAAGACGGGAGGTTCAATGAGCTCTTCATCTTGACTCACCCTGCTATATGATTGACTGGGCAGTGTTGTCTCTCTGGCTTCCCTAGTTTTGCTCAGCAATATGTCGCGACGCCTGATATTGGCATCCTGAGATAAGATTGCTGCCTCAGTCATTCGTGTATCCATCGATTTTGGTGGTATGGTGCTCGTTGGATTAGATCTTCTCCTAACATTGCTTGGTTGGTCGAATCCTTGCGATGCAAAAGAGCTCAAGCTGGAGTCTGACCCTGGTATGACAAACCTCCGAAGTGTCTCCACTTTTTCATTTTGCCGCACCCCACTGATGTCTAGATCTGATGAAGAAGCCGGCTGCCACTCATTGTAGCTATCTGATCGAGCAAATTTATCCAGTTCCGTCGACCCATTGCCTTTGTGAAGAAACGTGACTCCAGCACCTCCTGTGTGTCCATCAAACACATCCCCGTTTCCCATTTTTGTCTCAAATGAAAAGTTTCTCAGGTATCCCAAACTATCTACTTTGGAGAAACCACGAACCAGATACTCTTCTTCTGTTAAACTAGATATTTTACTGGGAGACGTGGCCCCCTCCAACAATGCTTTCAGATCATACTTTCCAAATGACAGCTTTCTCTCAACCTCATCTCCTTTCCTCGGGGAAGATTCAGCCATTCGAATTATCTGAGCCGCTGAAACTTCCAAATCTCCTGGATACAAGCTCGGATCCACCCCCATATCAGACGGAATACGGTCTAAAAACGAATCATATGGCTCCAAATCCTCCCCTGCATCATGCCTCAGAGTTTTAAGGACCCCACGCTCCTGCACCAGACCTTCCCGCTTTGACTCGGCTCGAGCAAGCTCTACACTATCCTCATCAAATATTTCCGAGTATTTTTGCTTTCTTATTGCAGCTTCCCTCTTCGGCCTGTTCAGTTTCCCAGCACTCAGACCTGACGCTGATGGTGTCATGCTTCCAGCCTGACCCATCGATGCCCTCCCCGCCACTCTACTCGTACTCGTACACAAATAATGAACCATAACAACGTCATCGTAACGCTTGTCTAGAATCCAATAACACCTCCTCTGCAATCCATCATTCCTATCAGCATGAGCATAATAGCAGTTGAGCGTCTCCTTGTCCTGCACCTTTAACTTCTCATGCGTCTCTTTGATCGTCTTATTATCTACACACATCACATAACATTACCACCACGACACGACTATGTGGCATTCGCCGTAGCCATACAACGAATAACCCACCATTCTTCTTCCTCCAGGTGTGTTTATCATTCCGAAAGGCCCTGCACACCTTTCTCGAAAAGATATACAGCCGTCCACCTACACACGCACATCCATCTCACACCAATACCTCACTATACAGAAACAGAATCAACACACATACCTTCAGGCTGCGTCGCAGCCTGCTGTGGCCATGACATGTCCACCCCCTGAAATTTCTCCAAAATTGCCAACACCTCTTCATTCTTCAACCAACTCGACTCTGCCTTCTTAACAATCTCCATTACAGGTGCCCCCAATCCAGATGCCTCTGGATCCAAAGGAACAGCTTGGCGCTTCTCTTCACCGGGCGGAAGCTTGCTAATGACGAGGTCTTCCATTCTGCTCCCAGTCTGACGCTTTTACTCTATATAGTATCAGTCAAAATGAATAATTCAACCGTGAAATGGAGTCCTTGTTCGCCACAACGAGGTCATTTGAAACGTCTTGACTAAAAACTGGACTGCGCGAGTTTCCTCTTCCCGTGTCGCCCTACGCAATCTACGTAGATCAAGTATACTTGATTTTACATTCATTAAAGTAAAAATCCGTCACGTCGCTCGCCGTGCCACAACTGTTCTTTCATTCTGGGTGTTTGCCATTAGACACAGGTTCCTCATCCCAGTAATATCACACGTGAATGCATCCGACAATGCTTTCATGGACTTGTCCAAGTTCCGTGCTCCATTCCCTCGAAATTTCAATGTCACCACCAACATCCCTCCAGGTCTGAGATATTTCAATGCAGGAGCAAGCATCTTCCCAAGCCTAAACGGATCCCTATTCGCATCACATGTAATTAAATCCACCTCTTTCTTCCTCTCTGCACTCTCACACTCCATAATATCATCAATATCAGGTCCTGCGTCTTGCGACATCTTTTGCACGTGATGAACATTCTCAAGGGCTGCTACAGACTCATGCAACATGGCAGGGTCAATAGCAATCACCATGCGCATGTCTTGGGCCAATTGATGCGTCCATCCACCAGGAGCCGCACCAATATCTATCGCAGTTGCATCTTTCTTCCGACACTCGTCCCAAAATCCAGTCACCAGCAGCGCCTCGTGCAACTTGCCAGCAGCCTTGCAGAACTGACCAGCCACTCTAGCATTCCCATCAGGCTTTGTATGGAACGTCTCGCACGCCGGCCGTACACAATACCGAAAACTACCGTCTACTTTTTGAATAATATGGAGAGTTCGAGTGAAATTGACTGGATGAAATTCAAAGACACCATCATCTCCAAATGCATCAAGAAACTCTTTTTCCAATGGCCTTGGGCAACACATGATGCGCATAGGCGCCGATTCTTTATCTTCCACTACAACTGAAGAGCAGCTACTCAATTGCGACACCACATCCTGTATAGAAGATGCCGTCCCATCCTCATACGCTCCACCAAATAGAAACATTCTATTCACAGAGTGCTGCAGGAAGGATGCATCCATCCAATCCACCCACTCCTTCCCAGTCCGTGTCACATTCTCAAACATCAACAAGCATGTCCCTGTCCTCTCCACACCACCCGGATACCCAAGATACCGAGCCTTTGATGCAGACCCAAACGCCCCTCGAGGAAATACAACGTGTCGAATGGACGCATCCTCAAAATACTCCATTAAGCGCTTCGCATGAGACTCGTGATTCACCTGAAACACACAATCCATCCATACGAAAGACGCATCGCCATTGGCATCCCCCGTGACAGGACTGGACTGCATGGCTTGGTCGTTGCATGCAACCCCATTCGTATCCTCCCGATCCCTCTTCATCGATGAACTCGTATTACATAAAAATTAGTATTATATTTCACAATATACTCGCTCCATTCTATACCCACGACGCCGAGCCCTCTCTGCAAATTGCCTCCCTCGTTCCATATCCACATCACACCCGTACCCTTCCATCAGCATCTGGCCCAATAGGGCCATAGCCTTGACATCACCACGCATTGCATCCCTCTCAGCTTCCATATACCATCTCTTGACAGCATCCTTGACGACAGCACCGAGAGGTGTTGGCGCCATCAATCGTCCATCATGACTGTAGACAACAGGTATGTTGTCTTTTGTAGCCTTGTCTCCTCCCTTCTTCTTGCTACTACCATTGCTACTAGTATGTGACTTGCGTGAGGAAGCGGGAGCTCCTCCATCGCCGCCCGAGGTATTCTTCATCCAAAAGAGGGTGTCGTCAACGTCTCCAAAACTATTGTCTGCCAGGCTTGCTCTGCTGGGAGGGACTCTGCTCTTTGCTCTTCTGCCACTGCTGCTCTTTCTTTCACGCAAAGAGTGGTGTTTGTGTCTGTTAGGAATAATAATAGTGGTATTGAAGGAATATGACCACATGAACCGTTCGAGGGTTGGCTGATTCGTGTGAAAACGAACGGACGAATGCTCCGACACACGGTATCGACTTTCTACGAGACTGTGCGTCTATTTTGTCCTATTATTTTGTATAGAAATTGAAATGCAATCAATACTACATGTAATGATAATAGGGGTGTTAGAGGTTTCCTCTCATGGACATCTTGGTCAGGCAGGGGGGTTTCTCAATTCTTTTTTAAAAGTCTTACAAGGGCATTATTACTCAAAAGGGGGGTGTTCATGTAAAATCATATATACAGATGCTTCCGTTGATGGATGAATGCGCAATCTACGGAGAACAAGGAATGCACATGATGGGTGCATGCTCACCAAAGCACACTGCCACGAGCTGCACAGAGGGAGGCCATTATAATCCATGCTGTCGCCACAGGCTTGTCAGTGCCGGATTTTGGGTTTGATGAAGGGTATGAATTCTCGGCTTCTGGTTCGGCATCAGGAGATTCGGTGGGAGATGGTGTGTCAGGAGACAGGTAGGAAATGATGTTGGTCACATTTTGCAGAGCAGGGTTGGCCAGCGTGCCGAATGTTTCCACTGCTTCTGCTTGGGATTTCAATAGGAAGCTCTCCTGTCCTTTGGATACACCGTCAATAAGAGTGCCCACGATTGTAGAGTATAGAGCACTCGGAACATCAAGGCTGATTGCAATACCATACGGCAATTGCGTTTCTTTGAAAACCAACGGCAGCTCTATCAATCCTGGGATTGCATAAAATGAGTCGTACGCAAAGGCAATGCACTGGTTGTTTGCAATCGCTTCGATGGCCGAGTCACTATCATCCACCGTAATGATCCTGACATTGTACTTTTCCAGGTACGAACCCCATGCAGAGCCTTCCTGAGAACAGACATTTTTGCCACGAAGGAACTCTGGACTCGTCTCTTGGCGAAATTCGTCGTACCCTGCATCATCAACGAATAGCCCCAAACCTGATGAGTAGTAAAATGGGACTGCAAAAGGAACCTTTTCCAGACGATCTGGAGTGATTATAATTGCTCCAACACTGATGTCAGCAGTGCCATTCTGCACCACGTCCAATCTGTCTTCTAGTGTGTTCACTTGAATAATATCTTGGTCGCAGGAAATACTCCCTGCATTGCAAATTACCGTGAGTAGGTCGATTTCAATGCCATTCCACGAAGAGCCCTCCTCCAGAAATGTTCTTGTACCCTCCAGTTCAGCCAGAGGTGGTAGATTGTCTGCCCAAATGGCAACTGTGACATTGAACTGCTGATCGTCGGCAACGCCCGGAGATCCGTTATTGATACGTATTATGGAACCATCTGATATAGTGAGAGGCGTAGTGAATGACGATATTGCGTCCACCTGAGAAGCAATGTTTTTCTCTGCAGGAATCAACCCTGGAGCAACGAGGTTGTCATTTTGATATTGCAGAATCAAACTGTCGTTTCCGTCATCAAAGAGGGAGCTGATACCAGCCTGTAGACTGGAAACCAGACTCCTCGGAGCATTAAGAGCAACCATTGCTCCCATTGGCTCGCTGACAAAGGATGGCAAGTCCACTCTCTCAAGGCCAACCTGGTCTGGAAATGAAAAGATTGGGTCACCAGCCCATGCAATGCAGGAGCCATTCTTGATAAACAATGCGGCATCTTCTCTGGTTTCAATTGGCACAATGGTGGCGCCATACTGGCTCTCCAGGTCCTCAGCATATGTCGAGCCTTGCAAGACACAGATGTTGGCTCCCTCAACATCTCCATATGAGGTCAATTTCTGCATGCCGGTGGCATCTGTGTACAAGAATCCATTATATTCAAAGTAATAAGGCTGAATGTATCGAGCTTCTTTGGCTCGATCTTCCGAGAAGGATATCCCCCCTATGGACACGTCTGCAGTACCATTCTCCAACACGTGCAACCTTGAGGCCAAATCATACACTTTGATGAATGAGCAGTTGTCCAAATATTCACCATCGCACAGATGTCGGATTATATCCGCTTCCAGACCAATCCAATTTTCATACGAATCTCCAGTGGCGTTCATCAGAGGGCTAGGCTCTGAAGCATACACGGCAATCTTCGTCCCACACGCTGGACCAAGAGACCAGAGCAGTACAACCGAGGCGAGCGATATGAACGGCCCACACATCACGATCATCATTTATCGTAGGTCAGGAAAGACCAAAGGTATACAAGGATTGGGAATAGTTGAACGACAACCTATGCAGAGATAAAGACAGAGACAGGAGGTTTGAATATGGCTGTGGTTGGTCAAACGTACGTTGTATATGCCGTGCTAGGCTAGCACGAGCGTAACATTTATTCTTTATTTGAAATAACACCAACCAGGTATTCATTTACATTTCTCACATGCTGATTGCGATTTTATTGCGATAGATGGATTGCGTAACGTAATCGGGTTGGGTCCCACTGTCGAAAAGTGTGGCCACACTGAATGCATTCAAATCTTGGGATGGCCCGATTCCAAACTTATATGGCTCCTTAGATCACGTAAACGCATATAATCGATTTCAAAACATTTTTCTATCTGTCAATTGTCCGGTGGCTGATACGCGGGAGAGTCTAGACCAGATCTAGTCAACGCAAATGAGGATTGGGCACCTCATGAGGCACCTCATGAGGCAGCTGATCAGCTGCAGAAGGGATTTCTGGACATTGATGGCGCTAAGGGCGGAGACACATCTCCAAATGATGGTACTGTGATACCCAAGGAGCGAGCAATCTACATATCCAAATGGCAAGCCCTTGTTAGAACGGGCAGCCAGATTTTGCGAAGTCTCACACTGGAAGAGATGCAAGAGTTCATTGATGACACCTCCGACTTCCCCAGGAAGGCCGAGAGACTCTTGCTGGATTGTGATAATGCTTCATAGCCCTCTCTTGCGTCTGATTCCCAGCCATGGGCCTGCTTTCGATCTAAAGAGGACTGCATTTGTTCCCCAGCTTTGTTTAGAAACGTGAAACATTTGTTTGGCTTAGGATTCTTACAAAAGTCTTTTTTTGCATTCAAAGAATCGATCAAACGTGTAAAGAAAAGAATTTGACGAGGGCAATGTACAAGGTCGAAAAGGAAAAAGAATGATGATGAATCGGCAACACAGGCGACATTATTAGCGACAGTGGGCACAGCGCATTCCTCAGACAAATGTGTGATACTGAAGACGTGAACGATTGAATTGTGACGAAGGTTTGGGGCATTGTATAAGGAAGTATCACACGTATCATACAAAACCAGCTAGTATTTCCGTAAAAGAAACTGAAGCTTCCCAAATCCCTGAGACTTCCGCTCCTTCAACAACAGCAGCACCACCAGCAGCAGCAGCAGCACCACCACCAACAACAGAACCAGCGGCAACAGCACCAATAGCAACAACACCACCAAGAATGGCCTCAGGACCCGCCCATTTCGCCTGATCAATCAGTTCCTGCTGCTGCGCAGTTACTGCGCCTTGGGCTTGTGCCTCCAGAACAGACGCCTGAGCCAGTGCCTCCTCCTCAGGTGTCTGCATCAGTCGACGCCTCCCCCTCGCTGCTGCTGCTGATGTCGTATTCACCAGAAACATACCATTTGCATTGATTTCAAACTCCTCGCCTGACGTCGTTGTCACTACAGCAGTCTCACCAGGAAGCACTTGTGCAGAGGCCACGTTGTACACAGTGACAGTTGTGTCCCCATCACTGGTGTTGGTCCCGACCATGAGCTGCTCCAATGCCAACAATTCATTTAGACTCGACATTTCGTATAATAAGAGACCATCTGTCTGCTTCGCCAGGGATCCAACCGCCAATGGCTGCCCAGTCGACCTGCTCACCATGATGCCATTGTCGTTGCCAACCACTCTGTCCAATTTGACCACCATGTAGATGGACCCAGCAAATGCCGCCAGAAGCACCACCAGCGCCACAAGAAGCTGAATGATGATGGATCGGGTGAGCTTTCGATCATTCGCAGCACGCCTCTCGTCCACCAACAACCCAACCACAGCGTCCACAGTCACCTGGCCCTCGCTGCCTGCAGACTCCTGGAGGCGACGTCCTACATCCCGAGGCAGCGTCCTGCACTGCAGCAGATCATCCAAAGAAACCTTGCCACCGTATGGAAGATCAGTAGCCATCGTATCGTGGAGTACCAAAGAATATCAGGAAACACCGGGGGTTGTGACGTGGACGAGGATACACAACAAGTAGTAGTCTACGAATCCTGCACAGCAGTTGCTTCGAAAAAGAATATATATATGTAAATTGAATATGTGCCTTATTGCCAGACACAACGCATGGTAGCACCTTGCAATTGGACTGCGATCGCGAGGGTATCCAAGCCGCGCGGCTCGTGGCGCTGATCATGATCATGAATTCACACGGGCCGGATGTCATAACTGCCGGTCCCAGTGATTCAGGCGCCTCTGAATTCATCACGCGTGATGAAACGTACGTTCATGAAGGTGCTGATCACTGAATCAGTGATCAGCATCGTTAACGATCAGTAGGGATTGGGTAATATGCCGTTTTCAACATTTGTATAGGTCAAAGGATCCCTTAGATGTAGGAGATGGTGATCAAATTGATAAAGCATACTTGCGGCATATTTGCATGGTTTCTGCCACAATGAGGTCGTAGTTCGTCGTGCAAAGCTATTCTACATGCTTGGGATAATAATATATATCATTGGAAGGAAGTGCAAGCCGGTATCCCCACGGGAAAGTGTCCAAACCACCAGGCAAAGGTGCAGTGAAGCAGATTATTCAGGGCCGGTCGAGCATTGTAGCCATCCGGCGTCCCTGCCATCATCGATTCGCGGGGCAGCTGAAGGAGACACGGCATCAAATCTGCTCATACAATCCCCCCCAGTAGTACTTTATACTTTATTTATCGCGACGATAGTCGAGGCATGTACCTTGTCTACTACTACTGTGGTATTTTCAATCAGTCAGTTGCGTGCAGAAAGTTTGAATTGTGGAATCGCACCTAGGAAGTATATGCAACGTATTGCACGGCACATTCCTTCATATACTACTAGTAAGTATACGTATTTTATTACGACAACAAATACAGCGCTATTCAGACCATTCGTTGCAACCATGGGACAGAAGCGTTTGGACTCCTTTCTCATTCAAACAGAATCCTCGACAGTAAAGAGAGTCAAAGCGGCCGCTGGTGAACACGAGGATGTAGACATTGGAAAGAGGCGGGCAGAGTCGAATAAAAATCATGCACTTGCGAAGCAGGCTGTGATTGCCTGTGAGAGGGAGGGTGCAGTTCCATACCTGAGGGATCTGTTGATTGAGGCGTCGTGGAAGGCAGAATTGGAATCAGAATTTGAGAAATCGTATTTTACATCGTTAGAAACATTTGTAAGGGAGGAATGGACGGGCGGCAAGCTCGTCTTCCCTCCCAAGGATTGTCTGTTTAGAGCCTACAATGCAGTGCCGCTGAGGCATGTGAAAGTTGTGATTCTGGGTCAGGATCCGTATCACGATCTCGGTCAGGCGCAGGGGCTTTCCTTCTCTGTTCCTACAGGGAAACAATTACCCAGCAGTCTTCGAAATATATACAAGGAGATTCGTGAGGATATTGGATGCCCCATGTCCAAGGAGAATGGATGCTTGGAGCCCTGGTCCCACCAGGGCGTCCTCCTGCTGAATGCCGTCCTCACAGTCCAAGCCCACAAGGCTGCCAGTCACAGTAAAAAAGGTTGGGAGGAATTCACGACGCACACCGTCCGGGTGATCAACAAGGAATTGTCTGGTGTTGTGTTTCTCCTGTGGGGCAAATATGCCCAGGAGAAGGGCAGTTTGATCGATACAAAGCGTCACCACGTACTCAAATGCGCCCATCCATCTGGACTCAGTGCCCACAGAGGCTTCTTTGGATGCAAGCATTTCAGCAAGGCCAATGCCTTGCTGAAGGAACAGGGCAAGGAACCCATCAAATGGCAAATATAGTACGGTCAACGTGGATGTTTGATGGGATGATCCTACCCCACCAATGATGCATCCCCAGGTACATGTACCCTCCGGCCCTCTCGTCAATGTAGTTCTGAAATTTATTTCACTCTATCCTGCTACACAATAAATCCCTCATTTGTATCATTTTAATCGTTGTGTGACAAGAATTGAGTCTTCTTGGGGCAGGCGTATTTGAATTATTGACGGATTGCGGAGAACCATGGCAGGAATCGCAGGAAGCAGAAGTTTGGTGCTTACTCCAGCATCGTGCCGTTCTCTCCTTCATAGAAAGTCTTATGGACGTAAACATGTGAATTCACGCCGTACAGTGGCTGTAGCCAGAAATGTATGTGGTTTTGAATACGAGTTGCATTGCGTGCGCGACCTGGAATCGAGGGATACAAAGAGCGACCCAGGATGGGACAATGTATGTTTCTAATTGCCATTTATGTTTATATACAGTCATCAGATGCACCATCGCAGTCAAATGGTCGAGTTTCTAGTTCAAGCAATCGGTCACATGTGGCCAATGCCCTTGCGACGGATCAACCAGTGTTTGACATGGTTGATGCTGAGAGGCACGTGCCTATTGAGGTGGCTGATGCTGAGGAGATTTTGAAAGAGCGTGATGCATGCGGAGTACGTGATTCTGTGTGATTTTGGTTGACATGTGTGGTAGTTCGCGGTCAGGGCGAATCAATCTCTACTACTATCGATAGTTGGGGTATACCTGATCTGGAGTGGCGTTGGATTTGTAGGTTGGATTTATTGCCAGTTTGAAAAATGAACTGAAGCATGATATTGTGTCAAAGGTGCGTTTGGTGTGGTGGTAGGGTTTTTGGTGGGGGTAGTGTCCTGATACTGTGGTGTTGTTGGTGTAGGCTCTTGTGGCTCTTGGTTGCATGGAGCATCGCGGTGCTTGTTCTTCTGATGATGTTTCAGGGGATGGTGCCGGGTTGATGACCCGCATTCCATGGGGGCTTTTGAAGAAGGAGTTTCCATCGTTGAATGAAAAGACCTGTGGAGTTGGTATGGTGTTCATTCCAGATGATGATTCGGTCGAAGAGAAGGCAAGGGCCATGTATCAAAAGGTTGCTGAGGCTGAGGGCTTTTCTATTCTGGGGTGGAGAGATGTGCCCGTGGATGTCACATATGTCGGAGAGATTGCCAAGGCAAATATGCCACGGTTCCGTCAGGTGATGCTTGAATCCAAGGAGGGGCTTACAGGGAAGGATTTGGAGCGTGCTTTGTATGTTGTGAGAAAGTTGGTGGAGAAGGAGAGAGATGTTGCGTTTGATGCTGAGACAGCATTTGACTTTGCCACGTGCACACTGTCCAATCAGACAATCGTGTACAAGGGAATGCTCAACTCTGCGTCTGTTGGTCCTTTCTTCAAGGATCTTCAGAACCCAGATTTTGAGACGAATTTCGCAATTTATCACAGGCGTTTCTCCACCAATACAAATCCAAGATGGCCACTTGCACAGCCATTCAGATTTTTGGGACATAATGGTGAGATCAACACCTTGCAGGGAAATATCAACTGGGTTGCTTCCAGGCAGACTGGTTTGAAGAGCTCTGCATTGCAAGGAAGGGAATCTGATCTTCTTCCTCTCTGTTCAGCTGCCGAGTCTGATTCCTCCAATTTGGATCACTTGGCTGAACTGTTGGTGAGAACCGGTACGGATCCAACCGAAGCTCTTATGATTTTGGTGCCAGAGGCGTACAGAAACCACCCAGATTTGGTGGCCAATTACCCAGAAGTTGAGGACTTTTACACATACTGGGAGGGTATGCAGGAGGGATGGGATGGACCAGCCCTCCTTGTTTTCTCTGATGGAGAAAAGGTTGGAGCTCGACTTGACAGGAATGGTTTGAGGCCAGCTCGTTTCTGGAGGACGTCCGATGACATGATTTATGTCGCATCAGAGGTTGGTGTCCTCGGTGATGTCTTTGAGAATGCTGCCAATGTTGTGGCAAAGGGACGTCTTGGACCAGGTCAGATGGTGTGCGCTGACATGGTTAATGGAACATTCAAGGAGAATACAGCCATTGCCAAGGATGTGGCAGCTGGATCACCATATAAGGAGTGGGTATCCAGTACTTCCAGAACGCTCGAGTCTTTGAATGCCACAAATGTCTTGAATGAATGCCAGATGGATGCAGCCAAATGCATCAAATTGCAGTCTGCAGTTGGATATGGTTTGGAAGACCAGCAGATGATTATTGAGGCAATGGCAATGACTGGTGCTGAGCCAACATACTGCATGGGAGATGATGTTCCTCTTCCAGTGTTGGCTTCATCTGCCCATCTGCTGTACGATTACTTCAAGCAGCGCTTCGCACAGGTTACAAACCCACCAATCGATCCACTTCGTGAGGGATTGGTCATGTCTTTGGGAATGAGACTTGGTGGAAGAGGTAACTTGTTGGAGGCTGGTCCAGCAGCATACAACCAGGTCATCCTCAATTCGCCAGTTCTATTGGAGTCTGAGTTGGCTGCCATTGCTGGGGATGCAACCTTGAAGACTCAGACGTTGTCCACCATTTACACTGCTTCTGGAAAGGGCTCCATGAAGGCAGCTTTGGACAAGTTGTGCCAGGATGCTGAGGCTGCTGCCCGTGCTGGGTGCGGATGCATTGTCCTCTCTGATAGACAAGCTGAGAGCAGTGCTAGCCCAGACCAGCCACCAATTCCTCCTCTTTTGGCTGTGGGAGCTGTTCATCACCACTTGATCAGACAGGGAGTCCGTACTGATACATCTCTGGTCGTGGAAACCGCACAGTGCTTCAGCACCCATCACATTGCCATGTTGGTTGGTTATGGAGCCCATGCTATCTGCCCATACCTCGCCTTTGAGTCCTGCAGACAATGGAGAGCATCTCCTCGTACAGCAAACTTGATCAAATCTGGAAAGGCTCCAGATCTCACCGCAAAGCAGGCAACCATTAACTATAAAAAGGGACTCGAGAAGGGTCTGATGAAGATTTTGTCCAAGATGGGTATTTCACTCCTCTCTTGCTACCATGGAGCTCAGATTTTCGAAGCATATGGACTTGGCAAGGAAGTGATTGATACCGCCTTCAAGGGATCAGTGTCTCGTATTGGTGGAATGTCTCTTGATGACCTTGCAGAGGAGAATGAGCGCTTCTGGTCAAAGGGATTCCCAGAAAAGGACCTTACCAAGCTTGATGATTATGGGTTCATCCAGTCCAGACCAAAGGGAGAGTACCATGCAAACAATCAGGCCATGGCCAAATTGTTGCACAAAGCTATTGGTTTGGGAGGAAAAGGAATGGGCCCACAGGAGGCATATGATGCCTACCTGAAGCACTTTGAAGACTCTCCAGTGCATGTTCTCAGAGACATGCTGGAGTTGAAGTCCGACAAGGGTGCCATCCCAATCGAGGAAGTTGAGTCTACAGCTGACATCATGTCCAGATTCTGCACCGGAGGTATGTCCTTGGGAGCAATTTCTAGGGAGACACACGAGACAATTGCCATCGCCATGAACCGCATTGGAGGAAAATCCAACAGTGGAGAGGGAGGTGAAGATCCTGTGAGATGGGAGAGGTTGAGCAATGTGGATTCCGAGGGCAAGAGTGAGAGCCTTCCACACTTGAATGGCCTCCAAAATGGTGATATTGCAACCTCAAGAATCAAGCAAGTCGCCTCTGGGAGATTTGGAGTCACCCCAGAGTTCCTGGTCAACGCTGAGCAGCTCGAAATCAAGGTAGCCCAGGGTGCAAAGCCAGGAGAGGGAGGTCAGCTACCAGGAAAGAAGGTATCTCCATACATTGCTGGCATGAGACGCTCCAAACCAGGAGTCCCACTCATCTCCCCACCACCACATCACGACATCTATTCCATCGAGGATTTGGCACAGTTGATCTATGACCTTCATCAGATCAACAAGGCCGCCAAGGTCTCTGTAAAACTAGTAGCTCAGGCTGGAATTGGAACAGTCGCATCGGGTGTTGCAAAAGCCAATGCTGATGTCATTCAAGTCTCTGGACACGATGGAGGAACCGGTGCCTCACCAATTTCATCTATCAAGCATGCTGGAGGACCTGTTGAGATGGGACTTGCTGAAGTTCACCAGACCTTGACGGTCAATGGACTCAGAGAGCGTGTCAGTCTCAGAGTCGATGGTGGAATGAGAACAGGACGCGATGTCCTCGTCACCGCTGCACTGGGAGGAGACGAGTATGGTTTCGGTACCATTGCCATGATTGCCACTGGGTGCATTATGGCTCGCGTGTGCCACACCAACAACTGCCCAGTCGGTGTTGCATCCCAGAGAGAGGAACTTAGAGCCCGCTTCCCGGGAGTGCCAGAAGATCTGGTGAACTACTTCCACTTTGTAGCCGAAGAAGTGCGTGCTGGATTAGCCTCCATGGGTCTCCGCTCTCTTGACGAACTCGTCGGAAGAGCTGATTATTTGAAACAGCGAAGCACTCCCCTGGAAAAGACAACAGGCCTCGACCTCGGCTTCCTCACCTCCTATGCTGGAGAGACAGGATCGAGTATGAAGAGAATTCTGCAGGAAGCACACGACAATGGACCACAGCTTGATGACGAAATCTTGGCGGATCCAGCCGTTCCAGCTGCCATTGAAAACAATGGATCTGTCACCAAGGATGTGGAGATTGTCAATGTGGATCGCTCAGCCCTGGCTCGCGTCGCTGGAGCTGTGGCACTCAAGCACGGAGACCGAGGATTCAAGGGAGAGATTGCTATCAACCTCAGGGGATCCGCAGGCCAATCCTTCGGATGCTTCTTGGCAGGGGGCATGCGTGTCAAGCTGGTCGGAGAGGCCAATGACTATGTTGGCAAGGGCATGGCAGGAGGTGAAATCTCCATTGTACCACCAGAGGAATCCACATTCGCTCCAGAAAAAGCATCAATTGTAGGAAACACCTGCTTATACGGTGCCACCGGAGGAAGACTCTTTGTCGGTGGACGTGCTGGTGAGCGCTTTGCTGTCAGAAACTCCATGGCAGAGACTGTCGTGGAAGGCACTGGAGACCATTGCTGCGAGTACATGACTGGCGGTGTCGTTGTCGCACTCGGACCAGTCGGTCGCAATGTCGGAGCTGGTATGACCGGTGGCCTTGGATACTTCTACGACCCAGAGGGCACCTTCCCTGAAAAGGTCAATGGAGAGATTGTCCAGATCCAGCGCATCCAGACTGAGGCTGGAAAGGCTCAACTGAAGACGCTTATTCAGGATCACGTAGACAGAACAGGATCTGCCACTGGACGTGCCATCCTCGATTCCTTTGATGCAGAGCTGCAAAACTTCTGGCAGGTTGTCCCACCATCCGAGGCCAACACACCAGAGGCAAGCCCTGCCTCAGAGGACAGTAGCGTTGCCGTCGCTGCATAAACCATGCCTCGACTGTCATTGTCTGACACTGCTCTTTATTACAAGAGCAGTATCAACATCGATGACGGACTGAATCAATCAATCAATCAATTTGTAACATACATATTCATGATACTTCCCATCAAAGGCCAAGGTGGATGGGAGCAAGTGCACTAAAGTGCTGACGAGGACAAGATACCGTACCTGCGCACGCCGTGCCAATTGAATCTGATGCTGGCACGGCCTCGACATCCATCGCTGGATCATCAAATACCCCAGTCTCTCAACCGCATTGGATACCGTTTTTCCAAAAATAAAATTTTGATTTCATATTCTACTCAGAGTCGATTGATATTTTCAGACAAGGTACGATGAGAGAAACTCGGTCGGATAACACGCCGAGATACGTTCGGACAAGGGTATCCGAACACTACCATTGGATTGCGGCCACGAATGCCTTGCATGCGTTATCCATTCTACACATATTTCGAAATGATGATGAATGTATGCCAGAATGGGGTAAATGCAATGGGGAATGGAACAAACGTGGTGTTTGTGGCAGTTGGCTTGACCTTGTCCGGTGGAGGGGAGGGGTTGATGGGGAGGAAGAGGGGAAATCGAATATTCCGTGGTGGTAGGAATCATGACGTGTTCTAGGGCTACAATGATGGGTGGTTGTAGAAGATTGGAGGGCTCGATTGACGTTTATACTTTATACATTGTAGATTTGATACATTTTGGTATTGATTGATCCAAGTGCATTGGTGTTTGAAACGACCTGTCACTCTTTGATTGACTGTTTGTTTCAAGAGGTGGTGTTCAATCAGATCAGATCTATTTGATTGGAATACAAGGATATCAGGGAGTGCTTGATATAGTAGATTATAGTGTATGGTTGGATCTCTGTCCTGAGTGGTAGATTTCCATCGCGGACCGTGTATCCAGAGGTACAAGTAGAAAAATACAACAGCGGGTGCAAGAGAAGAATACGTCGGCGGTAGACAAGGGTCTTCTGCTGCTCCTGATTGTGTTAAAAAAAAGAACGATGATGAAAATGTGTACGAACAAGTCCATGGCGACGGGGATGCATGGGCGTGTGCAGAATGGTGGAAGCGAGGTTACAGATTTGGTGACACCAAAGAGCAGAGAGGCTGGGTTGTTGGCAAGAAAGAGTGATTCTTCGGTGGATCACTTGGATAGCTGTGATACAGAGACTGCTGTGTTTGATGATGGTGTGTCAGCAAAGGAGGTGTTGGTGGCCAAGAGGTTGACCAATTCGGATTCGTCGTCAGGGAGGATTATTCTGCCAAGGGTTGCAGTGGAGACGAATATGTCATTTGTGACGGCGCATAGGCACTATGCATTGCATGTGAAGGATGTTCGGGGGATTGAGCACGAGTTTGTGGTGAAATCATGGGCGAATGGAACAGAGCACAGGAGGGTGTTTGTATTGGAGCAGGTGGGCAAGTTTTTGAAACAGTATCACGTTGGTGTGGGAGATACAGTGGGTATTTGCCGAGTGGGAGATGGTTTTGTCGTCGAGGTGAATACGGATGATGTGAAGATGGCAGCTATGAATGGACGGTGTGCAGCGTCGACGGCAGTGACTGCATCCCATATGACATCCACGTCGCAGCCAAAGTCTGTTGGTTCTGGTGGAAAGTGCAAAAGGAGTGCCCATTGCTCCAAATCTGCAGGACATCCTGGATTCTGTTCGGGACGGAAAGCTGCTGCAGGGGTTCCCAGCAACAGTTACAAGTCCTCTCAGAGTTATTATTACTCTGGTGAAGACTCGTCTCACTTTGTGGTCGATGGAAGTGACTTCACGAGCAGCGATGAGTCTTGGGGCATCAATACGGTGTTTATGACGCAAGATATGGTGAACAGTGAGATGAGGAGGTTGCCTGATGGGTTGAATAGGCTCATGTATGTGCCATCTCGTGTCAAGATTGTGAAGAAATTGACAGAGTATGATTTGTCGTCGAGGCGAATCGTTCTTCCAGCAGAGCAGGTTGCGCATGGGCTGATTGATATGAGCCTGGACAACAAGCCAGAAATGTATTATTCATTGGCCACAGTGGATGAGTCTCAGGGGTGGCACTTCATGGCACTGAGAACATGGTTCAGTGTGACTGGGCGCAAAGGATACTATATTGAGGATAAAGAGGATTTAATGAAGTCGAGGGGCGCGAATGCCGGAGATTATTTGATGATTTATCGGGACAGCATTCATGACCCACCAAAGATGGTGTTCTTGGATGGTGAGTCGCACCGCGTGAAGAAACCCATCAATGGTCCAGATGCCGCCATCATGTTCTCAGAATTGCCACTGCTGTTGTTGCCACCGGGAGAGAATTCAGATGTGGCATCAATGCGCCATGCATACAGCCTGAGTGGAGACAGGAGTGTTCGTGTTGGTGAGAAGAGCTGCAACAGGACACATGGATGCGCAAAAGCTTTCGGACACCAAGGATTTTGTTCAGGACATCGTGGATTTAAGAGAAAAGATTTCGATGGACGATATATGATGGAGCATGCTTCTGATGATGATGATGGTGTCTACCACAAGTCACCTCGGTACTGCTCTGTGTCTACTCCACGGGGGGCCAGTGATCCACTGGTGTCTCTATTAAACCTCCTGGAGTAGTTTTCTGTGGACTTTGAAATGCATCTTCCAAAGAGAATGGGAACAAATGTAGGACACATTTTCATCAAACAAACCCTTTTTTTCCTTTGTTGGTTGAGAACTTGTACTGCATCTGCCAAGAGCAGGTACACGCGATAAACAGATGAATCTTTCATGTATACAGCAGCAATATTCTGTGAGAGGAAGGAATTGATATGCCAAAGTACAGAACATGCCAAGTTTTGATGATTGAATCAAGGCTCGTTTTTCCTTTTGATGGAGCAATAATCATGAAAAGTTTCGAGAATGAACACACAATATCTTAACGAATTCAAACTGTAAATACATACAAGCACAGAGATGGAATTTTGCTTTTCCTCCCACAAACAACCCCTGTGTCTCCTTTCCCATCTGAAGGGTTTTGTTTGTTGGTTCATCCAAGACACCCATGTGTACTTTTTTATTCCAGACCTCTCAGGCGCCTGGAACTCACTCATTCATTCATTCATGCTGATCTGAGAAGGTCTCAAATAAAGTATAATACCCTACAGCTGGAATTCATGGGCAATTCTCGCGGTGTTGGCAGCGCTGACACGGACGTTCTCCTGGAGGCAGGAAAGACAGCTTGCTCCCTCGGCCCTAGGACCACAGTGAATAGCATTCGGAGCCATCTATCAACATCGATATGGTATAGAAACGCAACTATAGCAATAGCGGTGCTATGCCTGTGTCTTGGTGGGATTCTGTTGTCGTCTTCTGTCAAGGTATTTGACTCCTCCTCCAGCTGGAGGTTTATTACAGCGAATGGAACACAGTTCATGGATGGAGAGAATCCATTCTATGTTGTAGGATTCAATATTCATAATTTGATCGAGATTGCCATGCCTCAGATACGCAAGAAGATGAATGCCAATTCCCCTGATAGTGTTGATGGTCTGCTTGCTCAGCTACAGCAGGATGGTGTGAATGTCATCCGCCTGTTTGCCCACACCACCGATCCAAGATATCCTTTTCAAGAATCTCCTGGAGTATACAATGAAGATGCATTCGCATCATTGGATTCTATTCTCGCATCGTGCAAAAAGTTTGGGATCAGGATTATCATTTCCATGGTGGACACGTGGAAATATGAAGGAGGCGTGCAAGAATTCATCGATTTCAGCGAGACTGCACCACCGAGACTGGAGAAATATCCACCTCCTGTACATTTCAATGGCGATTTTGACTATTCGCGCATGACAAGGGCACAGGAGGATTATGAAAAGCAACGGATGATGCTCTTCTTCTCAGATGAGGGAACACAAGAGCTCTACAAGAATCATCTTGACACAATCCTTGGACGCAAAAACACAATCACAGGGATCCAGTACAAGGATGATCCGACCATATTTTCCTTGAGCTTGATAAACGAAATGAGATGCGAAGGTTCACTACCCCGTACCACATGTCAAGAGGCAGTGCACGAGTGGATATCAACCATGGTGGAGCATGTTCGATCCATTGATACCCAACATATGCTCACCATCGGTGAAGAAGGCTTCTACTCGTCAAGTACAGCACAACGAATACAATACAATCCAGGAACGTGGGCACAAAACAGTGGCCAAGATTTCATCAGAGACCATGGAGGAGTCTCATATGCATCCATCCACATCTGGCCATCCACATGGCAGTCTCACGACGACATGTCCTCAAATTTTACAGTAGAGAGATGGATTTCGTCCCACATGGATGATGCGCGGGACGTACTACAGAAACCACTTTTGATTGAAGAATTTGGATATCCAATTTCGTCATCCTATGCTCGTAGAGCCAATGACATTCAGAATCTCCGCGCGCCAATTGTTGAGCTCGTGTATGCGCACGTGAATCAATCCATACACGAGGGAAATTCTTTACAAGGTAGTCTACTGTGGGAGTATTCGTTACGCATGTACCGGGGTGTTGGCATGCACGCATATGGTATTTCAAAAGATTCAACAACATACAGTCTCATGACGCAGCATGCCAAGTCCATTAATGGACAGTAATTCAAAAATGCTCACTTACATGCTTTTCGCATAGAATCGTATCACTATATATGACTGAATCAACTCGATCAAACAAATCAAGATGGAAAAATAAAGAAAGAATCATATTCAAAGCAAATCTGCTATTCGTTCAAGAAAAAATCGTCTGTATCATCGTGCATGTTCATTTTCAACATCCTGGTACAACAGCTTCTTGCTGCTGCTCTTCCTGCTGCTTCTGAGCCTTGTATTCCGCATACTCTTCGTGAGACACAAAACGCCCCTTGATGCGTGGACGAATCTCGGCATACGCCTTTCTTGATTGGTATCGGATGGTCTTCTGGAAGCACCTTCTGGCACGTTTCGCTCTGTAGCGAGCCACACGCTCCTCCCTTGTGAGCTCTGGTTCATCGATCATATGAGCAGAGAAGTTCTCCTGTGCATTCTGATGGTTTGCCATGGTACGTCTCGTCAATCTACGAGATCTAGATCCCACACGGCGTGGCGTCACATAAAAGTCGGCATCATCATTGTCATCCTCCTCATCTTCCAAGAATGACGAATAGTCAAACTCATCATCATCATTATATGCTCCCTGCACAGTACGCCTCCTCTTCTCAACCTTCCTCTCCTCTTCCTGCTGCTCCTCACCCTCATACGCATCGACATCAATAAATGCCAAAGGCTCCATCTCTCCTTCCAGGCAAGGAACCATCTGTGGCACCATCACATCATGTTGGCTCGCCTTGCTGGATTTAATAAACACATTGTTCGTCTCCATCATATCTCTCGACTGAGGCACAACTCCATAGGAGCCATCCTGGGGCAAACAGGAGAACAAATCATCAAATTGACCCAGGTCTTCCGTCTTCATACTTGGCATATCCATCTCTGGGAACAACACATCAGAGGAGAACAAACCATCCTGTCCTCCCAACTGAGGCACAACAGCGACATCATCGAACGATGTTGCAGACACTTCAGTCTTGAACACGGTATCAAGTCTCTGTCTCACGTGCTTTGCTCCAAGAGGATTGGCATGGTGCTCTTCATCGCACACGTGGCACAGGTACGCATCGTCATTCACGCAGTACATTGTGGCTCTGCTATCTTCGCATTTCGCACACATTGTCACATTCTCAATCATCATGCTGAGTACAAGAGCCGTGGAAGTATGTATACTACCTTGAGAGTTTCGTTCAATGTGACACAAAGCCCAAGAGTAGGAATAGCAATAGCGGCTGCAACCAATATAGTGTATACACTATTAAATACGTATCGAGAATGCGTACAGGGCCAACAAGGCTAAAATTATTCCGAAACGGCGTCGACGACGTGTGCATCCAACGGCCCCAAAGAACAAGGCAGAATACGCACCGTTACTGTAAATAGGGCTACAGAAAAAAATCAAATCTAGTATTGAACAGGAAAGAAAACTCTTACGACAACAATAGCATTAAATTGAGGCAGACGGGGTGGCTTATCCTCTCCTGAGTCCAACACCCTACTATAGAGTTGGTACCGTGATGAATGATGGTACTGCGAAACAGCGAGCCCCGAAGTACTTTGTCTCAAAACCATGAAGACGACGGTCTTTGAAAGGCACACGAGTGCTGGAGATCAGGACACTTCTATAGACGCATGAATACAATAGTAGCACAGTATTATTGGATATTCAGGGTCGATACTGTCATTTATAGCTGTAAGAAGGACACAGAGGGGTGATTTCTCTATATACAGTCCATTTCAATCATTCGATCAGAAAACAAACACTGTATCCTTTCCCATTGCTGCCTACGTGCTGGTATACCTTTTTTGATATTGTTTAGAAAATAATAGATCATGGCTGGATCAATGGCAGGAAGTGGGGGCTTGCCGTATGGGTTGCAAGCCATGCTGAAGGAAGGGTACAAGCACATGTCTGGGTTGGAAGAGGCTGTGTTGAAGAATATAGAAGCTTGTAAGCAGTTGACTATGATAACTAGGACGTCTATGGGTCCTAATGGGATGAACAAGCTGGTGATTAATCATTTGGATAAGATTTTTCTGACGAGTGATGCGTGTACCATTGTGAACGAGTTGGAGGTGCAGCACCCGGCGGCGAAAATGTTGGCGATGGCTGCGGCTGCTCAGCAGCAAGAGATTGGAGATGGGACGAATTTCGTCTTGTCGTTGGCAGGGGAGCTGTTGAAGAGGGCGGAGGATTTGCTGCGGGATGGGTTGCATCCAGTGGAGATTGCAGATGGATATAGCAAGGCTGGGGAGCTGGCGCTGGAGATGTTGGATGATATGGTGGTGAGTGGAACGGATGTGGTAAATATGAAGAATGTAGATGATGTTGTGAAGAGAATCACTGGGTGCATGTCGAGCAAATTGCATGGGTATGAGAAGGTCTTGGCCCCGTTGGTGGCAGAAGCATGTGTGTCCGTGTTGCCGAAGAATGAAAAAAATTTCAGCGTGGATAATGTTCGGGTAGTGAAAATTCAGGGTGGTAGTGTTCATGATTCGATGGTTATTAAAGGTCTGGTGCTCAAGAGGGGTGTTGAAGGGATGGTGAAGCATGTTGAGAATGCCAAGGTGGCTGTGTTTGCTCAAGGTGTGGATACGTTGGGGACTGAAACTAAGGGCACGGTGTTGATAAAGAGTGCTGATGAGTTGGAAAAGTACTCACAGGGGGAAGAAGACAAGGTAGAAAAGGCGATTCAGGAGCTTGTGGATGCAGGCGTCAAGGTTGTGGTGTCTGGAGGATCCTTTGGGGAGATGGCGCTCCATTTCATCGAGAGGTTTGGATTGATGGCGATTAAAATTCCATCTAAATTTGATCTTAGAAGGTTCTCAAGGGCCACTGGTGCCCCAGCTCTTGTGAGCTTGGGTACTCCAAAAGAAGATGAGATTGGCTTTGCAAAATCATTACGAGTGCAAGAGATTGGAGGCACTCCCTGCCTGGTACTGGAGCAAGCCGCAACAAAGAGTGCAATTTCTACCATTGTTTTACGTGGTGCTACCACACAGGCTTTGGACGACGTAGAAAGGGCCGTAGATGGGGGAATCAATGCATTCAGGGCGCTCACCCGCGATGCACGTGCCGTCCCTGCTGGGGGAGCGACCGAAATCGCGCTTGCGAGTCGAATCATTGACCTCGGACAGAAAGAAAAGGGTTTAGATCAATATGCAATAACTCAGTTCGGTCATGCTTTGGAGGTTATTCCGAGAACCATTGCAGAAAATAGTGGTCTGGATGCAACTGATGCTATCGCAGGACTGTATGCAGCCCATGCAGAGGGCCACACGAGCGATGGTTTGGATATTCTCACTGGCAAAACAAAGGATCTCGGCAAGTCCGATTCGATCTTTGATTTATACGTCGCAAAGTGGTGGGGCATGAAGTTGGCAGTGGATGCTGCTGCGACAGTCCTGCGGGTCGATCAAATCATCATGAGTAGACCTGCTGGGGGACCTCGAGCGCCTCAGGGTGGATCATTTGACGATGAGTAGATAGATGGTGTGTTATATACGAGTCATACGATAGCATGATGTAACTAAATCGACACAACAAGCACCCATTCTTCTGTGGAGATGGCTGCCGCCGAGGCAATCATTCAACCACCCCGGGTCGTCCACATAGAGTCGCACTAAGTACCGCAAAGGGGCATTAAATATTATTCTATTTTAACAGGTTAAATATCCTTGCGGTCGACTACCCGTTTTGGTCCTGTTTCTCAGTAACATATACAAAAGAAAGACTTTGTCCCCCATTTTACAAAGATGCCTTCTGCCGCCAAGCTTGTCTCGAAGGAGGAGGTACGCTTGTGATTATTATTAAACATTTATCCAATCTGACGTGACCCACAGCGTCTGGATCGATGACAGAGACGGGGGAATGTGTGCCGCCGCTTTGGACGTGCGGCACCATTGTTCCATAATACGGGTCCCATCTGTGATGCGGTGCATCTATATGGCATTAATATCACCATATCGTGTTATGTGTCCTGCAGTATGACAGGAAGCTGTGCCACTTGATGGACACACACACCAAGTGCTTCCTGGTGCACGCTGACAACGTCGGATCCAAGCAGTTCATGCAGATCCGTGCTGCTATTCGTAGCAACTCCACTGTCTTGATGGGAAAGAACACAATGGTTCGCCGTTGCATCCGATCCTACGTGGAGCGCACCGGAAATGAGAGCTGGGGAAGACTGGTGGAGCACATTCAGGGAAATGTGGGGTTGATCTTCACCCAGGGAGAGTTGACAGAAGTCAAAGATGCCATCTCAGAGTTCAAGGTTGGAGCCCCAGCAAAGGTGGGAACCGTTGCCCCAGCCAGTGTCACCATTCCAGCTGGAAACACCGGAATGGATCCCTCTCAGACATCCTTCTTCCAGGTCCTCAATATCCCAACCAAGATTACCAAGGGTACAATTGAGATTACAGCAGATATTCAGGTGGTGACTGAGGGAGAAAAGGTGGGAGCCTCTGAGGCCACACTCCTCTCCAAGCTCGGAATCAAGCCATTCTCCTACGGTCTCGTGGTGCAGAAGGTCTACGAGGACGGAGATATCTATGACGCTTCCGTGTTGGATATCACCGACGATCAGTTGAGCGATGTTATCACTGCTGGAGTCCAGAGAATTGCTGCCATGTGCAAGCAGACTGGAGTTCCATCCCTTGCCTCTGCTCCTCACTCCATCATCGATGGATACAAGAACCTCTTGGCCATTGCTGTCTCTACAGAATACAGCTTCCCATTGGCTGACAAGGTTAAGGAAGTGCTTGCCAACCCTGAGGCATTCGCTGCTGCCGCCGCCGCTGCCGCCCCTGCTGGTGGAGATGGCGGAGCCGCTGCACCAGCTGCTGCTGAAGAGGAGGAAGAGGAAGATGAGGACATGGGATTCGATCTCTTTGACTAATCCATTACATATATGAATCATTCTATTGTAATCGATTATTTACAAGTATACAGGGGAAAACTAGTATGAGAGACTGAAACATTGTACACAATATTTGTCATCCTTTCATCCTCGTGGTTGAATCTACCCGATCTGTTTCCAGCTTTGCAGCCGGAATAATACTAGGGACACCACGCAATGCAATCTCGCGACTTCCTCCTCCAAACCAATTTCTATTCTTCGACCCGCCACCACATGACGTGTTCAAAACATGCTTGGAAGATGGAACTCGCACCACCATCTCATTGTCAGCAGATGTGTCATCATCATCATCGATACTGTCGTTGCTCGACTGAAATAAAAGCTCAAACAATGATTTCTGGGGAGATTCTTGCCACGAGGACCTATCACCTATACTTCCCCACGCGACAACCTGATCCAAACATTCTAGATTGCTGGCCAGATGCACGTACACCCCAGCATGTGCCATGTCAGGATTCATAGCCAACATATCCCTATCAGCGTATGCAATTGTATCTAAAACAAGTGTCATTTCGCGTTGGAAGATGAAACTCCTCAACCCAGGAGGGGCAGGCCACATCTCCTCCCCACTCACATGACAATAGACATGCAGTGCAGGCATGTGGCTCTGCCTCACATCGCACCACGCCACTGTCCACTCTGCCAACACTTCATCCCGTAAAATTCTAGTATACCATCCAGATAGTTGATCTTTATTATATTCTGACCCTACCGATAACGTCAAGCTTCCTGTCAGATCATTATGTGTCAGGGTGTATCGCCTCTGAGTCAATGGGTACTCATCAATACTCCATTGACTGCTCAAACTAGTGCTCGTATCCGTCTCCAACGACGTCATACTCCAATCATCATTAATCTGCTCTACAACCTTCAACTTGCGCGGATTAAAGCTCGGAGGATCCAGCAGTGCCATTCGAGCCACCTGTCTTTGCTTCCTTGCCTTTTGGAACACAACGCCTCTCGGACGAGAGCACAGATGCGCCCATCGATTGCTACTACTACCACTACTACTAGCAATACTGCTACATAAAACGGCCGACGAGGACAGGGGCCTGTTGGCCCCGTGTGAAGAACAACTGTGCACAGCAGCCTCACCGCCACACAACACTCTCGACATGGCCCTGTCTTCTGCAAAGCTATCTATCCAACCGTATTGAATATACTACTGGTACAGTCTCTCAAAATAAAGCACAACCAGGCCGCAGTAGACCATACACACTCTCACGAGTCGTGCAGGATAAGGGTGATATTCTATCCGAATGATAATCACAACTGCATCCCTTGCCTTGATGACCCGTAAGAATTGAAAGAATATGGTACTATGATGGAGCTAAAGGAGGATTCCCATGCTATATCGACATGACTGGAAAGATGGGACAGGATCGTTACAAATCGAATGGACGATATTGTCCCATGAAATAGGTCGCTCAATGGTACAAGACGCGGTATGAAACGTGGGAATATCGAGCATCATGGATTTGATCATGATGGAAAGAGCATAGAGACCCGCATTCAGTTTTTTTCCTTCTTTTCAACTGTAGTAGCGTCATTTTCAATACCCAGACTGCTCTCGTTTGGAACGATGCGTTTTGCACGTCCAGGTGTAGGGTTTGGAACACAGTGTTCGACACGTCCTTTTCTTAGGACTCGTGGGGTGTGGGTGGCAGCATCACAGACAGGCGTTGATGTTGTCAAAGTATCGTTCCGATGTGGTCCAAAGCCGGTCGATTTTGGGCAGCAGTTGGCAGTGATTTCCAACCTGTCTGACTGGACTGCAAATGACAAGGCAGTCATGCTCGAGTGGCAGGCTGGGGATGAATGGACAGGGGACTGCACCTTGCCAGTTGGAGATGTAGAGTTCAAGCTTGCCGCTGTTGCGCGGCAAAGTGATGATACGGTTGATATAGTCGAGTGGGAGCAGTGTGACAACAAGGTTGCCTCCTTGTCACCAGAAGTGGATGCGTGGGGCATTCAATGCACGTGGGACTCCTCAGAGATTGACTTGGAGCAGATAGGGAAGAAGCAAAAGCGCAAGAGAACACCAAAGAAGAAGGCAGAGGAGGTCGAGGATGCCCCAGTCACCCCTGCTGCCTCAGCAGAAGAAGAGTCCCCCACGCAAACAGAGCTGCAGCATACACAGGAGGAAGAGCAGCCAGACATGTCCGTATCGGGCATTGCTTCCAATGTTAGTGCAGAGGAGGACGTGGTTATGTACAATTTTGATGACAATGATGATACTGAGAGTGCAGCAGACATGGCAAAGCGAATTTTAGGGCAATAACAACACGCTGTACTGTTTCTTTTCCATGTCCTCTATACACTGTAACATACATGATACACATAGAGGCAACCAAGTATATAACATACACACACGACACGCCAATGTGTGTGTGTCGCTGTGGAAGGGAACAAATTTCCAAGAAGAATAATGGTGGTGTTGAATAAACACCAGTTGGTTGAAAATGATTGCAGCAGCTGCTGCTGCTGTAGACGCCTCGGAGACGCGTGCTTATGCTCCGAATCCGTACAAAGTGCGGCCCTGTCTCTTGAGAGCATAGACCACATCAAAGGCAGTCACAGTCTTTCTGCGAGCGTGCTCGGTGTAGGTGACAGCGTCACGGACAACATTCTCAAGGAACACCTTGAGGACACCACGGGTCTCCTCATAGATCAATCCAGAGATACGCTTCACACCTCCACGGCGAGCCAAACGGCGAATAGCTGGCTTGGTGATTCCCTGGATGTTATCACGCAAAACCTTTCTGTGGCGCTTGGCACCACCCTTTCCGAGGCCTTTACCTCCTTTACCACGTCCAGACATTGTGTTGAATGAGAGTTGAGTAGGAAAATATAACTCTAAAGAGTATTTTTATATTTGAGTGTCTGTGCACGGGGCAGAGCTCGAGACTTGAGTAGTTGACACCTTGGCCCAAAGACACGCCATCCCGACCTCCCAGGGTCACCAGATTTATGTATCTGGGTATGGGCCAATACAGCGCAGACATGGGTCTACCCCTCTGAAAGAGGGCTTGACCGCACAGATAATACCCATACCCGGATAGGTGAACTCGCCCAATCGCGCCTGTTTTCATCGAGGTCTCCAACGTTGATATTCTCCGTCCTCGGCTGGCCTCACACAGTTTCAAATACTACTTGAACCTATACTATCGTTTAAAATGGCAAGAACAAAGCAGACCGCTCGTAAGTCCACTGGAGGAAAGGCTCCAAGAAAGCAGCTGGCCACCAAGGCCGCTCGTAAATCCGCTCCAGCAACCGGAGGGGTGAAGAAGCCACATCGTTACAGACCAGGAACTGTCGCTCTTCGTGAGATTCGTAAGTACCAGAAGTCTACTGAGCTCCTGATCCGCAAGCTCCCATTCCAGAGATTGGTTCGTGAGATTGCCCAGGACTTCAAGACTGACTTGCGTTTCCAGAGCTCTGCTGTGCTCGCCCTCCAGGAGGCTGCTGAGGCCTACTTGGTCGGATTGTTCGAGGATACCAACTTGGCTGCCATCCACGCCAAGCGTGTGACCATCATGCCAAAGGATATCCAGTTGGCCCGCCGTATCCGTGGAGAGCGTGCATAAGCTTTACTTGATAAAGCTTGACAGTCTGTATCAAGACTATTGACTTTGACATATTCAACAAACTGGTGTTATTCAACACCACCAATATATTCGTGATGGAAATGTTGTCATCTCTTTACCAGTCCTGTTCCCACTGCAATAACGAGAAGAGCGTCATGCTTTGCTCACAAGGTGTTGCACCATTTTTTTCCCCTTGTTGTAAGAGCTGTAAATTACAAGTCGTCTATCGGGTCGCTTTCATAAATTATGTCACATAATGTAGATGTGTGTGTGTATAAGACATGTATACATGTGGCAGTAGACAAGTTTCCAGAAAAAGAGAAAATGGTGGTGTTGAATAACACCAGTTGTTTGTTTGTTTGTATTGCAGAATGCGAGCAACAGAATTTACTCCTTCTTTCCGCTCTTCTTTGGGAGAAGAACAGCGTGGATGTTTGGCAAAACACCTCCCTCGGCAATGGTCACACCGGCCAAGAGCTTGCTCAACTCCTCGTCGTTTCTCACAGCAAGCTGAATGTGCCTTGGCACAATTCTGGTCTTCTTGTTGTCACGGGCAGCGTTACCGGCAAGCTCGAGAACCTCAGCAGCCAAGTACTCGAGGACGGCAGCAAGGTACACTGGGGCACCAGCTCCGATTCTCTCGGCATAGCGTCCCTTCTTGAGGTACCTGGCAACACGACCAACTGGGAACTGAAGCCCAGCCTTGGCTGACTTGGTCATTGACTTCTTGCCAGAAGACTTTCCTTTTCCACGTCCAGACATGATGATTTGGTAGTAGTGATTGATAGAAACACACGAGTGTATCAAATTTTTTATAATACTGTCCAACCGTGGGGAGGTGCTGGAAGTTGTAACCAGACCTCGAGACGATCCCATGCCAACAGGGGCGCCTAGGAGGGCGGGGAGGGGGTCGACCCAGATATATGACATATCCGGGTCAGTGGTCATCCAGGGCGCAGATGCACTCTTCATGGTTCTTCATGACCTGTCTCGACATTCTACGAAACTTTGACAACGCACCCTCTCCCCTCCATCCATAACAAATTAATTTGGAATCACTCTGTGAATAACAAATATCAACTACAATGGCTCCAACATCTGCTAAGAAACCAGGAAAGACCGTCAAGGACGGAAAGAAGGCCAAGAAGTCAGTGGAGAGTTACAAGCTCTACATCTTCAAGGTGCTCAAGCAGGTGCACCCAGACACTGGAATCTCTTCCAAGGCTATGGCCATCTTGAACTCTTTCATCGCTGACCAGTTCGAGAAGATTGCCTCCCAGGCTGCTCAGGTAGGTGACTCACTCTTGCACTCTCTGTCTTTCGTCTCTTCAGCCTCCTGACATGTATGTATATCGCATTGTGATGCAGTTGTGCCGTGTGAACAAGAAGCCAACTTTGACGTCCCGCGAAATCCAGACTGCTGTGCGCTTGGTCCTCCCAGGAGAGCTTGCCAAGCACGCCGTGTCTGAGGGAACCAAGGCTGTGACCAAGTTCACCTCTGCCTAAGCAGCAGGCTGTCACTTAAACATGCCCATCGGCGAACAAAAACAATCAACTGGTGTTATTCAACACCACCATCTAGCATTGGAATATTGCCCTGTCATGTGCACATGCCATGTCAAACTGCCATCACTGTGTCAATGTGATGATTTCATACATGTATAATTCTCTATGAAATTCAAAATTGATTGATAACTTTTAGACCGATGAATACAGTCGAACAGAAGAAGAAGAAACTGTATCCTTGAACTGCTGCCACTCGGAGCAGCAGACGAATATCGTTTACGACTCGTAGAATAGCCCAATAAGGTTCCAATTACAATATGAAATTACCACCTGGATATGTAAAAGGCCAAGGTGTGGTGAAAGGATCTGCCTATGGTGGGTTTGGGGAACGCATGCTCAAATCGCTTGGATGGGAAAAAGGCAAGGGGCTGGGCAAGGAAGAGCAAGGGATGCATGAGGCGATCGAAGTTAAGAAGAAGGAGGATAATATAGGTGTATGTTGAGATGTCATGCAGTGATTGGGGGATTTGGTGGGTTTTTATGGGTGAGTTGGTTCCTGTGCAGGTTGGGGGAGGTCCGTCTACAAACTGGAAGGATGCTTGGTGGGAGGATGCATTTAATTCTGCAGCAAAGGGTGTGAATGTTGGGTGTTCGTCATCGTCATCTTCTGATGAGGACTCATCATCAGACGAGGAGGATGGGAAGGTTGTGGGAAGGAAGAATAGAGACGGTACATTGGCATCTGCATCTCAGCAAGAGCTCAAGCTCCTCGAAGAATTATCGAAATCGACAGGTCGTGTTGCTGCGGGGAGGTTTGGAGGTCGGGATGCCAAGATGGAGCGCATCAGGAGGCAGGAGGCGTTGGAAGCAGAGCGGCTTGCTGCAAAGCTTGGGTTGAGCACCAGAAAGGATGAGGAGGAGACTTGCGCAAAGAAGAGGAGTAAGAGTTCGGTCAGTGAGACGGAGGAAGACAAGAAAAAGAGGAGGAAGAAGGACAAGGCTGGGCGGATAGTAATCGAGTGTGGGTCTGATGCTAAAGATGGTGCTCAAGAGTGTCTTCCAGAGCCAACACCCCGACACGGATGGTGGGGGTGCAGCCTGTTCATTTCTGCTGGATCGTTGGCAGGAGCAGCTTTGGAATTACCTGTAAAGAAGAAGAAACCTGGGTTTAGTGAAGATCAGCAGGCGCAGATATACAATGATGCTCAAAAGGGTAAGACGAGCGGTAAAACTGGATTAGGCAAGGGAAAACGGGGGACTCTCAAGGTGGATGGGGTTGTGTGGGAGGGTAAAAAGACTACATTTGATGAAGACATTGAATCTCCTGAGGATTTAGAAAAAGAGACTGGTGACACGAAGAACAAAAAGACAAAGAATGGGGATGTCAAGTGGAGAAAAGTCATCGTAAAAGTGTTGAAGAAGAAAAAGGATACAAAGCCCAAGGGCATGAAAGTGACAGCGCTGCACAAGAATGTTCGGAAGATGCTTATATCGACCTATAGTATTAGCATGAGGAAAGAAGAGGTCAGAGAAGGTGTAGAAAAGGCCTTGCGAAAGAATAAGGGCAGCTTTCTGTGGATTGGAGAATATGTCAAATTATCGACATGATATTATTTATTTGTGGTGTTACATTCCTCGATCCATCTTATTTTTTGCCCTATCCTTTCGATGATGATTTCCAATGGCTGCCTTGTTCTTCTCCTTGTTCACCCTACCTCGGCCTCTTCCTCGGCCTCCACTGCCGGATTGCTTGACGGGCCCAACAGAAGGAGCCATGTTCCTGGCATTACCACCTGGTCCAAGTCCATGGATTTCGAGCTGTGCAAGCTTTTGCTCGGCCAAAACAGCATCTGCTTCTGCCTGACTGGATACTTCTTTGGCACCTGGCTTGGGATAATTGTACACTCTTCCATCTAAAATCCACATCTTTGATTCTTTTCCCTTCTTGTGTTTTGACAAGTGTCCATTATCTGTAGGTACTTCTTTGGGTACCTCGTCATCATCATTCTCTCCTACGACTTTGTCAGCAGCCACCTTGACATCATCATACTCATCATCATACTCATCCTCGTATTCCCACTGCATGGCGAGGGCAGAACCTCGTAAACGGTCCTTATACGAAGATTCTACAGTATCCAAAAATTTGGAGGTGACAGCATCTGGAGCAGCCTTTTTCTTTGGCAGCTCTGGAAACTCTACTGGGGTCTCCTTCTTTGGGGCCCTACTGCATTCGCGTGCCATGTACCCCTCCCAATTCATTGTTGTATCCACGCCCTCAACAGCTTGTGGGGAAGCACCAGACAGCAGAGCATCAATTACCTTTTCAGGATCATTGTCTAGAACATCCAAGCACAATGCCACAAATCCAGCCCCAAAATCTGGGAGAATCTCAGTAACTCTGGACACCAAGCCCATCTTCTCTATCCCTGATCCATCCTCAACGAGCTCTGATTGATTCTCCAAGCTCATAGTCCCTAAAACTGCTACTACATACTCCTTCTGGGCATCGTCCAAGTAGACAACATCTCTCTCCATTGCCTCTTGAATCCTCCCCCCAAGATTGAATTTCCTGGCCAATGCACGCCCCGTGGCATCCCCAGCCTCCTCATACAAACTCTCCCGACCCCCTAATATACATAAAGCATGCATCAGCATTTCACCTTGGCGAATAGCGGCCTCATTCACGCCGGAACTGCCCCCAGCGCCACAGCCTTCCTCTCGACACTCGAGGAAACAACTCAGCAGTAAATCCATCGCCTTCTCACTCGCATGCTCCAACTCGCAACAATCGCGTATAAAATCTTGTGTTCCCTTAGATTGCTGCGCATAAAGGTACAGCCGCGGGACCAACCCATCGTGGACCTGGTCCAATGCCTGCACCATGTGGAAGCCACTCTTCAAAAACAACCACCTCATCCGCGAAGAAGACCCCAAAGCACAACACAGCGTCAAACAGGCATCCTTAATATACGTAACACCATCTACAATATCATGCTGCTGCCTACCAGACACATGTTCAGCCAGCATCTGAGCCCCCATGGAAAGATTCTGTGCAATCTCCTCTGACGCTGTGCACACCTGACGTTCCAAGGATGGACCCCCCAACCACAACATTGTCTCAATCACTCTAGTACATTCCTCTTGGTTGTACGCATAGTACAAACTCGCCACATCAAACAAGCACACAGCAGTCAACAGGGGACCCATCACACCCACCACAACCTCCTCCTGCCCTCTATACACGCCCACCACATCCATAAAAACCCTTTTCAACACCATAAATACCTTGACATACAACTCACTCTCCAGTCGCTGGCATGTTGGATTCCCTGAGACACCATCAAATGGACGAGGTGCATATGCCAAAAAAGACTCTAGACTCTCCAGTAACCCACAATCCCTTCCCATAACTCGCTCCAGCACCACCACATTCGCCCCCTCTGCCTCTATAATCTTATTTTTGATATCATCAAGCACATAATCAATGCTCGTAATCAAAGAATCCAGCAATTCCAAACGACGAAGCCGATGCTGTGCATCCCCCTCTGCTGCGGTGCTTGGAACATATGGCACAATCACCGCCATCATATAGGAATACACCCTCTATACAGGTATCCTTGTGGGTGTTTAGAGGACTGGTAATAGACTTTTTGTGGGTTGGAGTCGCCCAACTCCATATATAGAAACTTTAAAATGTAGCGCCATATTTTGAATTTGTACTTGGGTCTCCCATGCCCATGGGCAGCATATCAAATGAATAGTGATTACTAGGTACGAAGATATAATCATGTTCTAAAGAAATGCCAATCCCTGTGTCTGTAGTTGCCGTAGTTTTGTATACAGTCGCACGGATCGTAACAACGACCCCGTGTCCTTGTTGTATCCCTCTGATTGCTGCGTGTATATTGTATGAATATATTCATGATACTGATTGCAGAGTAGAGTGGTTCCGTGGATGGACTTTTGGTCGACCGTTGGAAACTGGTTGGGGCTGTATTTGTTTGTTGAACAGTATTTAGAAACGCCATTGGCGATATGTCGGGTGTAGATGGCCACGATGTGGCTGAGAAGGTGTCATTGTCTCAAAAAGAGTGTGGTAAGGTGAAAGGGGATGCTTCTCCAAAGATGTTGCAGCAGATGGATGGGGAGAAGAAGGGGACGCTGAGCGCACTGTGGAGTACAAAAAAGAAGAAGAAGATGGTTGTCATTGATATGACTGTGGAGGAGGATGGGGATGTTCAGAAGCAGGATGGTGTGGAGGAAGAGACGTTTGCCATTCAAAAATGTCATGAATTCGATTCCATTTGCCCGACAGACTCGCCAATGAAGGAGAGGAACGTCGAGTCACAGGTTGTTGCGGATGAGACTGGAAAGGGTGATGCGGTGCAGTCGAACTCAAAGAAGAGGAAGCGTACGACATTGCCTGATGCAACGCTGAGTGATCTGGAGGAGGCGTTCAAGGCCGATCCCTTTCCGTCGCAGCAGGTGAAGACGACCTTGGCGGAGAAGCATAGCTTGGAGTTTAAACGAGTTTCGAATTGGTTTGATAGGAGAAGGAAGGCTGCTCGAGTGGCTGGAGAGTTGCCTGAACAAGGTAGTGGCAGTGCCAAGGGGGATGCCTCCGAAGAAAACAAGAGCAATGATTCTGAGGAGAAGACGGAATCTTGCATGAGTGATGCATGGTTGATGGAGAGGATTGGGGTGACGAGAGCGGATCTTGAGAGTGAGGCTGTGCAGATACGAGAGAGGGGTTTGCTGGATCCGCTTGTCGATATCAGCAGTGTTAAAGATCCTATGGAATACTCGGAGTCGAATCTATGCAAGCTTGTCGTTGGACAGCGCCGTACTCTGACGGAACTAGTGTCTATGCTGCATCCTGTGTTTACATTGAATCAACCACAGGAGGACGCGTTACGGTGTTCTATCGTCGATTTAATGGTTCGAAAGTCTTATGATCCGGTGAATAAATCGTTAGAGAAACTGCAGTGGCTCGAGTGGAAGAATGAGGGTAGTGTGGGGAATGGTCTGTGGCAGTGGGAAGCACGAGAGAGAGATACCATTCCCAGATCGTCAAGGACCCATGCGGCTGCTCTGAAACGCCGGGCTAGTAAGGTTTTGGATCGATTGAAATGTATTGAAACTGTTTTAAATCTAGAGGTGTCGAAAAATGGGAAAGCAGAAAAGGTCATTGAAAGTTTCAAAAAGACGGCAAGTCTGACGCAGATGGAGGAGGAGTTTCAGGCCCAGAAGGCTGCAGAAGCGTCAAAAGAGGCTCAAGAGAGATTGAAAGAATTGCAAAATAGTGAAAAGGCTAAAATACTACAGCAGAAGGAAGAGGAGCGGCGAGTGGCCAAGGAGCTCAAAGAGAGGCAAAAGAGGGAACGGGAGGAGGCTCGGGAGAAGGCTGCAGCGGAACGAGAGGCTGAAAAGCAGCGAAAGAAAGCTGCCAAAGAAGAAGAGAGATTGCAGAAAAAACGAGAAAGGGAACTGGAGAAGATGAAAAAGGCAGAGGAGGCTGGGAAGAGCAAGCTCTGCAGAAAGACTGGTTTCAAGGACCAAGCTGCTCTCGATAAGACTGCCAACAAATTCAAAACATTCTTTGCGAATGCAACTCCAAAAAGTGAAGGTCGTCGTGATGATACAATCCCTCCATCCGAAAAGTCAAATCTATCCTATTATGACAAGAAGTTTCCAAAGCCTCCTGCAGGACAATGTATCCAGCCTGAGATACCTGCCAAATCCATCTCGCTAAATGCGAAGCCCGAGCATGCACGTGTGTTGCAAGAGTGGAAATGTTTCATCACCAAGGCTGGGGAAAAGGCTGCATCACAGAGAGAAGACCGCAAGAAGAGGTATCTTGGTCTTCCCCCAAGTTGGGCACAATCTGGTGATGCCCGTGACAAAGCCCTGGAGCGAATGGAGGAACTGCAAGGCTCAGGTGTTGAAGCAGAAAACATTAAAGTGTGGAGAAGGAAATTCATCTGGTTCCCAGCGGATTCGAAAAGACCTCCGTATTATGGTTCCCATTCCCTCACAACTAATCAGGTGTCTGCTCGACGTCCATTTGGCAAAGAACAGAGCTTGGATTACGAAGTCATGTCTGATCTTGAGTGGGAAGACGAACCAGAAGGATCATCTCTGTCCAAAGATTCGCTAGAGTCTGAAGCCGCAAATGAAACAGGAGATGAGGAGGACTCATTCTTTGTAGAGGATGGCTACCTATCAGCAGATGAAGGTATCCAGATGGAGGAGGAAGAAGAAGAAGAAGAGGAACCACTCAATTTAGATGGTATTCACGTCGGCGCAGACTTTGCATCTAAAAGCAATCGGCAGGCTTGTAGGAAGACGTTGGCGGCGTTTTTAGACAAATCAAGAAGGACTGGGAAACCACTGATCTTGTCACGGGAATCCATCCATGCTGATGCCAATCATGGTGCATGCTTCCGTGCAGATAACACCCTTGTTGCAGCATTAGAAATGGATATACTTTTGCCCGGCGCCGTTTTTGAGGTCCCAGCAGACCCGAACGAGCCTGCAGAAGCCCAAGATGCAGCAACTGTTGCATCCCCAGAAGAAGCCAGAAAAGTTGGCGAGCACGCTGCCACGGTGGGAGGTGGCACGCACGCTGATTTGCTACCAGATCTATCGACATATATCATGGAAAACGCAGCATTGACGAAACCAATGCTTATCGAGGGATTTATTAGAAAGCAAGAAGGCAGGAAGATCACAAAAAAATGGATTAATGAAGCCATTTCATTGCTGGCAACAAGGTCTGGCTCCCAGTGGGTCCTCAAAGATAAAAAGGAATTCGCGCCAGATACGTCAATTGCTGGTACACCGCAATGCACTCTGAAAGCGCCCCAGACATCGGAGAAGGCTGGGCCTATCAATCGGGTTTCCTCAAACCCCAAGCCAGAATAATCATCATCACTTGTTACACATTCTCGTTCGCGTAAAAATTTTATATTCATAAAAATTGCACGTAACAAGCAAATTACGCTACTAGAAAATCGTCTCACTTGGCGGGGTGCGATAAAATCACCGCCAGCTGTCAAAATTGTCTCGCTACACATTCGACCAAAATCCGTGGAAGCGGTTAGTTAACCATCAATAGTCCATGTCTTCTCGATGAGCATGGTTGGCATCTGCTTGGCAGAGTCGGAATCAGCCAAGTTGGCCTTTGCAGTCACCTTGAGGTCACCTCCTCCTCCACTTCCAGAGGTGTTGGTCCACTCAAGAGTTCCGTGGCTGGTATTCATGTCATATCCAACCTTGAGCTTGTTGTCATCATCCACCTGGTAGGTTCCAGAGACGGACAAGCTCTCAGTTCCCAAGTTGTAGGCTGGAGCAATCTCGAAATCTCCAGAACTGTATGTCCACTTGACAGCGCAAGAGCGGTGGTTTGGCTTGTCAAAGTTGCTCAAGTCATACGTCAAAGATGCAGTGTTGTTATCATCGACAGAGATAATGGCTTCCAAGGAGGAGGCATTGGCCTTGAGAGCGTTCCTGTAGACAAGGTCCACACGCTTCTCGTTTAAGTTCACGTGGGTGTTGAGTTTCAGGGATGGAGCATGACCAGCAACATCATAGTTGAGTTCAAAACGGTCATTCTTCAATCCAACCACCAGACCATCGGCAGTCAATCCATCCTTGACCATGGTATCGGCAAGGCGAACCTGCATCACACATACACAGTGTCGGTGAGCTCCTTGAGACACCGAGCAATTTTGGGCGCCACAAGACGCCAGACGTTGGAGAACTTCCGACACCACACGTGTCGACCGAACCGTCCGATTCAAAGCCTCGTCCCATTAATTATGCTCTTTATGATATTTATACCCAAGAACATAGTAGGGTTGGGCAGGTTTATGCTATATACGCCCGCCATCAGCGAGACCGAGTTGCTGGTGAAACATCATCAAGATGACGAACTCAGATCTACCACGACGCACGAGCTAACACACCCGTTTGCGTATCAAAAGACGCATAATAGGTCACAAATACATAATAAATGCAGCACGTACATTGATCTCGTTGTCGTTGTGGTTAAAACGAACATTGCAGGCAGCAGAAACGTCCTGGGCAGAGGTTCCGCCGACTGTCAGCACTGGCTTTACGTCAAACTTCATATTGATAGGCTTGATGAATGCAGTTGAATCAAAGATAGAGATAAAAGCGGTTCTGGGCTGTAATAGAACGTATGATGATTTAAGAATGCCCGTCAGAGCATGTCGGAGTTGCAGATGTTGCAGGCGGTTGATCTCCGTCATGGATGCATCGATCATGATTTGGTCGGTCAAAGCGATGTGTTGATGGGATGTGATTCGTGAAGTCGGCACGCAGTGGCGATACTGTGTCGGAAACGTTCTTCACAGTGATGTTTGGGACATTTCCTCGGGCAAATATAAATAATATCTTGGCAAGAATGTTTACAAAACGACGCCGGCGCAATCGAGGGCCAGATCAGCCCTTCGTGGCGCAGGCGACTGATCGACCCTGGCATACTCTGGTCTCATGTGATCAAGTCCGATATGGGGGCTCTATTCATTCTTCTTGCAGCTGTTCGAGCTGCTGAACGAAGGGGTGGCAAGAGATGGTCGCAGAAAGCTGCCTGGCGCAGTGCGTCAACCGTTCTCATCAACAGTCTTGCAACGTCACCGTCATCAAGCTCACAGTCCCCCGTCACTTCGGTCCATCCGAGGCCAGATGCCCATGCTTCTACGACACCTGCCAGTGTATAATCGAGAGGAGTAGGAAAATCAATTCCTGCTTCGATTTGAGACAAGGTTAGGTCCCTTCGGACGTCGTCCAGCTGCTCAATAGTCTCAATGACCTGAGATGAAGGAGCATATGCACTGCCAATCATACTGATCCTGCTGACAGCGTCTTCAGCAACAAGTGAAGATAATACTGCGGCAAGCTGTGAGGCTGGTAGTGTTTGCAGTGATGGATGGGTCAGGGCAAGTGCCATCCACAGCTCGTTTGACCCCCTCAGCTCCCGCGAGACAAGTCCCAAGGGAGTGAACTCGTACTTGACCCAAGCACTATCGTTGCCATCATGATCCATAGACACGGTATCCGACGGTATTTTCCTTGGATCCTTGATTGCACCATTTGACTCAAGAACCCGTACAATATTCTGAAAGTCCCTCCAGCTCCCTCCGGTGTGAGACTCCACCTCCTCTCTGATTGATGCAGCCTGGTCCATGAGTGAACCAGCCTTGGCAAAAGCCTGCGCTCTCTTCCGGGCTTGTTTTTCAATTTTGATATCACCTTTTAATGCGTCTATTTCAGCTTTTACTTGCCGAATACGTCTCTTTTGCTCTTCAAGAGCAGAGAGGCCCTCATCAGAAGGGAACACCGTCTCCAATGAACTGGCTGCAGGGATACAAGACATGACGCCCACGGAAGTTGCGGAGGAACCCTCAGTTCGGAGTACATCTTTCGATAACTTTGTCCATGATTTTGGAGAGATGGATGATGCACGAGTGATGACTTCATTGGCAACAGAGTCAATCTCCCTCACCTTCTCCTCTGAAAGGTCACAAGATCCAAACGCTGCTATATTTGGAGGGAATATGATGTAAATATTGTTATCTGCACCCAAACAGAGGTATTTATCACCTAGACTCACGTTTGATGTCCCCACCATGTTCCTGTGAATTGACCCATACTCATCGACACGTCCAACCAAAAGGGCTGGAAGACTGTATCCTTCATTAATACTACTTGCTGACAAATCGATTCCAACGACGCGAGGAATGCCTTTCTGTACGGTATTTAAGGACTCTAGTTAATCATCAAATCTACAAGACAGTCGAAATCAAGCACAACATACCTCTGATAGAATGGACTCTGCAATAGATCCACGCTCATCAGTCAATTGCTGCCTCAGCAATTTTGCAGCTCGTTTCTCCTCTCTACGTCGACCTTGAAGTTTTTCGAACAGTTCAATTGAAGATTCGTCCCCTTCATACGTGCCCCCTGAATCTATTCCAGCGGCCGTCAGAATATGCTGTGCTCTCTTTTCTATTCTCTTGATATCTTTCAACCGTCTCTTTGAAAAGCTACCAGACAAGTACATCGAAAAAGATCTGTTTAAAAATTCTTTCGCTTCTCCAAGTGTCCTTGTACGTAATAGATTCAACGCCATACCATAATTGGTTGCGAATTTGGATTCCAGTGATTCCGGGCCACCCTTGAGAATGGTCCACGCAGCATCTGGGTTGTCCCATCGGCTCTGCACAATCACACAATGGCCTTGACTATCGTATCCACGCCTTCCTGCTCTTCCAGCCATTTGCATGAGCTCATTATGTCGAAGCAGCGATATCCCGTTATCCCTACGCTTTGATAACGAGGTGAGCAATGTTGTCCTTGCTGGCATATTGATCCCTGCTGCCAATGTCTCTGTCGCAAACACAACTTTGATCAGCCCTTGCTGATATAATCTTTCAATCAAAAGCTTCCACCCAGGCAGGCATCCGGCGTGATGCGCTGCCGCCCCCGCCAAGAGTGCTGGAACAGAATCTTCCTTCACTGCCTCTGGTTGAGTCTCTCGCAATGAATCAACCATGGCACTGATGATAGCCCGCTCATCATCATTCGTCAACTGTACACCTGATCTAAAGATTTTCTTTACCGCGGCCTCGCAATCCTTTCTACTGAAAATGAACCAGATTGCAGGCAGCAGTGATTTCTTGGCAAGGGTTGCCACGGTACCTTCAATCGATGGCACTCGTTCTCTCCGTCGCATCTTATGCCAAGGATCAGCATTCTCCAACACATCAATCAATTCATCCAAGGTCCTAGACTTGACGTTTTGAAGAGATGCATTACTTCTCCCACTCACCATGGGCACATCTCCCTCTGATGTGTCCCACCGCCCCCATGTGGAAGACCCTCCCCAAGAAAGGTCATCATCGTCACTCTGCCAGGACGATAACGACCCAGCTAAAGACTCAACTCTCGAAGAAGGCGGAATCAACCGGGGATTCAAACCTGCATCATTGGAATCCAGAAGCGGCAACATGGTCACCTCCCCATCACCCGGGCTCAAACAAAAATGCCATTGCAAAGGCACAGGTCGAAATTTCGTGACTATCGTCGCACATGTACTATGCACTTCGGAAATCCACCCGCTAATATCGTAGGGATTTCGCACTGTTGCTGACATGGCCAGTACCAGGACATCAGAGGGCAAGTTGATGATGGACTCTTCCCACACACTCCCTCTTCCTGGATCTCCCAAATAATGACATTCATCAAACACGACCAATTTGACACCATCAAGCCTATCCTGAGATTGATTCGATTTCTTAGCAATGCGTTGCTCCAGGGATATTCCTCCATCTTCCTCCTCCTCCTCCTCCTCCTCTTCCACTCTATACAACATGTTTCGAAGAATCTCAGTCGTCATAACAACAATGCGCCCATCAGGATTTATTGACGCATCCCCCGTCTGCAAACCAGCATCATCAACTCCAAACCTATCTCTCATCTCCATCAACTTTTGATTGGACAAGGCTTTCAGCGGTGTCGTATAAATCACCTTGCCACCCTGTTTTAAAAAATACGTCGCAGCTGCCTCTGCAATCGCAGTCTTCCCTGCCCCAGTCGGCGCACACACCACCACAGACCGACCACACACAATATGCCGAAATGCGTCCTCCTGAAACCCATCCAAGGGAAACGCAAACCCCTTCAACACGTCCTCCACTGTCATCGTCACCTCTGATTCATATAGATCATCATATACATCTTCACGTTCCTCCCCATTCGCATCGTCTAATACCACCTCATCCACCGCATCTGCTCCCATAAATCCATTCTTCCTCTGACTCTTCTTCTTGGAAGAAGATGAAGAGTCCTTCCTGCCTTTCGAAGACCGAGGTGGCCTCCTTCCTGTCCCACTCCCTCCAGCACCACTCTCCTGCATCCTCTTTACCCCTCGCCGACCACGCCCTCCCCTCCCCCGAAAGGCAGCGACACACAACCCATCCAAGAATGCATCCCTCCTCTGACGAGGCAGAGCACCACGCACAGACACATGCCCTATACCCAACATCCTATGCATGTATTAATACCCTTTATTACCCCGTATTCTCGTTCTAGGATCCAATTGACCTCTCTTACATGCAGCGTATGCTGCCCGAAGCCCAGCGCATTCCTCTGCCTCCTTTGCGCACACCTTGATATCCTTCTTTTCAACCTACATTATACATTGTATATAATGAACACCATCCCAGAGCCCCATTCTGAATACAGGCAACCCAAACGTACTTGAAAGCATTCACTTTCTCTTAAACAATGAACGAGGTCTTTCAGCAATCCAGAGCAACTCTTAGACATACTACTACAGTCTTCGTTGGAAAAATACTTTTACAATACGAATACGATGGTTGCTGCATGCCTCGCCCCTATGACTGGCTGAATGCATGCGAGCATGAATGAAAAGAAAAAAAAAAGTATTATTCCAATTGGGCACCAGAATGCACTGAATATCCTTCAGGAATAAACCATTGACTTAAATCAACACCCCTGTCCAATAATTTGGCTGTGGTAGGTTCCGTCTTCTCCAAGATGGCTTCATGCAAGTATCCATTTGATACCAGCACAGATCTATCAAAAACACTGAATGCTCTTCCATCCATGGTCGTCACGGTCGCTCCTGCTTCTTCTGCGATCAATACTCCAGCTGCCATATCCCATGGTTTCAAGCGATACTCCCAGTATCCATCCGTCATTCCGGAAGCAACATGACACATGTCAATAGCAGCCGACCCCAGCCGTCGAACACCTCGGGTTATATCAGTAAATTCTCTAAACAAGTCAATGTTAGCCAGCCATGCTTCATCATGCTCATATCCAAATCCAGTCACCAGCAAAGAGCTGCCCAAGTCATGCGTCTTGCTCACGCGAAGGCTCTCCCCATTCATGGTTGCACCACCATTTCTCTTTGCAGAATACTCGCGCTGGACCCATGTCCCTGGACCTCCTGCAAACTCGATAACTACTGCAGCGACTGGAATAGTGTGCCGTAAACATGCGACACACACTGCGAAACTGGGGTAGCTGTGTGCAAAATTTGTGGTCCCATCCAGTGGATCCACACACCACAAATACTCCGAGGACACATCCCCAGACACACCTCCTTCCTCCCCAAGAACAGCATGATCTGGGTAATACTTACGAATGACTTCCAGGACGGCCTTTTCGCTCGCCGTGTCCGTCTCCGTCACCAAATCGGTGGCCCCTTTCAGTGTGATATTCCTTGGCTTATCCACAGCACTGCTCACAACCGCAGCACCTGCTCTCGCAGCCTCTTCCGCCACCTTTTGTAATTCATCATTCCCCAATCTTGCTCTCGTCTGAATACCACGTCCTCTTCCTCGTCTTACAGATGCCCCTTTCGTCGTAACCATGGCATGCCTTCCCACCGACACAAACCCTCCTTTGGATGATGATGCTGATGATGACGATGATAGGGTAGTATAGGACATTGCGATGGCATGTGGATACCTTGTATGGGTAGAATAATAGCCATTCCATGGAGTTGATGGGGATCTTTTGAACATGGTCGTCGAACCCGCCGATCCCTCCAATCGGCACCGATGCGTCGTCATAGTAGTAAAGTATTATTGAATTGGATACTAGCATGCCAGATGGATGCCAGTATGAAGTCTCTTCTTCTTGGTTGTTTTAATTCCGTTCAATGGGAATTGAGTACAGTAGAAGATATGTAGTTTTGGCCATGAAGTAATGTATTACTAGTACAAGTATGTACATGGTGCATCAAAAGAAGCGTCATGAGGTGGTAGTGCTGTTTTACAAGAAATGCCTTGCTGATTGTGACCGTCGACGGAACAAGAACATGAACGGGACTACACACGTGTCGATATGAAAGGAAAAAGAAGGGAAGTATCTGTTGAGGAAGCTATTGCGCTGGTGGGTGGATTTGGCTTGGCTCAGAAACTGCAGTTGCTTTTGTGTGCTCTGTCGTGGGCGATAGGCTCTCTGCAGACGTTGACCGTCATCTTTGGATCCATTGGTCATCTCAGGGAGACGTATGATCGTATCCAATGTGTGTCTGGGGATGACGATATGTCGGAACGGGAGGCTTGCGAGCAAGCGCTGGAGACGCACACTGTGTGCTTGCTGCCTCGGTCACACTGGGCCTATGGAGACTCTGGTCAGACGCTCGTGAGCGATTTTGATCTTCTGTGTGGAAAGCAATGGCTGGCGTATTTTTCTATTATGATGTACTTTGTTGGATACGTTGCGGGATGCTTTGTGTGGGTGGTCTTGGCTGATAGGAACCAGAGGCGCTTGTGTCTCAACTTGGGGAGAATTGCCATGGGAATGTGTTCAATATTGTGTGCCACGGCACCAGTTTTGTGGCTACTGCTTGTATTTCGATTCTTCTTAGGGATATCATTATCTGTTATGATGATTTCCGCGTTTGTTTTGAGTTATGATGTGATGGGGCAGTCGTGGAAGCCATATACTGGTCTCGGGCTTCAGGCAGGCATGGCAGTTGGCCTGTTGGTGGGAGCCATGTTGACGTGGATACTGCCTCAGTGGAGGTGGTTGTCTTTTCTAGCTGGAGTTCTCTCTATCGTATTGACAGTGATGTCGTGGAGGTTTATGATTGAAAGTCCCCAATGGCTACTGGAACAGGGTCGAAAGGGCGAAGCAACTTCTGCTATTGCTGAAATTGCAATGGCCAACCTCACAAAACCTCCTGCGGATACGCCGTTGGCTGATCCTACGTCAGTATTATCGAATCCCCACAGAAGTGTGATAGATATTATAAAGAATGCACGACTGCGTCATAGAATCGTGCTGTTAGGGTTTGTGTGGGTGGCCACCATGGTGGCATACGTGTCCACCATCATGATTTTCCATGCCATACCTGGCGATACCGGAACGGCATCCTCCGGCATGGAACTGGCCTTCACTGGGTTTACATATGAAATACCTGGTATTGCAATAGCAGGTTTACTCGCAGAGAGGTTGGGTAGAAAGCATGCTGCTGTTGCTGCTCTGGTTGAATGCGGATGCTGTCTTCTTGGATCTGGCATCCTGGGCAGGATGATCCATGTCCAACATGCGCTCATCGTTGCATCTCGATTTGGGATCGCGGCAGCCATGGCATCTGTACTCATTCTATCATGGGAGTTGCTCCCGACGATTGTCGTGTATCAAGGCTTTGGACTGCTGCATGTTGTGGCATCCTGTACTCTGTGTAGCACCCCGTGGTTGGCATTGGCAGCATTCAGTCTAAAGTCTGCACTCGTACCACTCAGTATATGTGGATCGCTCTGTCTTGGTGCTGCTATTGTCGTCACATTGCTTCCAGAAACCAAAGATGTGCCGATACCGGCGACTATTCAGGACATGGGTCGAATTCCTGTTGCAGGTAACGGGATTGGGATGGCTCATCATCAGGCCCGGGTTGTCCCAATCATCTTTGAATCTCATTAAGTTTTAATTTTATATTTATTCATGTCTCACACAGTAGATATACTAGCCATGCGGGATTGGATCCCTTCTGTATGAGCTCATTTTCTCTGACATGCGTCATGGGCACGACAACGGGAGCAGCAGCGGGGGCGAGAGGGGAACGAGAGGATGGTTTTGATGAACACGATGGAAGGGAATTTGGTATTGTACAGTGTTTGCCTGTGAGTGACGTGGAACCCAACTTTGATTCTGAACAACCTCTGACTGTGGAGGAGTATCTGCGACGAGTCAGGTGAGTTTGTTGTGCGATTCGTATACATGATGGCGACCAGTGGTGTTTATAGAATGGATTCGTGTGTAGGTTTGAGGCGAGGCATTTGCCACATGTGGTTCGATGTGATGTGTCTTCTGCTGTCCCAGAAGACGAAGAAGAAGAAGAAGAGGGAGGGTGGTATGATACTGATTTGGCAACGTGTGAAGAGGATCGCAAGCCGAGTGTTGTATGGATTCGTAGGTTTTTGGGGTATTATGTCTCGATGAGACGTGTGTTGAGTGAGTATAGGGATACAGCATCTGTGGACTTGTACGAGTTTGAGCGTCTTGGTTCCTGTGGGCAAGTTGCGCTACAAGGTTTATTGGAGAAGGAGGTGGTTGCGTTGGAAAGAATGAATAATATTGGTGTGCGTGCATGTGAAGTGACGTTCAAGAGATTGTATACAATTCTGGCATTGGTTGATGTGCCGTGTCATGCAGACACGTTGGCGTGTATTCGAAAGCTTGTGAGGTTGTGCACAGCTGCCCGGGCTCGGGATCCTCGGCCGAATGACGAGGATTTATCACTGCTGAATCTATTTATTGTCATATGCGGGGGTCTATTTCGGCAGGATGAGGAGTTGGCACGGGTATGGGATGAAGAGCTGATGAACTGATCAGTTTTTGATGGATGCCATTGGAGCAACAAATACAACCAGCGTGTCGGTGCGATGTCCCGACAGGGCTTTTGTATGTATGAATAAGGACCTGCTATATACGTATATAATGTCCAAAATATATATACCTTTGCAATACTCGTATTCGTGTTGACGAGGAACCATCATGAACAGAACTGTGCTCCTTCTCCTCAGTGTGAGTGTCCACAGCTTGCTGTGGTCTGGAGCTATATGTGCTACGACGGAGCCTCGAGCTGTTGCTGACGCGATTTCAGGTGATGTATCAGCTATTGCGCAGAATGTTGTGTCGGGACTACAGGAGAAGAGGGGAAACATTGTGAGTAGTTTGGAAGAAACACGAAACAGATTTAGAGATGCTGCTGGAAATGTGTATGATGTGATCAGAGATGCCTCAGGAGCAGCAACAAATTTTGTTAGAGATAAAGCAGGAGTAGTGTATGATGTGACACAGATGGCAGGAGAGTTTCTGTATGATTCTGTGAGGGACTACCCTGGGCAGCTAAGAGATAGTGCGATGGAAACCTACAATGAATTCAGGGAAACTGCGATTGACACAGCAGGGTCCCTAAGAGAGATTGGTAATGCGGCGCGGGATGCAATTCCGCGGCTTCCAAACGTGAATGAAATGCACAAGCCAATGGCATGGGCTCGCACATTTGCACTCAACAACCTCTACTTTGAGGATTTCACTGGCACTGTTCAAGACGAGATTGCATCCCTCGAGGAAGGTATTGAGGCAAAGTATTGCAAGTCGATGCATTACAAGCCTGCTACAAAAGTGAATGGGGAACTCGTGTTCCCTGGGGGATTCAGGCTGGAGCTGGCTACAAAAATGTGCGAGGTGCACAGCCATGAAGACCCCAAGAAGATCAAGGCCAAATGCACCAAACCGAAATTTACATTGGAGAAGTTAAAAGGGGCATATACGTCCAAGCATCACACTGCTCCGGAATTCACATCGAAGGAATGCAAGTACACCAAGAGCCATGGCAGTCCAGATGAAATTGTTCTCTGGGAATTTGATGGCCATGGAGACTTTGATCCTGCGTCCACGATGCAGGCCCTCCAGGATTCACTCGTGTCTGCCTTTGATGGTGAAAATATTGAGTCAGATATCAATCAGTTTATAGGAGAGGTGCCGGAGATTGAGGATGTAGAGGCGGATTTCCTGGACCTGATGACTTCAGGTCTTCCCGACGTCCAAATGGCATGATTGTCTTGTTCTTTTGGACCATTCTGCACAGATAGCAGTTTCAGATGAACGAAATAGAGCGATTGTATTGATTTTATTGTAACGAGATGGAATAGTACGATGGATAATACGTATGGACAAATACTGTCCGGACACGCCATCCCACCATAACTCCATGGTGGGATGTATCCCAGCTGGGAGATTCAATCTTGCAACCTGGGTCAAGACTTGGGGCTCACAACTCCCATCGGAGGGATGAAGGAATCCCAGTGACACCGATCAACCGCCTTATTGGGCCGATCGCGAGTGTATGCTAGGATGCCTCGATCCAATCGATGGCGCGTTGATAGGCCGATGTTGGGCCTCCGACAAGGCGTTTCATGAAAATGCATAAATGGGTTCGCGTTCAACAATGCATACCATAAGTTATTATACTAAATATCCTACGTGGTGATCTATCTGATATCGCTCTATCTATCTACTTATCTATCACTCTAGCTAAAAGCAATACATACAAGAATGGGAAGGACAACCAGAGCCATTGTTGCAGTTGCTCTCCTTGGCGCAGCTGGTGCCAACGCCAACCTCCATGGAGGTCAGGCCAAAACCCAGGCTGTTCAGGGACTTGGAACTGTCGCACAGGGAGCTGTGCAGGTGGGACAGGCTGCCCTCACTGGAGTGAAGGACAAGGCTGACAAGTTTGTTGACACTGCTGGAAATGTCTACACTGTGTTGAGAGATGCCTCTGGAGCAGCCACCAACTTTGTGATGAACACCGCTGGTGTGATTTTCGATGTCACCAAGATGACTGGATCCTTCATCATCGATGCTGCCTTGGGATACCCACAGGAGTTGATTGACTCCATGAAGGAGGGCCGCCAGGAGTTGCAGGCTGCTTTGGCCAAGGGAATGGACGGTGCCCAGGCCTTGGGACAGTTCGCCATGCAAGCACGCCCAGAGCTTCCACCATTGAAGCAGATGCACAAGCCATCTGCCTGGATGGATGCCGCAGGAAACAGCTACATGAAGTTTGGAAACGCTGCCAACTCCTTGGAGATTGGGCTTGAGGAGAGCATCTCTGAGTTCGAGGACAAATACTGCACACCAGCCACCTTCACCCCATCTGAGAAGAAGCCAGCCGAGATCACCATGCCTGGGTTCAAATTGGAGATTGGATTGGGAGGGTGCACTGTGAATGAGGTCAACCACAAGAACGTCACCTTGGACTGCACAAAACCATACATCAAGTATGGGCACGTCAATGGATCCTTCACATCCAAGCACCACTCTGCCCCATCTTTCACCACCAAGGACTGCAAGATTGAGAAGACCCACGGTGAGGGTGAGGAGATTGTCCTGTTTGAGTTTGCTGGAAAGACCCCAGACTTGAAGGAGATGGCCCAGACCATCAGCCAACAGGTAGGAAACGCCGTCGGCTCCCTTGCCAGTGGAGCCACAAACCTGGCTGGAGATGTCACCAACTTTGTTGGAGGATTGAAGGACGAGAAGAAGTCCCTCCAGGACTTGGTCAAGGCTTATGATGGACTTCCACAGCCAGCCCTCTAAGCAGGCAGCCTCTTTTTGAAGCAAAAGCTTGTTGTGTTACCTGGTAACACTGATTTGATTTGATTTAATTACCGCTTAGCTATGTAACGGAAATCCTACTATTAGTATATTGACATAATCCAGCATTGATGAATGAAATCCTGGGAGTTTGTGCATGAACAGCATTGTGGAAAAGCTTGTGCATGCGATCGATATCACATTGCATCGATGGCGAGAGGCTTTTGTGGTTTTTCGGAGGGAAGTAACCTAATTTCTATGTGCTGGCGATCGAAAACAACATGCTGGTTCGATCTTGGTTCTCCAAACTTCAAACAGCGCCGGTCAGTCATACCGTTTGACCGATGGTGAGTCGCAAGCGGTGTCTCGATCCTGTCAACAGTGCATTGATGTCCCAACGTTGGGACTACGACAGTGTCACTTGCTCATCTGTATAAAGGCAGCTTCCCAGCCATGGATGGTATTTATTGATTATCTTAGGATCTTTAACTTCCTCTCTTATCATACATTACTGCTACAACCAAGCAATACATACATCTACAAGAATGGGAAAGACTGCAAGAGTTGTTGTTGCAGTTGCTCTCCTTGGAGCAGCTGGTGCCAACGCCAACCTCCATGGAGGTCAGGCCAAAACCCAGGCTGTTCAGGGACTTGGAACTGTCGCACAGGGAGCTGTGCAGGTGGGACAGGCTGCCCTCACTGGAGTGAAGGACAAGGCTGACAAGTTTGTTGACACTGCTGGAAATGTCTACACTGTGTTGAGAGATGCCTCTGGAGCAGCCACCAACTTTGTGATGAACACCGCTGGTGTGATTTTCGATGTCACCAAGATGACTGGATCCTTCATCATCGATGCTGCCTTGGGATACCCACAGGAGTTGATTGACTCCATGAAGGAGGGCCGCCAGGAGTTGCAGGCTGCTTTGGCCAAGGGAATGGACGGTGCCCAGGCCTTGGGACAGTTCGCCATGCAAGCACGCCCAGAGCTTCCACCATTGAAGCAGATGCACAAGCCATCTGCCTGGATGGATGCCGCAGGAAACAGCTACATGAAGTTTGGAAACGCTGCCAACTCCTTGGAGATTGGGCTTGAGGAGAGCATCTCTGAGTTCGAGGACAAATACTGCACACCAGCCACCTTCACCCCATCTGAGAAGAAGCCAGCCGAGATCACCATGCCTGGGTTCAAATTGGAGATTGGATTGGGAGGGTGCACTGTGAATGAGGTCAACCACAAGAACGTCACCTTGGACTGCACAAAACCATACATCGAGTATGGGCACGTCAATGGATCCTTCACATCCAAGCACCACTCTGCCCCATCTTTCACCACCAAGGACTGCAAGATTGAGAAGACCCACGGTGAGAGTGAGGAGATTGTCCTGTTTGAGTTTGCTGGAAAGACCCCAGACTTGAAGGAGATGGCCCAGACCATCAGCCAACAGGTAGGAAACGCCGTTGGCTCTCTTGCCAGCGGAGCCACAAACCTGGCTGGAGATGTCACTAACTTTGTTGGAGGATTGAAGGACGAGAAGAAGTCCCTCCAGGACTTGGTCAAGGCTTATGATGGACTTCCACAGCCAGCCCTCTAAGCAGGCAGCCTTTTTTTAATGGGACATGTTATGTTTGATTTGATTTGATTTCATTAGACCTTAGACTGTGATGTAACACTTTCCAGCAGAACACACCAGCCATGAGGCTTCTCTTCACACCGACACCTTGACATCAGGTGGAGGGTTTTAAGCAGTACGGCATCAGGCGCCCCTCGTGGGTTCGACGAGCCGAGGGCCCAACGGCACCGACCAACCAACGTTGGTACAACGAAACGACAGCTTGGGGCGTTCGATATACACGTTTGGGACCTTGGTGGAGATATAAAGCGTATAATCACTTGATTCAAACTCCAATTTGATATTGAGTATTTATAACAGAAAGTTAATTACAACGTGCCATCAGAATGGGGAGAAGAAGTGGGCAGTACACTGTATCCCTCGTGGCCTTGCTTGGCGCTGCTGGGGTGAGCGCCGTAGGAAATGGTACGCTTTTATCTCTACTATGATGTTGAATCCCTTAAGAATATGAATCTAATGCTCCGTGCGTCGCCACACTCTGCAGTGAATGTTGTTGACAAGGACGCGATACAGGGACTTGGGACCATTGCCCAGGGGGTGGCCCAAATTGGACAAGCTGCGGTGACCGGTGCTCAGGAGAAACAACAAAAGTTCATGGATGCCGCTGGAAATGTGTACGAGGTATTAACCGATGCTACAGGAGCAGCTACCAACTTTGTGATTGATGCAGCTGGCACTGTATTTGACACAACAAAAATGGCAGGAGGGTTCCTCCTCAATGCCGCCATGGACTATCCAGGAGATGTTATGAGCGCTATCGGAGAGACTGGGCAAGATTTGAGAAAGTTTGCTGGAGTTGGAGCAGATGCCGCCGCCGCTTTGGGACAGTATGCCATGAACGCCCGACCGGAACTGCCCAAGTTCAAAGAGATGCTCAAGCCAAAGGCCTGGGCTGATGCCGCCCAAAAGTCCACCATGAAGATGAGTGGAGCATTTAATTCTCTTGAAGATCAGTTCATGGATAGCTTCGAGGAGTTGGAGGACCAGTACTGCACCCCAGCCAAGTTCACCCCGTCCTTCAAAAAACCAGCTGAGATCACCATGCCAGGATTCTATATCGAAGCAGGCCTTGGTGAATGCACAGTAGAGACTGATGATGGACTCAAGAAACATGAGTACATCCTGAATTGCACCAAACCTTACGTAACGAAAGCCCATGTTCCAGGAGAATGGGTGTCAAAGCGTAAAACTGCAATCGAATTTGAGACCAAATCCTGCAAGATTGAAAAGGAAATTGGAGAATTCGAAGAGATTGTTTTGTTCGAGTTTGATGGCCATACAAATATGGACCCTAATGCCTTGAGACAGACCGTGTCACAGGCATTTAGTGGACTGGCAAATGGGGTCACAGGAGTCACAGACATGATGGGAGAATTTATGAACTCGTTGAAGAACCCATTGCAAGGAAAGCTTTCGCAGTTAGGATCCATGAAAACACCAGCTTTCTAGAATAACCATCTCCATTTCATTACATTACGTTTCATGTCTTCATACTACCATGTAAAAAGAACGGGCAGAATGTGGTACTTACGAATTACTCTGACCAACGGCCTCGAGGTGTGGCCGGTACCGGCAGGACCTCGTTGCAACAAACTCTGCCACTCCGAACATTCGTCCACCCGTAGAACCGAATTCTGGTTCAACACACACCGTGTCCGTACCCAAGCCATTAAGAATCTGTATCTTGTATATCTACGAGGGATCTATAAATTCACACACATACTCATTGTCATACAACCTGCCGGCAGTATGAATGGACGCACCCAACGACTAGGCTTTCTGCTGTTGGCCTTAACAGTTGTCCCATTCATCGCAGGAGTAGCCGCACAAGGTAGTATATACTCGCTGTTTGAGTGCCATGTATATCCGGCGTAATACTGATTGATCGTGATGGTGTGCAGATAAAGGAGGAGCAAAAGCACAGGCCACTGATGGAATCCAGAATATTTTGGACGGACTCTTCTCAGCTACCCAAGCAAAGGCCCAGGGGTTATCAGATAAGGGTGATGCCTTGAAGGAAAGACTGACCAACAGAGTTGATGGTGCAAAGAATGCTGTTCAAGGAGTTATACAGGGTGCTGGGTCAGCACTCTCCTCGACTGCTGATCTGGTTGCAGACACGACCAAGCTCGTCGCTGATATTCTCACCGAAGATTTGAGAAACACCGATATTAAAGGATCTATTTCAGAAGCTGGATCATCCATCCGTGAGACAATCAACACCCTGAATGGCCTGGTTGTCAAGTTTGCCACCATCCTTCAGAGAGCAGCCCCATCCGTGCCATCTTGGGAAACCATCAAAAACCCAAAGAACTGGCCAATGTCACTCATGACCTACACAGGAGATATCTCCAAAGCAATGTCAGAGCTCATACAGGAAACAGGGCTCGTATACGAGGGTATTTCTGCTAAATACTGCAAAGATCCCCAAGTCACCCCACCAGGAAAGGTACCAGGAGAATACACAGGTTACGGTTTCAGCCTCAAACTCTCCTCTGGAAAGTGCTGGCTCGAAAAGGAAGAAGTGAACAACGAGAGTAAGAAGAAGCTCACCTGCGAAATTCCATCAGTCACATGGGAAAAGACCCCAATGAAGTATACCTCCAAGCACCACACCCCCCTCTCCTTCACCTCCAAATCATGCAAAGTTGAGAAAACCCTCGGTACTGCAAGGGAAGAGGTACTTCTTGAACTGGAAGGAGACATCAATCTCGCAGACGCATTGCAGCAGGCTGCTGGAAAGATTGGTGACACCTTGGAATCTCTCTCTGGTGAGAATGACAAGATCCCAGACCAATTCAGGGATTTCCTTGCCACCATTGAATCCCAAAAAGAGACTGCAGAGACTGTATCCAAGTTTGATGAGGGCACAATCGATGCCACATTGTCCATGATTGACGGAATCATTAGCTATAGCAACGGTGGTGCTATGCAGACCCTGCAAAACATCCCAACCATTGGTGGATGGCAAGTGAACCAAAAACAGGTATAGATTCCCATATCATTTCATTTCATTTCATTCCTTTATAAAATACTACACGATGATGAAGATGTAAACAGCTTTGATTGCGACGATGCCTTCTACGCTTCATTCAGTCACGGAGGGATTTGAACACCGCATTCTCTGGAAAACTGCCTCTGCTGGTGCGATACGACTCTCCATACTATGTATATTATACTACAGAACTATACTGTATAATAAAACTACGTACAGGCGCAGCTGGAGCAGGACTTGGCGCTATCCTAGCCCTGGGGAAGAAGACCAAGGTAGTATCAGCGTCCTTGACTGGCGCTGCCAGTCTTGGCATGCTATCTCTGGCATTCACAGGTACGCACACCTTGATGGATGTATGTACGTGTATACATTACACTGGGAGAATGGATGTACCGCCATGTGTGTCTCTGTACTGCAGGTGCTCAAGAGTATACCAGAGCATTAACAGCATCTGACACACCAGTGAATGCAGCTGTTGGTGGAGCTGCATCGGGGGCCCTTTTATTTGCATCGTACGGAAGTAGGCCAGTCTACGGGGCAGCACTCATGGCTGCATTGGGCTGTAGTGTTGATGTGATGTTCAGGCTATTGTCGTCTTCAGCACAGAGCAAGAGACGAGAGGAAGAAGAAGAAACGCCATCTTTTTGGGAGAAGATTGTTCGAAAGACGACTGATGAGGAGAAAGAAAGGTTTCTTGAAAACCGGCGGCGAAGGATATTGAGAGAAGATGTAGCATCTTCTTCAGGAGAAGGAGAAGATGAAGGAAAAAGCTCTTGATCAAAGAGAGGGTTGATGACTGACCAGTATTCCAATATTTATTTATTTTAGTGTGGTAAAAAGATGAAATGAATACAGCATTCTCGAATATACTCCTGAACAGCCTGCCGAGGAGCAGACACTCTGTCTGGCAACAGAAACAAGACGCACGTCGGCAGAGAAGACACGTCTGTGGCGCCAGTTCCCGTACTATAATTCCTATATCAGATTTTACAACTATTTATGGTACTGGGGATGAGCCTCACGTGTGCAGTCCGTTGCCTGCCCCAGGAGAACAGGTGGTCCCCAGGGATACAAAACCAGTTATGGTGTATTTGCCTGGTATTGATGGGACAGGGCTTGCTGCTGCGAAGCAATTTCCCATGTTGATGGAGCATTTCAATCTTGTGACGTTTGTGACCCCTCCTGGGGATAGAACATCGTATGAGGGTCTCTTGCAGATTTTGACGAATTTCATTCAATCTCTCGAATTGCCACCTTCTTTGCCAGTATATGTGATGGGGGAGAGTTTTGGGGGATTATTGGCGTTATCTTTGGCGTCTAGGTGTCCAGGTAAGGTGGATAGGGTGGTTCTGGTGAATCCAGCCACGAGTTTTTCAAAGAGCCTGTGGCCACAGATTTCTCCAGTGTTGTTGAATACGCCACGGGAGGCGTATGGGGCGTTGCCTTTATTGTTGGCCCCGGTCCTCGGGAATCCTATTAATTTGTTACAAGCGTCGTTGGATGATATTCCGGAAGGGACGTCGGTGATGGATCAAGTAACTGCTCTTGTCAATGGTGCGTTTGGGTTGTTGAATCAACTGCCCATTTTGGCTGATATTCTGCCTCGGGATACGCTGGCACATAAGCTTGAGCTGTTAAAGCAGGGATGTGAGGTTGTTGAGGGGGAGGTGGCTGACGTGAAGCAACGCGTATTTGTACTGGTTGGTGACCAAGACTTGCTGCTGCCGTCGGAGCAGGAGGGGTCGAGATTGAAGAGCAGGCTTGCCAGGGCGCATGTGCGTGTTGAAAGGGGTAGATCACATGCTTTACTGCAGGAAGGAGGAGTAGATCTGGTGTCCATCATGAAGGAGGAAGGGTTTTATGTGAGCACACGCAGGCTGTCTGTGCCTGCAGCGAAGCGATACAAAGGGAGCAGTTTTGGTACGCCGCAACCGATAGAGTTACCTACAGAGATAGAATTAAAAAGATATTCTGAGCGAGTGACATCGTTTGGTAGAAGGCTGACGAGCCCTGTGTTTATATCGACGTATATGGATGGGAACAAGGTGAGTGGGTTGGGAGCGCTGCCAATGCCAGGTCAAGACAGGCCAATCTTGTTTGTGGGAAACCATCAATCGTTGGCATTGGACATGGGAGTGTTTTGTGAGGAGTTGCTGAAGACGAGGGGTATCATGTTGAGAGGATTGGCCCACCCAGCTATATTTTCATCTGCACGGGGTACTACCAACAAGGGTTCAGAGGAAGATCCTGCAAGACTTGATGCCATGCCCGCTTTTATCAATGCGCTGAATGGTCGAGAAAATAATGGAACTAGGAATAGGAGTTTTGAAGTATTTCTGGAAGAGTTTGGAGCGGTGCCTGTAGGGCCTACGAATTTTGTGAAATTGCTGCAGAATAAGGAGGCCATTCTCCTGTACCCGGGAGGTGTGAAGGAAGCGTATCGAAAGAAAGGACAGGAGTATCAGCTGTTTTGGCCACAAAAGTCAGAGTTTGTGAGAATGGCTGCAAAGTATAATGCCATCATTGTTCCATTTGCTGGCATTGGGGTGGATGATGGCTTGAATATTTTGTTGGATTCTGATGAGATTTTGAATGACATTCCATACCTGGGACAGCTCATTTCGCAGTCTTCGGAGGCTATACCACAAGCTCGGAGGGGAGTGAATGCAGACTCTGAAGAGTCTAAAGAGTCGTTTGTGTCCCCAATTGCGGTACCAAAGCTGCCTCCAAACAGGTTGTACTACATTTTCCAAAGGCCAATTGAGCTTTCGAGCGATATTGTAGATGATAGGGAGGCATGCGAAGAAATCTATCGCGGAGTGAAGGATTCGGTGGAAGGCGGTATAGAATATCTGTTGGAGAAGAGGACTGTGGATCCTTATTCGGATTTTGGGACGAGGCTGGCATATGAATCATTCCGTGGGACAGCACCAACATTTCCAATTTATGAACAGAGTGACTTGTAATCACATTACAGCAATACAACGACTTGTTCAGTACATTTCAATTAAGCATTAAATGTCTCGGTGTTATGTGGTGCATAAATTTGATCTTGTCGGGCCTTTTTTGCCTCCATCTGTGCTGCACTGGCAGCAACTACTCCAGCATCAATTTGTGCCTCGTATTGCCCAGGACCTGTTCTCCTAACTCCTTTGAATTTCGAGGTTCTTTGCCTAGCCAAATCACTGTCTTTCATAAGTGCTCTGATCAATTCCTCTTCAGAATGAGCATTCAAAACAGGCAGTGTTGCCTTGTAAATCTCCTTGGGGAAATTGATGGGTGCGTCATCACCTAAAATCTTCAGTGCAGCCAGATCATGAGCTCTTCCCGCCTGATCTCGAGATGGAAATTTACCCAGAAAAATCGCTTCTTTTTTCAAACCTTCCACGACAGATCCCTCCGTCTTTTCCATCGGTTTCTCAATGTACGCATCCCAAAACAAGGACCATTTGTCCCTGGTAACACCCCTCATATTCACAGGTTGGCTTGCTCCATCCTCCCCTGGCATTGTCGGCTTTTGAGGCGTAGACGATCTCAACTCTTTAGTAACTAATGATGTAATAGACTCGTTGCGATTTGTATTCTCAGGACCACCACCAGCTCTGGCCTCTATCTGTATCTCTTTCTGAACTTTACCATCATTATTCTCTGGAATCTGAATACCTACAAAAGGAGACATGGGTGGCTGCGCAAAACCACCATTTTTATCAAAATTCTGAAACACGGCTTTGATAATCGGGACCTCTTTATTATCCCTTGCAGTGGCCATGAGAGCTGGACCATGTCTCAACACCTCTCCAGTTGATGGACTGCACCACACAAGACATCACTCGATCAATTACCGTGATTCTCCACACCACAAAATACAAAAGACAAGAACGTACTCTCTCGTGAAACCAGATTCTGCCCTTGCACTCCGTTGCTGGACAGTCTCTGTCGACTGCCTCTGTCTTCTCCTCTTCCCCGGAGATTTTCTGGGAGAGTTCTGAACACTGGCTGTCTCATACACAGGAACTTGTCCAAAAGACACAGATGGCACTGGTTGCTGATGCACAACATAATGAACCTGACCAGGCTGATATGGCACGCCTGGAAGGTACATGGACTGCATATGCCCTCCACCAGACACCTGAATGAAGTTTCCCTGAGCATCTTGAATAAACATGGGCTGTTGAATATTACTAGATCCAATAAAGTGACCTTGCAATGGCATTCCACCGCTGTGATTGGTATGAGTAGAAAAGCAAGCCCCATTCTGTACATGTCCAATCTGTGGTGCACTGTGTGCATGCTGAATACTCATCGCCGACTGTTCTTGTTGCATAGTGGAATCCAAAGACGCCAATACACTTCTTGCAGCGTCTGCAACGGAAGCATTTTGGTGCTGCACACTCTGTTGCTGCTGCTGGGCCTGTGGTTGCTGCTGAACATGCCCACCACCCCGATGCTGTTCTGGATGCATCTCATGTTGTTTCGTCAAACCAGTGACAAAGTCAGACTCGAGCAATATATGGCCATCAGGGCCAAACAAGTTGTCTGGAATGTCAAGATCAAGGTAGGCATCATCTGAATCCAGCAATTTCCCAAAGTCCTCTGGTGTAAGATTATGCAACCCATGAATATCATCAAACGCATGCTGTGGTAACGAATTATTTCTGAAACACACATATACACAAAGTCAGGACCGGCCCATCACGACACAATTGATCTCCTGATATCATGCCACACCGCACCTGTCATGATGCCCACCCACATCTGCAGCACCTATACCTTGTCCCTCTGTCTCTGGCGGCATTGTCTCTGATACAATGCCAATAAACTGTTTTTACGCGTGCTATGTCGATTCTGTAGCAACACGACGTGGTATGGGTGTTACTCACTGCACGGCCTATGTAAGCCGGTGGTTTGACTCGGTTGACTGAGTGGTCACTATTGCTGACGTGCACACTCGAGAAGCCTTTTCTCTCGGTCGAATCCTGCAATATAGTGCGAAATATACACCCATGAATTAAAAATATATAAAAACGTCGGCCCTGCGTCTGGGTATGGACTGGTACACGAATCCCAGTCTACTACTAACCGACCAACCGACCAACCACGTTTCCACCCCACGCACCCCCCTGGAACCAATTAATACGCACAGATATCTCCAATAAACACCAATTATAACTATTAAACTTGAATATGCAGACAGGAGCAGGAATCCTGTATGAATCTCCGTTTCATCGTGCCGACCCAACCAGTCGTCAACCCGTGGGACAGTCGAACAACCCCCCTTCTGGAGACGATCCACCGGAATACACCACATACGCATCATATATTGATATCAAGACATACCTTGTTAATAATTCTGCAAAATTAATGCCAACCCAGTCGCTATATCACAGCAATCTATCAGTTCCTGAGTCGGGTCAACAGACTGAAGGAGGCGCCTTTTTGCATTTTTTATTCCGAACAGGACCTATTTAAATGTTAACTCCGTGTCTCCGTTCGCGACTTTTCTCTCAATGTAATGCAGATTTAATGGCTATAGGTACTATAGTATGGTCTAGGAATAGGGATTTTATTGTTTCGGAGCCTTATACCCTACCAACCGTACATTCTTCTTCGAATTGCAGACATGGTAGCACGTGTCCTACGCCCGTTTCGGAATATCGACACATTTTCCGACAAAGATCCGTGTATATTCAATCTAAGACTAGTTGTGAGAGGATCGAGTCTGCAATCGGTGCCTGTGCCTGTTACACTGAGAAATAATAATGCAGTGGGTGTCCAATGCAAGTCTGTCGGGCGTGGGGGCTTTGATCGAGCTGGGACAAAGAGGGATAGGATTCAGTGGGCATCCAAAGATCAGAAGCAGCTTGTTGCTGCCGATTCGAGTCATATAATGGTATCGCAGCGGTCCGTTGGGTTTCCCTGGGTGCCAGTCTTGGTGACTGTTGGCTTGACAGTCTCCACACTTGCCTCGATGGTGACGGCAGTCATTCTCTATATGAGACCCGCGCTGAAAGCAATGGAGCGAGCGGCTTTGTCTGCGGATGAGGCTGCGAAAGATTTAGAGCAAGCTTCGATTGAGATGGAGAGGACGGCATTGATGTTTCAGCAGGATTTGCCCCTGACAATGAAAGAAGTGCAAAAGGCATCTGAGGAATGGGAGTTGGTGGGGAAGCAGTTGAATGTAGTATTTGGATCTGTCGCTCGGCCGTTGAGTGTGGATAGACCAGTAGAAAAGGCAGCAGAGTCGGTGAGGACTGTGGCTCAGAAGAGCACAGCGAGGTTCTCGAGGAGGATTGTGTCCGAGACAACGGCTGTCGCAAATGTACGTGGATGTTGTCTTGTATGTGTTTGGTGATATAAATATACGTGACTGATGATGATGATGGTGTGCAGAATTTGTGGACATCGCTGAATCAAGTTGCAGAGCAGTTGGGGCTCAAGGGTGTCAGCAATGAGGCTGTGGAGGAGGCAAAGCGCTCCTTATATATTGGTAGACAGCAGCAGGAGGCACGAACATGGATTGCTAAATGGAGAAGAAAGAATACGTTGAGGGAATCTGGAAAGGAGTATAGCGATGATGTGATCGATGTGTCAGGTGTGAATGATGGCCACATAGAGTCACGTATCCCTGGTGACAGCAATCAGCTCGTGTCAAAAGCTGCAGCAATGATCGAAGGTGTGGCTAATGGAAATTATGGTATGGAAAATGATCCTGTTGCGGAGGTATTCAATGCGCTCGCAAAAGCACAGGCTGCAGCAGAAGAAGCTGCATATCTGTCAGAGGAATTGGAGCGGTGTCTACAAAAGGCAGAAGAGGTGGGCATGTTGTCGTCGTCGGATGAAGACGACGATAATTTGTAGGATTTACTTGTACTTTATTAATCCAAAATTTATTATTGTTAGAATGTATCATGCATGGTATTGTACAGTTCTTTTTTTGTGACTCTTCTCTACCCTTTAAAAAATGCTAGGATTCTGTACAAAGGTCATCTACATGCAAAGGATCTCCATTGATGATGTCTTCGATCGACTCCCGGAGTGCAAATCCAACAACCAGACCAGCACTAACCAAGACAAGGACTCCAACCATGAGAGAAACTAATGCAGTAATCTTGTACTTTTTAATGAGACCTGTGAGTATAAAGACACCAAAAAATCCCCCAATAAGACAAAGAGGGGCATACAGCGCCATATATTGTAAATTAAGGCGATCATCGAGACCAAAGGCAACAGTTGCCGTGGTCGAGGCAAAAAGAGTGATGAAGGTGGATGTTGCCGCTGCAGTCTGTGGATGCACATGCAGCTCGAGCAACAGTGGACTGATCATCACACCTCCTCCCAAACCCACTGTGCCTGATATAACACCCAAAACAAGCATGAGCAACCAAATGAGGGCCAGCTTTGATGGCTTCCAATCCTCACCTTCCTCATCATCATCCTGTGCACCACCTTGATGCACATGTGAGTGCTTTATCGGTACAGGATGATCATGGAACCAGATGAAAAATGCACTGCAACATGCCATCAAAGCCACCTGAACACCGAGCATTGTCCACACTTGCCATGCACATTTCGAGAAGAAGCTCTTGCCAATCTCCAGGGCCAGAAACGCCCCTGCGATGCACAAGATTTCAACAAAATGCTTCCAAGGTATTAACGGTTTGCCTATATGGCCTATAACTTTCGTTGCAGTGTGTTTGAGTTTCCGAGTTGTTGAGGTCAAGACTTTTTTATGAAGACTCTTCTTCTTCTGCACCTCTGTCTCCATCTGTTCCTTATTATTATCACCTCCATGCTGCAATGCTGACAATTTTTCCTGTAAATTATCCCCACCATTCTCTACTCTTTCTTCCCGTATAGTCGTCACCGGACTATCGCTCGTGCTTCCACATGTTCCGGCTTCCAAACTTTCAGTGCCATCAGTGTATATAGGCGATGCTCTTCCAGGCTCTGATGCCCCGGGCTGGACATCTTCTGGCACAACCTCCAGAGCCTTTTTATGCTTCCTCTCAGCTCGAACCATCCGTACTCCTTGCTGAAACGCTCGGAAAGAAATTACCAGGAGGATGATGAGCAGGATGCATGAAATAATCAAACTCGGAATAATGTAATTTAACATGACTCCAATGGACATGCCTAATACTAACGCAGGCATTAGCACGAGCGTTAAGCTATAATCAATCATTGGACGAGAATCCGTGAGAGGATTGCGTTGCATGATGGAGTATATTGTCCCTCCAAGGCAGCCCCCCGCAACACATGATTGACTCAAGGCAGCAGCTGACTTGACCGAGAACTGCATCAACGCAGTAAAGAGGGGCACCCAAAATAAACCTCCACCGATACCAGCACTCGTGGCKAGAGCTGCCATGATCAGATACAGCGGAATCGCAAGCCCAGTCCGCCATGTCATTGTTAATGGCGTCTGGCTATCTACCACCTGCTCTAACAGCCTCCGTGCCACGTGATACACCCTCTCACCATTCTCAACATATTCCACCCAACCAGGTATCGATCCAAGACCGATACCCCCTACGGCAGCGCATGCCACCACGAACAACAGAAGAACCTGCCTCTGTCGTCGCGTAGTATACTTTGCCATCTTTATTATTACCCGAAACACAACGGTACGTCGAACACAATCTACCCTTTTTTTGGCTCTATGAACAGTATAGATTAAATATACTATTCACACAGTGCAGAGATGATCCAATCACTACAAGACTCGATCAGTCAACTCCTACACAACTGGTACCTTGCTCCGAAACCAAAACGTCTTTCAGAAAAGCCCTACCCATTCGAGGGAACTGAAACCACCAGAATATACCAATATTATATTTGTATTAAGATACTTTGAACAGCCGTATATTGCCCTCCATCCTAAGAACGCGTTCGTTCGTTGTTGTCACAATTTTCCTTCCTGTGTGGACAACCACGGCACTGTAGTACGCCTACTCCTGTCCTAATATAATACGCGTATTACAATATCATTTACATCAGCCAGGGTGGCCAGCATCGAGGTAATATGCGGAATCGAATGCGGGCGGGTTGCAGTAGTGGGACACACAGTTCGGGAGGGTTTTGGAATGAGCTTGCCTCTTGTATGCATTTTACCCATTCTATCCTGCATTTGATATCATTATACCATTCATGGTATACTTGAAATGATATAAGGAAGCGGAGAGGATGAAAATAGTCGATCGAGAGGGATACTAGAGCACGTATGGTGGTGGTTGAAGAAGACAGGAGGAGGAAAAGGAGGAAAAAGGTTACGAACAAGGGAGTCAGTATACTGTCGGACATATGGTTGCTACAGGCCAAGAAATGGACGAATGATACACGGGATACAGAGGCGACGGAGAGTTTGCAGGTGTATTTGTTACCCGATAGGCCAGTGAGGATTGGGAAGAATAGGAAACTGTGTGATATGGTGGTCCCTGGGGACAATACGGTGAGTGGAAAGCATGCCACGGTGTGTGTCAAGAAGGATGAAGATTCAGGTTCATATGTGGAAGTTAGCGATTGTAGTCGGCTTGGGACGGTGGTGACGAAGACAAATGATTTCAAAACTGGAAGGTTTATCGAGGAGGCTGTCGTGGCTCACGATTGGTGGTATATTCTGTTCGGGTATAGGAGCCCATTTCAGGTGAGAAGGATCAATGTATCCATACATTTTAACAAGGGTGTTTTGGAGGAAACAGATGGGAAGGCTGTTGCGAGCAAGGCTGGTATTCCAGTGGTGGAGGAGCTCTCTGCGGTCAAAGGTATGCATTTGGTGGTTGGACCCGACCCATGTCACCCATTGGATGAGAAGATTCTTCTAGCTGCTTTGTTGAATATACCTGTTGTGAGATTAGGGTGGCTCGAGGCATGGTCTAGCCAGTTGTGGATTGGAGAAGGACCACAGAAACATGCGTATGGGGTTACACTCGTCCACGAGGGCAAGACTCTTGCAGAGCCTATCCTGACACGGGATGCTCAGATAGTGTACAGATGCAATTTTATGTATTCTCAAACGACTGAAAAGGCAGAGATACTGTCTTGCAGTTTTGTGTGGCCATGGGGAAGCTTGAGCAAAGAATTGCAGGAGGCCATGAGTATTGTTGGGATTCGTATTGTTGAGACCAGCATGGATGAATGCTCTCTTGCGTGCAAAATATTAGAGAAACCTGTTGTTATAGTTCAGAGTACGGAATCTGAGACCTTGGCTCGCGATCTTTTAATCTCTGTGGATCTCTTTTGTTTCTTGTCTGATTTGATGGTACGGAATACTGTGTTTTTGAGTAGTGGGGTGTGCCAGAGGCTGAGGGATCCTTGTTGTATTTTGTAGGCCCTTGTATTTGATGGAACTTTACCGAGGCTGCTGAGGCCATTGTCTGAGCTCAGAGGCAGGAGGGCACAAGGACAGAGTCCTGCAATGGCACCTGATGACGATGATGGATGGCACACGGTGTGTAGAAATGAATCGGGAGCCATCTCAGAGCAGGAGGATTATATCCTTGATGAAGAGTATGACACTTGTAACAAGGAAAGTTCGGCTATCCTGGTTGTCAGTGGGAAGAAGCGATTTGTAAAAGCATATGCTCCCAGTAACAACAGGGAAGTCATACCTCTCGTGCAAGCAGATGCCACACAGCACGCTCCAGCATTTGAAGAGTGGGCCGAACAGGAGAGGCATCGAATGGCTCAAAAGCTCAAGGATGATGCTTTTGATACGCAGGGGGTGAAAAAGTCTCGCAATAGAAAGCAGAAGAAGTAGGAAGAATTTGCATTTGATTTGAAATGTTTGAAGCCTTGTTTGTAAATATGAGAACACAGAGTTGCGCGTATCAGATTTAACTGACTTCATTGTCGAGAAAAAGCATCACTAGGGGAAAGGGCGTTTGATCCCTACTCGCATGCAATCAATGGCCAGGAGATTTGGAACAACTTCCAACCGCCTGGTGATTATTATGGTCCAACAACAACGGGATTTCCCTCGGCGAGATTGGTGATCAGAGCCTCCAAGTCTACTCCTGGGTCGGTGCTTGTAGACGTTATGATCCTGCTGTAAACCAGCAAGCTTTTACTGGCTGTATCGCATCCAACTGAGCCTCCAGAGAGAGACCCATACGTGACACAGGCATCTTCTGCCATGAGTGGACCGCCACTATTTCCACCACATCCTGAAAAACCTTCAAGGAACAGACCCTGTGACGCAGACGACTGAACTTGTACATTATCCCGGGAATAGAACAAAAGCTCACCCAGGCCAGAGCCAAGAGGAGGACTCGAGCATCCCACCAGCCTGGTGTCATTTCCTGGGAAGCCACCATTGTAATTCGAGCGAGTAACGCCAAGGCCTGATGTTGTAATCGCAGCAGCGTAGTAAGGCTCTGCAAAGTTCAAATCCGTTCCAGACAAAGGCTTGACAAGAAGTAAAACTCCATCATAGGCACCTGTCTGAGAAAAGTTCGTTGCATCGAATTGTCCGTCAATTGTGGCTCCTATGACACTAAAGTATCCAGGACCTTTATCAAATACCCCATTAGTTTGATCGCATTGCACAAAAGAGAGGAATTCGCCCGGTACCAGAGATGAAGTGACTAAGAATGGGCTGTTGGAATCATCTACGGCACAATGAGCAGCCGACCAGAACATGAGAGATCCATTTTTGGCACCGATAAAGGTACCACTGCAACTGGAATAAGATACCGACAAGGAAGGGACGGTCTGGACATCCTTGGCGAAAAGAACTTTGCACACTGACCGTACTGCCTCTGGACCTGCGGTGTATGGAACATCATTCGCGCACACGCTTCTGTCTTCAGCCAAAGGAACATCGAGCAATGGTAAAGATGGTGGCAATACTGTGACATCATAAGGCTGGGATTGAGAAGAAATACCAGCATCCAATGTCTGAACATCACTGGTATTGATTGTTCCCGTCCCTGGTATCAGCACAAAGCCCGTGCCCACACTTGGGGAGCTTGGATTACACTGGGGCAGGTAGATTGGCTCAGACTCAGGTGCTGGTGCTGGCTGAGGAGCTGGCTCTGGTTCAGGTGCTGGTGCAGGCTGAGGAGCTGGTTCTGGTTCTGGTGCAGGTTGAGGATCTGGTGCAGGGGCAGGTGCAGGCTCTGGTTCAGGTGCTGGCTGAGGAGTTGGTTCAGGTTCAGGTGCTGGCTGAGGAGTTGGTTCAGGTGCTGGTGCTGGCTGAGGAGTTGGTTCAGGTGCTGGTGCTGGTTCTGGCCGAGGAGTTGGTTCTGGTTCAGGTACTGGTTCTGGCTGAGGAGTTGGTTCAGGTGTTGGTGCAGGTTGAGGAGCAGGCTCTGGCTCAGGTGTTGGTGCAGGTTGAGGAGCAGGTTCTGGCTCAGGTTCTGGTGCAGGTTGAGGAGCAGGCTCAGGTGCTGGAGATGGGCTTGAACACGGTGATGGAATTTGCCCTGGAGTTGGAGGCTCGACATCCGTACAGACAATCGCAGCAAGGCCCTGCAAACCTTGTGAGAGAATATTTTCCACAGCCCCCTGTGTTTCAGCATCTGTCAACTCCAAGAACAGAGACCACGCATCTCTGTAGTCATCGTATCGAACTTCCAAAAAGATCACAGCACTTCCATCCTTGACACTCAATATATTGCACAGCCCCCCTGGTTGCAATGACAACACATTTGCACAGAGCTGATCCTGCTCTGGTTGCCCAAAAGCAGCTGCATTGGCATAGGCCGAGAATCTCACCTCCAGCTGCGTAAATCCTGGTATTGGCGCCGCCTCCTGACAGTAGGATACTTTCCCATCTTCAGAAAAGAATGTCTTAACAAAGCAGCTGTATGTCTGATTCACCTCCAAACCTTGGACCACCCCCTCCACAGCAGCTGGTTTGAGAGGCAAATACCCGCTCACAGACTGCCCCAGACCTGTAGCATCGCATCCATCGCCCTCGGAAACACACTTGATGGTGAATTGAGATCCTGGAATGTTTGGACCAGTCTTGAAACCCACAGTGATATTTGGCAGGGTGGGGTCGACAACAACCGGCTGTCTGACCGTGTTCAGCAAACGGTCACTCTCCCCTACAAGCACCACAAATCAGTTCAAATATGTCATAATTGTATATATATCTGGCTATATTCGTGTTCATCAAGGCGCAACGCCACGACAAAAACCAAAGTCAACGAAGATACGCCTGTTACTTTGAACCGCGCGGGAATGGGTTGATCATCCCACAAAGCGCCTTGCATCCACCCAATTCGTCCCCAAGAGTGACTAGGATAATATGCCATGCATTGCAGCACATATCAGAGTGAAACACGCACCATTCTGTGCACAGGCACTCACGGCGAGCATCAGTAACAACGCAACTTTCCACATGGTTATAGTGGAGTTCAGTCTCATCAATACAAAAACGAATACAAAAAAAATATTTGTACGCTCAATTTGATTTCAAATTCTGGTGTTAATAGAGAGAAAGCTGAGCAATAGCGTTTTGGGAGACGTCATCCGAATGACCAGAATTCTGGTCAACAACGGCGCGCAAAATTCAAATGACCGGATACCCCGTCGAAGCCTCATCCTGACCGTCGCATTAGAATTAACAAAGACATGGATGCCCCAATCCAATAACCGGTCAGGACATTAATCTCACCGGGTCCATTCTATGTTCTTGTGTACAGCAGGATTACGCTACGCACAAAATCGTCTTGTAGTGTCATCAATGCAATCGATTGATGTCGGGCATGAAATCCATCCTACCCCTCACATCCTCAGCATTATAAAAATTTGATAATATCGTTATTGATTCATCAACGCACGTGATTGATTTCGAGCATTAAACCCATCCTACGACACAAAACCCTAAGCAATAACATCCTATTCATTGTCATGTCGAATCAAGGAGATGGTACCGCATCAAAGACGTATTTGCAGGATTATCCATTCAATGGACAAGTCTATGGCCTCACGCCTCTGACAGATTGTGTGAATGTCACTGCCATGCAACAAGACTTTTCATTTGCAGATCCAAATGTCACAAAGTATCCTGATGCAGTCGAGTTAACCAACGGTCTCAATGCGTCTCAGATTGGTAGCTTTCCGACGCCAGGATATACCGCAGATGACCTTCCGGATTCAGACATTTCTCCTTGGACGGGCAACTCGGGAACGGTGACACGCTCGGAAGCCTTCTTCGACAAGTGTTGGAACAGAACAATCCCTCTTACAGCAGCTTGTACAGAGAATTGCATTCAGTACATTCCAAATCTTTTCAATGCAACATGGGTCAACTTTGGGGAGATTTACTGTTCCCAGACGTATCCTACCCCAAATTTGATCGACTCTACTAAGAGTCCAGGTATGTCGTGTGTCACCCATGTACGACTGACTACCAGTCGTATGAACTCGTGATAGTATCATCATGATAGTATCATTGTGAATTGTGCAGTTCCACCAGAAGGCAATGTAAACATGGTCCTGACAAACCAGTGTGCACAATATGTGTATGGTCCACCTGAAGGGTCTGATAACGCTACCATGTACACGATTAAGGATACCTTTGGAAACACGTATGCCTTGCAGAGTACCCTTGGGGATCCATCTGAAGAGTCGTGGGCGGATCTTGTTGATTCGGTTGTGCTTCCAGAAGGATGGGAGAAGAGCACAGAGGTTCTGACGGCTCAGCAAGAGCATTATTCATACCTTATTGGCGATGACTGTTGGCTTGTGGTCCTGAAGGATTCCAACGGAAATGCCTGGCACCAGCTGACGTACGGAACTCCACTGGAAAAGTCGCCATTCTTGGCACAGATTGACTGCCCGCCATTGGTACAAAGCACGAGCCCAGCACCAAGTCCTGGTACCACGCCTGATGCGTCTGCTGCTTCGTCGCTCATCTCGCCACAAGGAGGTCTTCTTCATCTCTTGTTACTCTTGATCACGTTGGTCTTCTTGTTGAAGTGAGTCCGTTTACTTCTCTTGCATTTCTGTTTCTTGGATATATGGTATGTTTGTTCTATTCACGCATTATCTGGTACATGTTTCATGAAGAAGGAAAAAACTTGTAAGCAATTACATAATAACAGAGGGCTGCACAGGTGCCCGGGCATTCCTTTTGGATGCTTTTTGCTCTTCCTTGGTGAAGAGAACCTTCAACTCTTTCTTTGTCGCCCTTGCTTCTCTCCTGGCAGCCTTGACAGCCGCTTTTCTAGCCTTCTTTTCTTCCGCGGATTCATCCTTCTTTCGTATATGCTGCACAGCAGGCTTTGGACGTATACTATACTCTTCATCGACAGGTCTGACGGACACAAAGTCTCTCCCAGTGGGCATATATCCTACAGGCAGCCCATCCTTGTTCAACGTGATTGTCTTTGGTTGTGTAGAGGCCCCAGGCTCTGTAATAGTTCCAGGATGATTATATATATTCGATCGCAGAGAAAGTATCGATTCGCAATCCCAACGCTCTCTATCTTTTTCAAACACAGCCGGATCAACCTCTATATGGCCATTTGCTACAGGCTTGTGAGGATCATTCTCTGCTTTTTCTGCTGCACGTATGGCTTCTTTCGCCATTCGAATGGCAACGTCAGCGTGCTCATTCCCAAACCCATACTTTTCCATTTCATCCGCAAGAAATAGGCTTGACCTTGCACCACCATTGTCATCCTTTTTGGGATGGTCCTTGATAAACTCATCCAAGACATTCTCAAATTCTGATACATCTGCTACACCCTCAATACCTTGGGCTCTATCCTCCATATCTCCCAATTCATCCTCATCATATTCCAATGCAAGGTGTTCGAACTGCTCATCAATCACAGAGAGTAGATTTTTTCTATCCTGCCGCTCCTCCCTCCAATACGTTGATGCAATACTTCCAGAATGTTCATGCCCATCATCTGAATCCGACTCCCCTTCTCCCCCCGAGCTATACACGTCTTCCTCCTCCTCCTCCTCCTCCGTATCATCATCATCAAAAGAAGCATTGCCCTCGAGGGTCTCAGCCCCAGCCGCAGTCAATATGAAATCATCCAACAAGTCTCCCTCTCCCAACACTCGCTCATGCTCCTCCGTCGCCTTCTCTGCATCTCTAAACAAAATCTCAATCTCCCCAATCTCATACTGCTTCCTCTCCAATACATCATCCGTCTTTTTCGAAAATGCCGTCACACCACCCATCATACCAGCCACACTCTCATCATCATTTACCTGCTGCATCACCGTCAACCCAGACGCATCAAACAACGCAACATCCTCCTCGAGAACTTGTGCTGTCTGTGCCTTGACAAACACACCTCCTTCCCCCTCCTGACGCACATTTTTCTTCCCAGACAATGATGCCCCACCATCCTCAATAATCTTCTTCTCAGACACTATAATCTTACCCTCCTCATTCTCTTTACTCTTTACCTCCTCCAAACGCCCCGTCGCATCAACCATGTCCCCATCCAGGCTCCGCAAATGCTGAAGATAATCATACCCATCATCATCAAACCCCAACTCTATCAACTCTTGCCTCCTCTTCTCATCCAACCTCTCCCCACCATCGTCCATCATCAACCAAGATAAAGGATGCCCACTCCTCCTCCGATCATCCACCTCCTCACCATCATCACCCCGCTCCCCCTGCGTGTCATACAGCACTCGACCACCCCCCTCCTTCTCCCCAGACTCGTACACCAACGCATACGTCTTTGCGTTCTTCTTATCGATAAATTTGCTCTTCTTCACCATTTTTGAGTCTAAATATACGAATATTTGTGTTCTAATGAATCGTAGACTGAATGTATCAAATTATACGATATGGGTCGGCATGTTACAATGCATGGCACCTCGTCCGTCCTTTTCGCACCCCAATGGCTCTTACTATTGACAGTAGAATATATATGTACGTGTATAATTATGTCAATTCAATAGAGACTCTCAATCCCTAGAGAGGGCACAGTCTCTCGTCCATCTCGCTGGATCTCATCTCTACTAGAGATCCAGAGATCTAGATCTCTCTACTAGTACTAGTAGAGATCTCATGGACGGACGTCCATGGGTGGTGCATCTGAATGTATCAAACAAAGTAAATAAAATAGCACACTAAGTATTGTAGCATTCTAGAGACCTGTAGGAGCATAGATTGAACCATGTCGCTGGTACAGAGGTACCAGCGACGACGTCTTTTAGGTTTGGTACGCGCATCCTACTCTATATTGAATATCAGAATGGGATTTTAATGATTATTACATTGGTAATGCGCAGGATGGGATACGGAGAGTGTATGAGAGTTTTGTAGAGTCTGGGGTCGTGGCCACACGTTTGTCCATGATTCCAGTTTCAGAAGTGGGTGCTCGTCGTATTCATACTCGACATGGGTGGAATGGAGTGTCTTTGAAATATTCATCGCATGGTAGCGGTAGTAGTGTGAAAGGAAAGGATTGGGTTTCTGTGTTGGCGAGGAGGTTTGTCTCCATGGGAGGGATGAGTGTTCCTGAGGATGCCATGGGGCAGCGGAAGTTTGTGCAAGAATTGATGAGGGCAGGACAGCATGAGAGTGTGGTGGGACTGTGGGAGAGTGGGAGATTGGTGCAGCCTGAGGCTGTGTTTTCAGAGTATGTGACAGCGTTGGCCAAGATGAATAAGCTGGATAATACCGTCTTGGTGGATACATTGAAGAGAGGGTATCAGCAGCAGGTTCAAGGGGTGTCATCGTCGTATGCAGCGAGTGCAGTTGGTGGTGGAGGTGCCAGCGGTCCTCTTGGTAGTATGAAGAATCCGTTATATATGATGCAAGCTGAGCCAACGTTTTGGTCTCAAATGTGGCGATCGATTCGGGTTTTGGGGCTGGCGTTTTTATTCATGGCTGGGCTTGGGGCAATGGCGGAGGAACGGGGGTTGTCCAAGGGTATACTGAATAATCCAGATGTACAGCCACAGATGGATGCAAGCACGAAATTTGAGGATGTCAAGGGGGTCGATGAGGCGAAAGGAGAGCTCGAAGAGATTGTAGCGTATTTGAGGGATCCGGATAAGTTTACCAAGTTGGGGGGTAAGTTGCCCAAAGGAGTGCTTCTTGTGGGGCCTCCTGGGACTGGGAAGACCATGCTGGCGAGAGCGATAGCCGGTGAGGCGGGGGTGCCATTCTTCTACACGTCTGGATCTGAGTTTGAGGAGATGTTTGTTGGTGTTGGTGCTCGTCGTGTGAGGGATTTATTTGCTGCTGCAAAAAAGTCTTCTCCATGCATTATATTCATCGATGAAATTGATGCAATTGGTGGCTCTAGGAATCCAAAGGATCAGCAGTACATGAAGATGACATTGAATCAGCTTCTTGTGGAATTAGATGGATTTAAACCGAGTGAAGGTGTGATTGTTGTGGCTGCAACAAACTTTCCTGAATCGTTGGATAAGGCATTGGTGCGTCCTGGTCGATTTGATCGACATGTGGTGGTTCCAAACCCTGATGTGAAGGGCAGGAAACAAATTTTAGAGGCTCATTTTAAGGGTATTAAGAGGTCTGATGATGTGGATTTGAACACGATTGCGAGAGGAACGCCTGGGTTTTCTGGAGCTGATCTTGCCAACTTGGTCAATATTGCAGCCTTGAGGGCTGCAAGTCAGAGTGCAAGCTGGGTAGATATGCAAGCATTGGAGTATGCAAAGGATAGGATTCTGATGGGGGCAGAGAGGAAGAGTGCTGTGATATCAGAGAAGAACAGGAGATTGACGGCGTATCATGAAGGTGGGCATGCCTTGGTTGCATTGTACACTGATGGGGCGCATCCTGTGCACAAGGCCACAGTGGTGCCACGCGGTGTTGCCTTGGGAATGGTGATGCAACTTCCTGAATCAGATGATGAAACGAGTATTACCCGACGACAACTCTTGGCAAAGCTTGATGTTGCCATGGGAGGAAGGGCTGCAGAAGAACTTATTTTTGGTGACGCAGATGTCACCACGGGTGCATCCTCCGACCTCGAGCAAGCGACGCGCCTTGCGCGGGCCATGGTGACAAAGTATGGCATGAGTGATATTATTGGTCAAGTTGCCATTGCGTATGACGACATGGGCAACTTGAGTTCAGAGACGAGGGCTCTTGTGGAAGCGGAAGTGAAGAAATTGGTGACGGCTGCACATGACAGGGCACAGGCATTGCTGAAAAAGCACGAAAAGGAGCTGCATACACTTGCCAAAGAACTCATCGAGAAAGAAACACTTTCGGGACATCAAATTAAAGACCTCTTGGGTGTTAAAGATACATCAACCGCATAGAAATGTACTACAATGACACATCATGTAACATTGTGCCAGATTTTGTTTCCAGTTCATGAAACCTTTTCTCAGCATCATTCTCATCAACCCGCTGTTGTTCACTCAATTTCACCACTTTTGAATCATTATAAATTACCAAAACTTCCGGAACACCGTCACCGCATCCTTGAGACAGTCCCACATCAACACGATATACTGTGTCCTCACATGCAGAATTAATGCCCCTCCCCTGAATTGTATGCCCTACAACCATTCGCTTTGCCCCCGGTATTTTTGATAATGCGTCTTGCAATGCGTCGCAATCACAATACTCCTCATTTTCATGCGAATAATCCCTAGCCCAAACTACCGCTCTCCGTCCAGACAAGAATGAAGGTTTCCCCTCTGCAGGCCCTCGTTTCAAAACCCAATCCTGCGTCTCATGGTTTATCTTCTCGATCCCATACTCTACATGGTGAGGCAAAAGTCCACCATGAACAAAAACAGTCGAACCAATCGTCAAAATCACTGGGTTGGGGGCGATGAATCGCTTGCTAAATTCTCCTCCTGGCTTCAATGCAGCATGACGTGATGCAGACACGTCCTCCTGTTTACTCGCATTCATGTACATTTTCGCCATCTCTACATCTTTTTTTGAGCATGGAGCACACTTAGATTTCAATGCAACCCCTAATGCATGCGCACGAGCCCATCTAGAAAAATCCGCCAGGCCCCCTGGCGTTGCATACCGAAACTGATGATCAACATTCATCGTCTCATGATTCCCATTCAATACATACAAGGCACCCCCAGATTTATAAGCTTCTTTTTTCAGTCTTTCAAACCAATAATATAGCTCAACTTCGTTATTCCCCCGATCCAATACATCTCCCACCTGCACAGCAACTGTCCTTCCACCCACCCAGCTCCCTCTATCATCAATCAACCCTGCCAATCTGAACGCCCTCTTTGCTTTATGCACGTCCCCATGAACATCACCAATTGCAACAATCTTGTCAACCTTCCCAAGCCTAGTGGGTGGCCGAGGAATGCGAGACACGCCAGCATCACACCCAACTGCAGGCTCAACCTCCTCACACCATGACCCTCGAGCATGGCACGATTCAGTCACCGCAGTCACAAAACGAGACCAAATCTTCGGGAAGAATCTATGACAGTACGCCCGTTGCTCCTCACTGGCTCCCATCAGGAATAGATGAGAAAGCAAAACAAGAGAAAAGGCCCCTCTCTATCTCTCTCCTGTCGTCGAATATTTCCCCTTCTGCCCAGTCCCTTTCACGCACACAGACAATGATCCGATGAAATATGTAAACAAATGGCGAAATCAATCTGTTGGATGGCGTTGCGTAGGACGAACAATCTCGTGTCACAACATGCAACGTTTCTACATTAGAACAATAAAATATTCCTTATTCCTTGGCAGTCGTAGCCATCCGTACAGGCATCGCATGTGCCAGGATAGAAAAAAGGAATGCACAAAACATATACAATGGATCTTTTGAAATAATGAGAGAGAGAGTAGTGCGTGAAAAGCAAGGATAAGAGTCGTCTCATTTGTATCGACATTTTACACAACACATCTGACAGCATGTGGATGGATGTGTCGACGATTCTAGTGTATGCTGGTTTCTATCTGTTTATTATATTTATTTCTCTAGGAATAGGTACGTGTTTGACTGATAGGATGCTGCTGGATGGTTCCAGTGGAGTAAGTGGTATAGGGACTACAGTCGGTGTATGTTCTGTGTATGCAGCCTGTGCCTTGTATTATGTCGCCGAGCTGGTGGAGGAGTATTTAAAGACAGCAAAGCGGTTGTTGGAGTATGTGGTCAAGGCGACTGTTGTTGCAAACCTGGCATTGTTGATAGATGGGATGCCCATCTATTGTGTTGCATGCGGGGTGGTGTCGCAGGTGTTGTATTACAGAGCGTTACAGTCGAAGCGGTTTCCATATCTTGATATGCTGAGTCCTGAGATTTTGACAGCCTTTCTTGGGTGTATGGCGACGTCTGGTCTGTGGGTGAGGTATTTTTGGCATTCCAGGTATTCAAATGAGTATGTGGCGTCATTCATGCTGACGACGACGTGGTTGGTGCCGTTTGTGTTGTCATTGTGTTTGGCAGGGGGAGAGAATGCCTTGCCAGGTGCTGGGGGGATTCCACCACCAGCTAGTAGTATGGGATCACCATTCATGACTGCTGCTCCACTAGGATCTCACTATTCAAGGAATGGGCAGGCAGGTAGTAGTAGTAGAGAGAAGAAGCGTCGAGGATGGGCTCTTCAAATTTTAGACTTCCTAGGGAAAAAGTCAAAGGAGGGGATTGAAAGCATGCCCCTAGAACCGGCCATGATGCCAAAAGAAAAGATTTAGTGTAGAATAATGTTAATATCTCCATAATGTTGTGATAATATGATGATCTTTTTACTGATGCTGTTTCTGATTCTCTCTCTTTGCCTTGAAATCATCGATGGATGTGTACTCAGTCTCCAGGAGTTTGGCGAGCTGTGGATGCATCTCAATCCTGGAATTTTCTGGGAGGCCATGGTAATGATGATATGCCCAGAATTTCTCCAAACCATACAATTGACCAGCTTTGTGGTCTTTCAAAACAAACTCTTCAAATTCTTTGTATATTTTTTCGCTGAATCGAGCCTCAAGGCCGTAGGAGTAGAAGCGGAACAAACACTCAATTCCATAATGGTATCCCTGTTCTGAATCATCCAATGCGTACTTTTTGAAATCTTCGTACATGCTATCATTGAAGTTATCCCTGAGGAAATAACACCAGAATCTAAACAAAGTGTTCATTTCTTCGCTAAGCCCGACTCCTTTTTGGGCTCTCTCTTCAATGCATCTATCATGGAATTTCTTATACTTCATCTGGGTAAATCCATTCTCTTCAAGCAGTTGATAACTGGGATGCTGAAACTTTTGTATTGGAGCAGATGATCCGAGGTGTGACCCGGACTTTCTACTGCCTGGAGACATGAAACTGGCATCCCCTGGGGTCGACCCGAGCACCCATCCTACTGCAACAGATGGTCTAGAGTGCGCGTCCTTGCCTATTGATTTTGGCCTTCCATTGAAACTTTGGCCCAAAGATGCGGGGTAAAAATTGGCATTCACGTTAAATTTTGAATTTTTGTTCCCATTTGCCATGGGCCGTGGATTCGAGACAGTCTTGTTTCCCGACCTGTTTTCTGCAGTCTTGCGGAGTTCTTGACCGTATAATTCCAGCCCGTCATTAATCACTGCTTTCATGTCTCCTACCGAGCTCAAATTGGACGATTCCTTCTTCTTTCGGTTTGAAGGCTTCACAACAATCAGCCGGGAAATCTCATCATCTGTCATTTTTGACGAGTCTGCTCTGGCTTCATCCTGATGTTCTTCGTCGAGTTGAAACACGTCATCCTCCTCTCTAGCCCCCTCATCATTCTCTACCACTAGATTTTTATCAAGCCCAGACTTTGTATCCTTGTCTGATGTACTGGCTTTGGAGTCTACCGCTGGTGGCTCTGGGGACTTGATATTAGGATCTCGCTGAGATTCGTCAAGAACCCACTGCTCATAGCCATCCCTAGCCCTCAAAAACATCCCATCATCCGATAATTCTACCACTGGTGAAGAACTCAAAGCGCTATAGATGATTGTCAAATCAGGAGTCAGCATTCGAACTCTATTGAATGCCGCAATCACTGCCAGCTCGACCCACCCATGTGCATCCATCTTGCCCCTCAAAAACAAATCCTTTGCCAAATTTTGAGGAGAAAAGTAGTAATCAATTTGGTTCCTCACTGCCGTCATAACTGATTCCACATTTGTCATGCCAACATTTGCTGGCATACCGTACGCTGCTGGTGGATAAAAGACCCCAGGAGCTGTTGGATACATCATCTGAGGAACTCCATAGGGCATGGCAGCCATGGGAATCTGCTGACCACCATTCTTCTGGCCCCCATATCCATGGCGGCCTCTCGATCCTTTTCCCTTCTTCCCACCTTCTTGATCATCACCCGAGTAGCCTTTTTTCCCTCGGTGGCCTTTGGACCCAGACTTTTGTTTATTCCCTTCCTTGGGAGCATCATCCTTCAAATCCTGTTTGTTATTCCCACCTTTTCGATTCTTCTTCGAGTTTTTACCTTTACCCTGCTGCTCACTCTCCCCAGATGGCTCGGATTTTGCAGCCATGGCGGCAGCAGCAGCAGCTTGCTCTCTTAGCTTCTTCTTTGGCAAAGGCTCCTTAGAATCCACCAAAGACGGCCACGACACTACCGCCTCAGGAATAGGTACCTCATCAGGCTTAACAACAGCATCTATATTCCACGCAGGCTTGTTCTTCTTCTTCTCTTGCTGCTCCTCTCCCACCTCTGGAGACTCTACCGCAGGCATGTCCACCTTCTTCTCCACACTCTCTCCCTCCTCCCGCTCTACACTAGTGCTACTTCCCTGTTGTTGAGAAGTATCCGCCTGCTGCGCTGGAGTCACAACGCTCACCTCCTTCTCCTCTGCATCAACCACTCCCTGACTTGCCTTGACAACAGCACTCCACGGCTTTTGAGGACCAACATCCCCCACAGTACGCTTACCAACCTCCTACAACACACCCAAACACACATCAACACCCCTCTTCAATACTCAAACACCACCAACACACGCTCATACCTGCTCCTTCTCCACCATCTTGCTCGAATCACTCATAGCCGTCACCACTCTCCTTCCCGACGCAGATACGCAAATACACACACCGCCGTCGACCAACTCCCGCTGTTCAAATTAAATACAATATACCCCTATACTCTGTTTTAAAGCCACCTCTCGCCCGCTATATTCACCAAAGACCTCCCAACTCTTCCTGCGAATCGCGACCCTCTGCTCCTGTCTCTGTTGACAAAACAAAAGTACTCGCCAGTCACACGTTCCTATTCCTTTGTCCACCTAGACAATACAGTACATAAATATAGAATATTCAGCCAATCCCAACTCCACGTTGCTCAAAAACGGTCTCAATCTCAGTGGCAGCCTGCCAAGAATGTGATTATTCGAATGGCCTTGGCTTCACAAGACACGAATTCCACAAACGTATAACACGTTTGAATACCACGAGTACTGAAACAGAGTACAATAAATACGTAGACTGAAAAGAGGGCCTTCTCATCGAGGACAAGGCGGTCTTGTGTGTGTGTGTGTACTCGGTCGCGAGGATGGAAACCCCCCGTATCCCACCATCTCCCATGTACAGTACATCTTGACCGATGATACTATCCGATCCATGAGTACGTACCATCAAATGACATGTTTGATGGGAATGCTACCATCCTTCCATCGTCGTCCTGGCGTGGACACTATTCCGACTCTCCCTCTCCCTCCTCCCCCAGTATTATATTATCTTAGAGCAGTAAAAATGGTTCGTGGTCCTAAGAAGCATTTGAAGAGGCTGAATGCCCCAAAGCATTGGATGCTTGATAAGCTTGGAGGAATCTTTGTACGTGTGTGACCGATGGCTGCTGCGGTGGCTGCTGTAGGATGGGACGGCGTGGGTTGGGATATGGTGCCAATAAACATATGTATTGTATATTAAAAATCGGAAATTGGAGGGCGTTGATCGATCGATGTCCATGGGATGACGACGACGTCGGCTGAATGAAAATGCCTTGTCGGGTGCGGCGCTGTATTCTAACGATTGTATGTTGCAATTTGCAGGCTCCAAAGCCATCAGCAGGTCCACATAAGACACGCGAGTGTCTTCCTTTGATTTTATTGTTGAGAAATAGACTCAAGTACGTCTACATACCAGTCTTTCGTCTGATTCTGATTCTTCTTCGAGCGAGCTCGCACCAGGAAGACGCTCGAATACTACATACTTGTGCCTGTATTTTTATATATATTCTTCTTGATTGATTGCAGGTATGCCTTGAACGGAAAGGAAGTGAACTCTATCCTGATGAACCGCTTGGTCCAGGTGGACGGMAAGGTCCGCACGGACAAGACCTACCCAGTGGGATTCATGGATGTGATCACCATTCCAAAGACCGATGAGCACTTCCGCCTGGTGTATGATGCCAAGGGCCGTTTCACTGTTCACCGTATTTCAAAAGAGGAGGCTGCATACAAGCTGTGCAAGGTTCGCCGTGTGCAGTTTGGCAAGGGAGGTGTGCCATACATTGCCACCCACGATGGCCGCACGATTCGTTACCCAGATCCAGATATTAAGGAGAATGATACCGTCATGTTTGATATCGAGACTGGAAAGATCAGGGACTTTGTTAAGTTTGATGTTGGAAACATGTGCATGGTGACTGGAGGTCATAACAATGGACGTGTAGGAATCATTGTGCACAAGGAGAAGCACAAGGGAGCCTTTGATATCATCCAGATTAAGGATGCTGCTGGACACACATTCGCTACCCGTGTCACAAATGTGTTTGTCATTGGAAAGGGTGACAAGCCACTCATCTCCATGCCAAAGGGCAAGGGAATTAGATCCACAATCTTGGAGGAGCAGGCCCAGATTTATGGAAAGAGTATCCAGGATGCTTAATTTTACATGTATTGGTAGTTTCTGTAGTATCATCATTCACACTCGTGTGACACATATATGCGACTGTGTGTAACAATGAATACAAAATCGTACGGATTGGTTGCCAAGGCAACCAATTTTGTATACAAAAGCATGGGGAGAGAGAGGGGAGAGAGAGAGGAGAGAGAGACGTGTCGACGACACGTCTATATCCGATACGATGTACATGAGATGCATGATCCATGTGTGGGACATCCCAGGATATTAGAATACCATATAGACATCAACCCCTATCAACCATGGTCTTGGACCGAGGAACATCTATCGATTACCAACCAACTGCAATTCGACTACTCGAGCATTTCGACTACCCGACGATATGCCCATGACTGACGTGTACCCAAAGATATAACTTTAGGATAGTAAATTATAAATAATAGGGATGGAGATTAACATAGAAGCAGATACGAGAGGCCGAAAGGGTCATTCCGGTAGGATCTCCCTACCTGCGACGTCCGTCCCACAACCTCCTAGAGTCAAGATTGGCAAGGCAGGGAAGGAGCATTCTAGAATAGTTTCATTAAAGGTTTGTTTTTATGCTATTGATCTGTGCAACGGATGGGCGACTATCGGAACATGTCGCGAAGGATCTGTGTCGTGGGTACCATTTCTGCGTGGGATGTAGAGGTAGAATGGGTGGCTGTGGGTGTATGAATTATGGATGATGTATTTTTATAGAGTTTTTGGTGGGTGACTTAATGGTATTGTGGTGTGTTGATGTGGTTGCAGTTGGAAGCGGAAGCTCTTCAGATTTCTCCTCGGAGTCCACTTGTGAGTACAACATTGGTGGAGAATGGATGGATATGTGGTATGTGGTTATTCATGTGAATATCGGCGCTGTTTGGGATGTAAATTAGAGTGATTGTGTGTGTCCTCTGTAGGGGAGAATACGCACGGGCAGTTGGGGGTGTCACAGTCTCAGGTGGTGGAGCCGACCCCACTGTCGTCGCAGCGATGGCAGGCTATTAGTCTTGGAGGGAAGCATAGTGCTGGAGTTGGAGATGGTGGGGAAGTGTATACCTGGGGGGTGAATGACAAGGGGCAGCTTGGAGCTCCTGGTGGACCAAAGGCTGGTATGTGGGATGTGCCTAGGAGGGTAGAGCTCTTGTATGGATGGGATGTGCAGGGTGTTGCGTGTGGAGAGAATCATACAGTTGCTATAACACCCCATGATGTTATTACGTGGGGAGCGAATGATAAGGGGCAGTGTGGGCATGGAGAGAGGGCCGAGGTGGATTGGGTCAAGCCGAGGAGCCTCAAGTTTCTTCACGGGCAGATGGTCACTCAAGTTGTGTGTGGCTCGTATCATACGCTGTGTGTGACGGCAACATCTTTGGTGTTTGCATGGGGAGATAATTCCTCTGGACAATTGGGGCTTGGAGATTTGAGGAATAGAAGGTCTCCCTCTCTGGTGAATGGTCTTTGGGCACTTCCTGTGCGTCAATTGGCAGCTGGAGTTGCTCATAGTGCGGCGTTGACATCCAATGGATTTTTATTTACGTGGGGAGAAGCGAGTAGTGGGCAGTTGGGGCTGCCTTTGTCTGCAGAGGAGGCATCTCATGCAGCCATGAGTCGCACCACGAGTGAGAGGAGGCGAAATGCTCGCAGGGTGAATCAAAGATTCATTCAGAAGATGTTAGATATGGGCATTTCCGAAGAACATGCGATATTAGCGCTTATGGAAACCGGGAATGTCGGTGTGGAGGTGGCAGCTGAATGGTTGTTCTCTGTGCCTCCAGATGTGTTGGAGGGCCACTTGTCTGGGGAGCTGTCAGAGGCAGAGTCTCCCACTGCGAGTCTTGATGTTACTCCTCAGAGTGTGCATCATACAGGATTTGTTAATATTCCTCGACGAGTTCCGCTGCAGAAAGTGCAGAGTATGGCGGTTGGGGCTCATCATACGCTGGCGTGCACAGAGGATGATGTGTATTCTTGGGGATGCAATAGCCATGGTCAGCTCGGGAATGGCGAGTATACCAATCAAAAGCACCCGTATAAAATTTCTTGTTTGTCTGATCATGCGATTAATCAGGTGGCTGCTGGAGCTCGGCATTCTGTTTTTCTCAGCACGGATGGAAGTGTGTATGCATGTGGAGAGACGTGTGGACTGTTTCCCACAGATGTGTCAGATCCGGAGGATGTGCTGGATGAATTCGATATTCTGAGCACGTCTTCTTCATCGTTCTATGATAGTTTCAAGCATGGGCATGAAGGCACGTACTTGCATAGGTTTGACAGTGCCATGACACTTGGTGATCCATCCGTGTCATCCTCTCTTCACCTGGATCAGAGGGAGGCCCAACACATGGTTGGGCTCTGTTCTATCCCCGCGTCGGTTCCTTTGAAATTTCTGGAGAGTAACAATAAAAGGGCTTCTTCGGCCGTCGTAAGCCAGGTTGTCTGCGGGGATGGATCTACAGTGTTTTTGACCAGACGGTCTGATGAGCTGCCCGACATGCCACCACCCTTGTTAAGGGAGAGACTTCAGGCTGCTCTTGAGTCTGTTGTCCAGTTGGGTGATACAGAGAGACAAGAGTACTTGATGCCAATATGCAGCGCCGTTGAAAAGGTCTTTGGTTCTGCTGCGGCCATATCATCGGCCTTTGGCATTCCTGATGCTGTTGGATTGGAGTCAACGTTGTTGGAGCAAATTCAGCGGAAAATTCTGAGACTTGAACCCCCTCCAGCGCCAAGATTGGGAGATCCACAGCCAGAGCGTGATGAGCTCCATAAATCGCTTCGTGTTGGTTTGGAATCTCTCATCTTGGATATTGAGAGGAATATTAAACTCATGGGGACCCCAGAAAGGGCCCAGGTTCTTTTAGCAGCTATGCAAAGTCCTCTTCTCGGCGATTCGAGATGCTCAAATTCATTAATTCCAAGAGTATGCAATATTGCCTTGGCAGCTCCGTCGACCTGTCGGCACTTGATGGTTGGATGGTGGTCTTCATACGAGCCATTGCTATTGGAGGAACGAGTTGTGAAACCACTTCAAAAGTATCTGACCGACGAGCTGTATGCGACCAAAAAGCTCACAATTAGTGTGATGAATGCAATCAAGGTTCTTGCTCTTGTGGAAGAGGCGAATCAGTTGGGCAGGTTGTTGCCACCAGAGGCATTTTACAATGAGCTGATTAGTGAGAAATTGGATGTTCTGGACCATTATGTTGCATGGAGGCAGACGCATGACATGCCAAGACATACACAGACTAGCGATGGGCCATTTTCCTTTTGCTCGTATCCATTCTTGCTGAATCCTCGTGCCAAGAGTAAGCTGTTGCACACAGAGGCACGCATCCAGATGGACCAGACGATTGCAGATGCCAGAGCAGAGGCCCAGAACGGTAAGAAAATGTCTGATGAACCCATTGTGCCAGGACCAAAGCTTCCAAAGAGGTCCAAAAAGAAAAATTCGAGAAGAACCGGATCCGTGCAACGAAGAGCATCTCGTGAAAATCGCCAATCTCAAAATGGAGGACCATCAAGTTCCCAGCGAGGGCAGTCCTCTCGCTGGAGGCTTTTCCCAGCATCTCGACAAGTCTACGATGACGGACATGTATCGGAAGAGAACGAAAGCGATACAACAGAGCAGCCTCAATCGGATGGATCCCCTCTATGGAAGCATGGCTCTCTTGGCTTGCCTAGTCCAGATGAATCTGGCTTCCCAGCAACACACCCAGAAATGTGCATTGTAAGGATACGACGATGCCATTTGTTAGAAGATGCGCTGAATGAAGTATCCCGACAGCGACCTCGTGATTTATTTAAACCACTTAGAGTTCACTTCATTGGTGAAGATGGGGTGGATGCTGGAGGCGTCAAGAAGGAATTCTTCCAGTTGCTCATGACGGAACTCTTGTCACCAGATTACGGGATGCTTATTTTCCAGGAAGAGACTAGAACATACTGGTTTGATCCAGGAACTTTCGAATCCGATGATGCCTTCTTCTTGCTGGGTCTCATTGTGGGTCTTGCTGTGTACAATGGAGTCCTCTTGGACCTTCCACTGCCATTGGCTCTATACAGGAGAATTCTGGGATTGGATGTCAAACTGAGAGATTTGAAAGATATTCAGCCAACTCTTGTGAAATCTCTGGACCAAATTTTGCAATTTTCTGGCCCAGGAAGTGTCGAGGATGTATTCTGCCAGACATTCAGTGTCCCAATGGTCAAGGGGGGGCAGACGGTGGACGTTCCCTTGTGCCCTGGTGGCGACGATCGAGTCGTTACAGAGGACAATCGACGCGAATTTGTCGATTTATATGTCAAATGGTGGCTCATCGACTCTGTCGAAAAGCAATTCGAAGCATTCCTTAAGGGACTCTTGACGCTGTGCGGAGGTCCTGCCTTGCAGCTCTTCTCTCCCACGGAACTAGAGAGACTTGTATGTGGCACACCATGCCTCGATTTTGAAGGTTTACAGAAAGCCGCAAAATATGAGGGGGGATTCAATGCAAACCATCGCGTTGTCCGTTGGCTCTGGTTTGTCGTCAGATCACTCCCAGACGAAGAGAAGAAATCATTTCTCAAGTTTGTGACTGGGAGTGACAGAGCACCCATTGGAGGGCTATCAAATTTACGAGTCGTCATCCAAAGAGACGGTGCCGACTCTTCAAAATTGCCAACATCTCACACCTGCTTCAACACGCTCCTACTACCATCATATTCCTCGAGAGAAAAGTTACAAGACAGACTCAAACTGGCAATATTAAATGCAGAAGGCTTTGGCCTCGAATAACACAGTTTTCGTATTTCGTGATTTAAGTATCAATAATGTAAACTGAAAAAATTCATTCGACAGGGCCCCCTTGGGCTTTATCCTTTGCTTGTTGAAACAGTTGCTGCTGCATTCTAATTAGTTCCTCCTGGCTCATGCCGTTCAAGGACGCAGCCTTTTTATTCTTCAAAGTCTTCGCCTCCTTCTTCTCCGACTTCCATTCATCCAATGCTACACATCATACATCACAGTCAGATAATCCCCCTCAGAGATGCAGTCCTGCATGAAGAACATGGTACCGTACCCATCTCCAACACTGGAACATACGACTCAAAACCCAAATCCTTGGCAGCCTGCACCACATCCTCCGGCTGAATCGTCGCCCTCTTGTTCTTCTCGCTAATCTCATTCGCTGTCGATGACAACAGATGGATCAGAGTCGTACAACACGACACCACCAAGTCTGACGTCTCACCCCCTACCTTCATATCTCCAGGAATACGTTCCTTTATGGCCTTGACAATCGTTGCCTTTGGCAACATTAAATCATCGTCAAACATATCCATCAGCCGTCGCTCATCAACGACAAAAGAACACACACGACGTTTCGACAGATGCTTGTAATGGCAAACACACAACACCGGCCGAATACACACTAGCGTAGGTCTACAGTGACCAATGTATATCAAAATATAATAATTCTATTGAAATAGGTGCTGTAGTCGTTTCTATCTTGAAGATGTTTTAAATGTCTCAAAGAAGGACGTTTTTGATTTGCCTTCAATTTAAATTCTACTTGTACTACCAATTGGCAATGCACAGTCTCACAGGTATATTGGAATTTGCCATGTATCGGCATTCGTGGTTTCAGAACAACGCCGTTGTGGAGGTGGATATCTTGGCCAAGGGGATTCCACAAGATCAGGTGTCCATTGAATTCGGTCCTCAATCCCTTCATATCGTGATTTTAGATGACTATGATACTACATATACCTTGTATGATGAGATCAATCCCTCAGAATCGAGCTACAAGGTTTTGAGTACAAAGGTCGAGATTCGGTTGGTGAAAAAGGTGCCAGACGTGCAGTGGCCACGTTTGGAACAGGCGATCGGGGAGGACGAGGACACGACACAGAAGAAGAGCGTTCAAAAGAATTGGGATAGGATAGAGATTCCTGCGGATGATGAGGAGGACAATCAGGATGACGATGTGATGGGATTTTTCAAAAAGATTTTTGCAGATGCAGACGACGATACCAGAAAGGCCATGATGAAGAGTTATCAGGAATCCGGTGGGACTGCTCTCAGTACCAATTGGCAGGATGTTTCCTCAAAGAATTACAAGAATAATAAATAGGTGTCGTATTACGCATGCTCTCCTGCCTTCAACCCCGTCTTAATCTGCAGTTGAGAGAGCTGGGACCTAATGTTGTCCTGTGTCTCCGTTATTGTTCCCTGGACCAACCCGGACACATCCGTCATGACATCTCCGACGTCAAACATGGCTTTAATATTATTCATAAAGCCTGCTGGGGGGCGGCATGGGTCCATATAGTCTCTAGGAGGGAATGCATACGCATGTCCCAGCGCTGCTGCAAACATTTCCAGGCAAATCAAAAAGTTTTGGAGTCCAGCAGCCACGTCCCCGGTATCATACGTCGACCACTCTGCAGGATGTATTAAATTCGTCTCTGCGGCTATATCAATCAACAAAGACTGCCAAAAGGTTAAGAAGACCACAGCCTTGATGGCAATAAACTTGGGGAGGGGCCGAATAGGGGCCAGCTCTTTATTTGTGGCTTCATACAAGAGCACCAAGCAATACAATGCCCACATTTGGGAACAATTATTCACAAATGTAACATATGGATACACACAGTGAAGTTTAAATTCCCCTTCACAGTACACCCCTGAAATATTGGCAGCCATGGAGATGGCAGCCATCAATGGCCGTGCAATAACATACGACAATACCCCCCTTTTTGTCTCCCAAAAGAACACATCGCCCATGGACCACGGACGAAGCCATTTATTCACCGGCCAAATGTGCTGTACCTGCTCTTTTGTCGAGAAATAACTCGCAACATCCCCATACTCGTCCTCCAAATACCCAACAAGATACATGTAAAAATTATAAATAACAAATGCTTCGTAGCACTCCCTCACAGGATCTATATAGAAACTCGCATCCTTAAATCGCAAACAAAGCCAACTATCAACCGCATAGATGGGAACCATCCACAATATACGAACCACCCGTATCTGAAGCTTGGGGCAATTGTAATACTCCAAATGCATGGCTACTTCATACACGGACACAGACACGGATAATATCACAAAGATACCAGCCATAAACCAAGCCTGATAATGGACACTGAAATCAGCCTTCTTAAACTCGTACATCATCCACGGTAGGGCTGATAATGTGCATACAGCAATCAGAACCCAGACCATTCGAATGACCCGACGGATGGGAACCCCGCAGAGAGTCCTTCCCAGCATCCTGAATCCAATCTAGTATAGTATATCTAGGAAATATAGCTATGCGACCAAAGTATGGGGTTTATTCGTCAGTTGAACAAACAATAACCAACTCCATCTCCCTGGAGCGATTTCTGTCATGTATAGTATCAGTACGGACTCGTCCGTCAAGCAATAGTGTATTTATGTTTGCTACTGGGCGTATTTCCATCCATACAGCACCTGGTATACAATGCCAATCGGACACGTACTCCATGTATAGAACATTAAAAATACACGACCACGGAACACGAGTGTGATGAATTGCCCATTGATATGACGTCGTCATTATAGATTCATGCATCATGTCTTTCACAAGTGCAATAACAGCCTCCTCCTCCTGTCGTGTATGTTCCGTGGGACATTCATCGAATGTGCGACACCCTCGAACGCCATCAGGGGAAATGTACAGAGCATTGCCCCACATGTCTGCGCATAGAAGAGTTGGAGGTAGTTCTAGTGCGATGCCAAAGGACAGGGAGGATTGGGTCACGTCAGGAAGGGTGGCTCAGAGTGGTGCTGTGGTGTCCATGGCTGCCTTCCTGGGGAGTGTCATGCTGACAATGGAGTCACCAGTGTATGCTGTTTCAGGGGGTGGTGGCATGGGGACGTCGTTGTCCTTTACTGATTTCTCTGGACAGGATTTGAGTAGGAAGAATTTTAACAAGGCTGATTTGAGGGGGTCTAATTTGACAGGGGCCAGTCTGGAGGGAGCTCAGATGTTTGGTGCTATTTGCTCTGAAGCCAAGTTTGTTGGGGCGAATCTGAGGAGTGCGGACTTGGAGAGTGCAGATCTGGAAGGTGCGGATTTGTCCAATGCTGTTTTGGAAGGAGCCATGTTGTCCAATACCCAGTTCAGGGGTATCAAGTCGATTGAAGGGGCTGATTTTACGGATGCATTGATTCGAAAGGATGTGGCAAAAGCATTATGTGGATTGGAGAGTGCCAAAGGAACCAATCCAGAGACTGGTGTGGATACGAGAGAGAGTCTGAATTGTGGTCCATAACAGTATTGTTGTTGTAGTAAGGTAAAAAAATCAGACATCAGTATCTATTCTATCTGCCACGACATGATTGCGTGCAGTAGCACGCGTGGCTTCATGTTTGAAATCAATTCTGTAGAAAACGATACCCATAACAATACCAATCATGGTATTGACAATTGCTACTCCTCCCCACAAGCCATTCATATAATACCCAGCCTTGAACGCAAGGAATGCAGCAGTGGGTATTCCTACCAACCAATACATGATGATGTTGACAACGGCAGCCGTCACGAGCCTGCCAGAGCCCCTGAGGACGCCTTGCAAGCAGCAGTTCACGCCATCTCCAGGGAGCGACAGAGCAAAAAGAGGCATGGCAACGGAGATGCAGTCGATCACATGCTCACTATTTGAAAACAATCCCCCGACTTTATTTCGACCCAAGAGTAACAACACAGCCGTGCACACTTCAAACATGAATCCAAACCTGACTGCAGAGATGGCAAAGGCTCTAGCATCTCCGGCAAGTCTCGCTCCAAGGGACTGCGCTATAAGTACAGACGCGGAAAAACTAAAACCATTCACGATTGTCCAGACAAACCCGCTGATATTCATCATGATGCCCATGGATGCCATATGGACCTTTGGATTGGGCAACAACCCTGACAGGATTGTAATTGCTTCAAACGCACTCCATTCACTCAAAATCATCACGCATCCTGGTACTGCGATGTTGAGAAATTCGATGTACCCATCCAAAGAAAACATGTGCGCCACAGAAAATCCGCCCCATGTCCGTGGCAATGGTTTACACCATTCAATGGTAATTGTCATGAAGAGTAACATCATTGCCATGGTAAAACTGATGCATACACTCACTAACGCAGCCCCATCCACCCCCAAATCAAAATAATAGATTAAAAGGTAATTGTACAGGGGACAAAGACAGCACGTGATTCCAGTGCTCAATGCCATGGGCCGCACTATCCCTTGACAGCTCAGATACCTCTTGAGCGATTCATACAATGCATTCAACGGTAATGATGGCGACATGAGCATAATATATCTCGATGCAGCAACGGAAAGCTCTTTATCCTGACCAAGGAGGCTAAATATTGGTCTTGTCCATGCCCCCCATGCACCAATGATGCAAGCAGAAAGAATCCCATTCAACAGCAATCCCTTCTGAAGAATAATACCAACAGACTCGTACTGCCCTGCTCCAAAGGCATTGCCACATAATGTTTCCAAAGCCGACGTAAACCCTTGTAACACTGCAAAACCTGTTGAATTGAACAGAGTGGTTGCCAGCACACTGGTTGCCAGTGCCATATCATTCAGATGGCCCACAAAACCCATATTAATCAGACTTATCGCAAAATACAAGAGATTCGATGTCGCTATTGGAAGAAACAAAGCCATTAATCTGCTCGAATACTCGGGTGCAGCACCCCTGTCGTGGTTGTTCAGTTGACTTCGAATGGACACCATGATATCAATACTTTCGCCATTCGAGGAAACATCGTCGTCATCGTCGTCATTGTATGTATTTGTACCATCAGCATATCCTCCTTCTCCCCTCATCCTCCATTGAAACGAATTCTGAAAAGGTGAAGGCAAGAGAGGCTTTCTCTGGTCCTCTGAGAGCAGGGAGACCCTCGTCTCGTGCTCATCATCGCCCACCATGTCTCATCCAATGTATTAATAGTATTAGAAAACGTGTCTGTAGACTACGTCAAACATGGAAACCCAGCAAACTCTCGGTATGAATAACTACGACAGCACGCTGCGCATTCCGCCCATTCCTTTGATAGAATCAATACACGACAGATTTGATGATCCGAGAATAGGCTATTGTTCTGATATATTAGAAAAATCTTTCCTAAAGACGTCGCTGCCTACAGACCTGTTCTCCCTCTCTAAAGACAGATCTCTAAAGAGAGAGATCTCTAAAGAGAGAGAGAGAGATCTTCCATGACGCCAAGCACACGATGAGACACTCTCCGATTGCCCAATCCATTGTTGATACATAGTTTTTATTAATCATGGTGACGACACGACGGGGTGGGGATGCTGCAGAAGCAACACATGCCTCTCCAGACAATGTGCTGGAATTTCTATCTCAAATCTCCCAAGCACTTCAAAATAGAGGAATATCGGGCGATTGGAAGGTATGTTGTTTCTATAAACATTATACACTGGGCATATGCGTCATATCGGGGTTTTAAATCAGCTTCCATGCATGACTTCGTCATGCGAGCGTCCTTTTTTCTTGATTAGTCATGAAGGACGTACATACAAGACTGATTATTACGTGTATATTGTAGTATGATCAAGTAGAGACTTCGTTGAAGCGGGCAGTCGAGTTGTTGCCTGAGGACTCTTCAGTCAGGGCTGCTGTTCTTCAGGAGGGTGGGGTGAAGACATACGCGACGGCGCTGTTGGATCTTTTGGTTCAAGAAGAAGGAAAATCAAATAAGAAGAGCAAGAAGAACAGCAGTGCTGCTGCGGGAAGGAAGAGGAATGCGAACAAGAAGAGAGACCTGTCCAGTGCTTCTCTTGTTGTGGATTCACATGTACTGGCAGCTTTGATGGATACGGCAGATGTGGAGGTGCTTACCAAGGCCGTTGTATCTCGATTTCCTAGTGTAGAAAAAGGTATAGAGTCGTTGACGGCATGTTTGGTGGAGAGGCAACGGAAGGATGGTGTACAGACGTATGGGGAGATCTGTTTGGACATCACTTCGGCTGTTGCTGGGCTTTGTTCTCGAGTGGACGATAGAGTTGCTTCATACAAAGCATTTGCAGAATATATGAAGAATGCGGATGATGGCGTCGATGAAAGACTGCTGCAGTCTGCTGTTGGTCGAATTCATGCAAGTTGTTGTTCATGCATGGGAGAGAGTCGTGAGGATGGTGCTGCATGGACAGCGTGGAGCAGTGATAGAAACCAAGATACTGCTCTTATCAGTGCAGGACAAGCGTCCTATGATATTCTTCGGTTGCTGGTTCGAGCAAAGCTTTCACCTTGTATAGAAACAGAGACTGTGACTGAGCAAACCATCAAGGATACAGCAGCCTCTGCTGGGTATATGCTCCATCTCATGGCACCGTATGCGTCAATAGGGCTCATGGTGCATCATATAGAGAGCAAGGTAGAGAAAGGCATAGAGGATCTGGTCCTGTTCTTGGCATGCAGTACACAGCAGGAAGTATCTCACATGGACAGGGAGAATTTGAAATCCGCATGCTATATACTATACATGAATGCCGGACGTCAGGCAATGCAGATGGCAGATAGTCGTGGTTTCGGCTCGTTGGCTGTGTCACTCGAAGCCTCCATCACCACAACCATGCCTCCCCTTGGAATCACAGACTGGCTCGCATCGCAACCTCGCAGTGCTATGATGCAACTGCTCATAGAACAGAGTGAAAGTGGGCTACGGAGTATTAGCAATGCTTTGATTCGTATTGTTCAAGACAAGGGATTACAGTCATTGGCATCCATGGCATATGCTGAGATTGCAGGCAAGGATACCATGATGGCAGACGAAGAGCCTTCTGCTGCAGATGAATTACTCTTCTTTGAAAGTACAGAGGGAGACTTGAATATGCTTCCTCAGCAGCAGTGGATCGACGAGGACGAGGACGACAATCATGGAGATGAAGAAGAAGAAGAAGAAGAAGATGATGAAGAAGATGATGAAGATGAAGAAGAGGACATTGTGATTGAATTGCCGTGATTCGTCGATGGCCGCATTCTGCTGTGAATATGAATTGAATAATACAATATTGCCTGTATTATGTAATTAAATATAAAAAGACCGTGTCGTTGAGTACTAATAACAAGAAGAAGCAAGAAGAAGAAGAAGGAAAATAGGACCATCTGATTCAAAATTTTCACACCCCTCCCTTTCATCGATTGGTCTGGATCAGGAATATCTTGAATTATACGTATTGTACTATAGCCATCATGGCGATGAAACCCCCCAAACCTCGCAAGAGAATTGTACCGCAACTTCTTTCATCTCCTACTGGGACGAGTAAGCATAAAGTCGATGCTCTGAGCGGTCCATTGCAGGTTGATAATTTAAAAGAACAGTATACGCAGGCCAAAGAGCTTCTTGGTCCTGGGAGGAAGATATATGTGAATTTGGCTCCATATCAGACTGAGCACAAGCAGGTATCCTGGAAGAGGGTAGGTTGTTGTGGTGTGTGTGTCGAGCGTATAGGATCTGTGTGTGATTAAGGATGGTACTGTTATTGTGCAGTTGCTTCGGGAGGAGGGGTATACCGATACTCCTGGGAAGGAGACCAAAGGGACTCTGGAGATGTACTTGGATGCTATTACCAAGCCAATGACACTGGTATGTTGTTCTTGTTGTCAGTGGTGGCCTGTGATGGTGGCTTTTCTGGAGTGATATATCATATGTATGCAGGGGACGGATGATTCGGATTCTGATCTGAATGACAAGGTTGGTGGAGAAGAGGATGGTGCAGAGGGGAGTGCATCCGGGAGTGAAGAGCAGGAGCAGGAGGAAGAGGGGGATGGTGAGAAGGGGGGAAATGATGAAGTGATTGATGGGACAGGGGCTGATACGAATAATGACGAGGACGGAGTGGCAGCTCCTAGGAGGAGAAAGAAATGGAAGAATTCATATGATTACATGGATGATTTTATTGATGACAGTGAATTCATTCAGGTTGTCGAGTTTGCGGATAATAGGAAGGCTAAACATAGAGGATTTGTGATATATCGTGGTAAAATTGAACGAGATGAAGCTGATGCGGATTCTGGGTATGAATATGACGAGGAAACTGGTACACGAAAGGTCTGTTGTTGTGGTATTGTTGTGGATGGTGATGGCATCGGTTACTGATGTAGTGTATTACGATTTGTAGAGAAAAAGACAGAGGAGAACGGCACAAGATGGTGAGAAGAAGAAAAAGGAAGATGCGACTCCAAAGAGAAAGACAGTGCCATATGTCATGTCTGATGAGATGAAGGCTGCAATGGAGACTTTGAGAAAAATGGTGAAGGAGCACGTTGAAGCAAACACCGGTGCTCAGGAAGAGGAAGGAAGTGCAAAGAAGAGAAAAGTTATTCCTGTGTCGATCCGAGAGGAGTTGATCAGAAATGAGAATGTATTCAAGCAGGAGACAGCAAAGGGTGGATTTTCTGCAACGAACAAGATCCTTGATGAATTGCACGGAATCTTAAATCAATTTGCAAAGAGAGAGAATCTTAGGTTATATGTGAGTGGAAAAGTCGGAGGAAAATCCAAGGAAGATGTGATTTTCAACACTTCAAAGCTCAAGGCAATTGTGGCCTCTCTTGACCCTGTGGAACGCAGTGGGGAGGAACAAGAGGCATCCGGGTCAGAGGATCAGACATCCTTGTACCTCAAGAATATGCCACTAGAGCTGCAAAAGAAAATATCGAAGCAAATTAGAGCTGGTCTGCGGGGAGAACAAATAGACACCGAGAAGGGACAGGCAGTCCTACAGGAAGTGTTTGAGTGTTTCCCACGTGGCACCATCAACCTGGATGCACTGAAACAATTGGCCGAGTCACCCGAGTCACTCGAACAGAAAACTGCTGTTGAGAAAGATGTGGACGATGGTAAGACAAAAGAAGAGTTGAATAAGGGAATAAACAATGTGGAAGCAATGGGTGCTGAGATTGCCTCTCTTGACTTTGAAGGCGCCGTACAGAAAGCGATGGAGCATGGGGCACCCGAGGCTGAGATCCGTGCATGCTTGGACCGCGTTAAAGACGACGAGTATCTTTTCCCTCTCTTCAAAATGCTGGCCGTCGCTGGTCCTTGTGGGTTGAGGACGAAATACGCAGCAACACACGGTCAAAAGATTGGGCTCTATCGAAGCACAATAGCAGTCAGGTCTGTGACATCAGCCATCAGTAGACGCATCAAAGAGAACGATGATATCGTCCTCCTCAAGGATGCCACGGCTTTCTATGCCCTTAAATGTATGCCTGGGGTGGTGCCAGCACCACCAAAGAGCACAAAGAATTCTGAAGCGGAAAATTAAACAATATTCTTGAATTGAAAATTTGTCTTTAGATTCCCGGCATTCTCTGCAATCTGCTTTTCAACCGTTCCTATGAAATCATGATCAAGCAACATTCTACTATCTGCCATGGCTACCAAACTCCCTGTGGTTGGACTTTTCACAATTCTCTGTCGAGCCATATCAGAATGTGACCGCCGCACCATGACAGATTCTGCCCATGCCACCATGATGGACCGAGTAACATCCTCAACTTGCGAATCAGCGATCGACCTTCCTGCTTGACAAACTAACCCCATCGCCGTGGCAGATCTATTGTCTAAAAACTGCAAATGCCCTGCATCCTCCACAACCGTTTGCCACGCTGGCCCTGTGGCTGATCTGTAGTACAGATCAAAACTACTCTCAGACGGAGCACAATCCCCCCCATTACCCCCACCAATAATACACACGGGAATATTCCTATGATTATGCGATAGAGCGTCTGTTGCCGACGGAAAGTCATTGCTCAAGGGTGTATACACGGTCACATCAACCGGATCAATCAAGCATAGAGACTTGATGCGCTCATCTCGCACAGCCGTCAACGTCGAAATCTTGGCCCCTCTAGAATGTCCAATCAACATGACGTTCTCCGTATCGCAAACCATACCCATTGGCTTGCTCGTCTTGCACCAAAGAATCAACTCTTCCAGCAAGTCAACACATGCAAGATCAGTAGATGGATCCAATGCCTGCTGGACAGAGTCATACGCGACAACCGCATATCCCCAAGACGCCAATCGCTCTGCATAACTCGTATACTGATCTGCCGATATTAAAAATCCGGGAGTAATGATTGCTAACGGAAATGGCCTCTCCAGTTGAATAGCTTGGGAGCCCTGCTGTGGCACCCAGGCACTAATCCTAATCCGACACCTATCCGCCGACGTATTGCATGTCGTACATGTATGTTCTAAACGAGGCAATTTCACAGCCTTCAATGGCCCTGGCTCCCCATAATTAGGCATCTCAAACTCCTCAGGACCTGCTCCCCTACTCGTCGAAGGGCTATCAACAGAATCCAATTCTTGCGCACGCACATCGCCTCTTTGTCCATCTGCGTACAATGTACTCGATAATAATGATACAGAAAATAGAAAATCCCGTCGTGAGGCTCGAGAAGGCCCTGCTCCTCTGTTCGCAGGAGTGGATATCCCTTGTGTCACATGTTGACGACGTGTATTTCTTGAACAAGGGATTTCCGATCCTACTACGGTTCCATTACAATAATGCATTATTGATTTGAATTTTCTGACTCCCGTTGCTCAGATTGGTGCTTGTATTCGGGAACAGATTCGACCACCTCGTCCATTTCCACCTGAAATCCAACCAAGGCTCTATTGGTTTTACCACCAACAACCACACTGCTGCCCGACTGCATTGCCCACACTTGGGAATGGGACAGATAGCTCAATACTGTTGTTATACAGATACCTCCAAAACCAGCATACACCAGCGGAATTCCTGGATCAGATTTCAGTTCCATGCCACTGGAGGCAACAATATCCTGAATCACAACATCCACTCCATCTACTGTGATTGGCTTCTTCGATGTTGGTCTCCTCACGCCAACAAACTTTCCCGAGCTATCATACACGACGACAGACTCGAGATCCTTCGCCAAGAAGGAGATCCCTTTGGGGGTAGAATCTCCTGTTGGTGCAGCTTCCAAGGGAAGGAATGATCCAAACAGTTTACCACCGGACCCTCCGACACCTTGTAACGGCGCCATTGGTAACGCTATATTTCCTTCTTTTGAGGACCCTGGAAGACTGATCGATAATGCAGACATGGACCAATCGGTCTGATAGGCAGTTATTCCACCGAACCGAAGGGGCTGATTAACAGATATTGTCTTGGACATGAGGGTCCGTCCCGCCTCATCTTCGACTGATACATCTGTAAAGAATTGCTGAACACTTCCATCAGGTCTATAGCTGATACGAAAATCATCCACCTTGAGCAGCGAAGAACTCCCTTGTGGGGGCAATGCAAAATAGGTGGATGGCTGCAAGAGGGACGAAAAAGGAGCGGCTTCTCCTTCAGTAATCATTGCGGTTCCAGAGAAACCGCTTAAAATCCCAAGCACAATCCCGACCATGGTGAAGATCATGCTTGCATGCACCCCAATAGGCGCCAGTTTCCCCCCCAACCCTTTGAATGCATACAGGACCCCATCCTTCATAAATATCTGATACTTCTTCTTCGTCAACAACGTCGCAACATCATATAATCGAGCATCTTGTATTCTGCGAGCCACAGGGAGATTTTGGTACCCACTCTCTGACGATTTAAACCTCCATCGCTGCGCCACCTTGACCATGGGCAACTGTGTCGTCGCAGTACACGCCATTAAAGACCCCCCAAGCAACGCTAAGAGTCCTAAAAAGTAATTTGCTGAATAAATATGATCAAGTTGAAGGGCAAATATAATTTTGTACGTCAAAAACCCCAACACCTTGTTCCCTTGCTCTGGAAACTGCTGCACATAAAACTCTGCCGGCTTGTTCTGCTCAATCACAGTCCCAACGGCAGACAAGGCCGAAATAGACGCTAACTCAGCAATAGCCAATCGCAAGTTTGCCAACGGTTTCAACACCCGCTTCATTCCCGCAGACAAGGGCGTATTTGTCACCCTCGTACCAACCGTGTTTGAACCTGCACTACTAGACGCATCAGAGCGCAAACGATCGTCACCCATCTGCGACACCGTCTTTGCACTATCATCCATGAGACTCGGAGCATCCCTATACCCATCACGCATCTGTTCTCTGCTACTACCAGTCATCGTCGTCGTCGTCTTCTTCTTCTCCTTCGTCTTCTTCTTGGGTGAAGAAGAAGAAGAGGAGGAGGAGGAGGCTCGGCAACACATACGCCTACATTGCCCTACTCTATTCAATCTCATACCATGAGACTGCCTTATAGAATTGAAATACGATGATAACGTCGTCCCAGTCTTACGAAGAGACACGTGCTGCATGTCCATGTCGATACCGTTTCTTCAATAAATCTCACGATTGCCACGCATTCACATGTATAATACGTGTATTCAGGTCCTTGTTGGTATCAGAACCCACATTGTCTCTGATACATCCATCCGTCTGGGGTATGAGTATGTGTCTCAGACATGGCCTACCTTTCACAGTACCATGTCATTTGGTACTGTGAATCCCATGACCCCTTCGACGGAGGTTGACGGTTGGTTGGTTCCCTGGCACAGAGATGCATGGACTCGCCCCTGTATCAATTCTATCGCCGCATTACTGCGAAATAAGAATTAAATCCGACAGATATTGATTGATCTGTTGTCTAGAGATACAGATCGATTCGTCGTGGGAACGCAACGACCATGGCCGACCCGAGGTCAGGTTCTGAACGCCACGTGCTTCGTTCAGAGTCGAATTCAGAATCTCTGAAAGAAAGACTGAAAAATATGCAGATGAACAAGGTGCACGGGGGGGATGGCCGTGCGGGGAAGGAGAATGCAACATATGGCATTGATCGGTCGAGGGTGCGGTTAGAAGAGCAGATGGAGGTTCTTCAGGGGCGATTACAGACCATTCGAGAGACTCCGACGCTTCAGAGGAAGACTGTGGGGAGGGTGCAGCAGGATGATGGGTTTGGAGGGTTGGCTGCCAAGTTGGAGTCTTTGAGGCAGCGGGAAAAGCCCAGTAGTAGCGTCGTGTTGAATGATGAGGGCAAGGCTTTTGATAGCCAAGGGTTGAGTAGATCTGCGCAGCAATTGTTTGGGGATGCCGAGTTTGTGGGGTTGTGCGAGAAGGGGTTGAAGGCGCAGTTGACGAGGACAAAGGATGGTGCGACACAGGATATGCGTATGAGGGAGCTTGCAGATATTGTGAAAACGATGAGGAAGGCGTTGAAGGAGATGCAACAGAGAACACAGATGTTTGTGGAGATGTCTGTCAGGTATGAGAGGGATGCCAATAGCCAGGTGGAGCGGGTCAAGTTGTCTGCGGATTCAGCAGCAATGGCTGCGTCAGCAGAGATTGCCAATCTCAGAAGGGATGCTGCGACAGAGGCTGCGAATCATAAAGCTGCATTTGCGCAGTGGCAAGGGGAGATGGATCTGCAAAAGTCTGAAATGGCTGGGTTGAAGAGGGAGATTGAGCGTCTGCAGCAAGAGTATGATTCGCTGCACCAGGAGTTTGGGAGCGTGAAGAGCGAAAAGGGTGGCGTGGAGACTGAATTGTACGAATTGAAGCGTGCTATTTCTGACCGAGAGAAGGAGCTTCAGGCTGGGAAGAATGCTGCGACCCAGACTGTGTATCAGGTGAAGGAGGACTTTGAGAGACAAAAGGTAGAGTTGATGGATGCGTTGCAGCAAGCACGTGAAAATGTTTCACTGGCAGAAGAAGCAAAGCGGCAGTTGGGTGCTGAATTGAAATCCGTGAAGGAACATGGGGAGAGCATGACTGCAGACATGAAGAGGACTGTGTCTGAACTAGAAAGCACCAGAGCAGAATTGGAAAAGACAAGGCAACGTCTTGCTGACGTACAAGGACAGTATGAGAAGATCATGTCGGATTTGGACAGTAGCAAAAATGATTTTAGCAGCACGAATAAAAAGCTAGCAGAGTGGCAACACAAGGCTGCTGATCTTCTCCAGGAATTAGAAAAGGAAAGGGAGGCATCCGCCACGTTGAGGCAGTCTGCAGAGAAATATGCTGATACAGCTGCTACACAGGAAGAGATATTAAAGGAAGCAAAGGCAAAGTATGAAGACGCAATCGCAGAAATAAAGCAACATTTGAAGGGAGTTGAGAATGAGCGAGATGCGCTGAACGAGGCCATGGAGACTGGTGCGAAGCAGCATGAGCAGGCAAAAGAGTCCATCGAAAGGCTGACCTCTGAGCTTGAGGAGGCTCGAGTCGAGCTGAAAGATGCAAAGGATGCCCTGGAGAAGTTGCAAGAGGAGGGTTCGTCTGCTCTGCAGGCTGTGGAAAAGGCAAACGAACGTGCCACCACTGCTGAAGCCAGGTTGACAGAGGTGGAGAAGGAAGCCTCAGAAAAAGCTTCAAAGCTTGCCCAGCTTGAGGGAGAATTGGAGGCTCTTCAAGAGTGCACATATGGTCTAGAAGGAGGAGACCAAAAGGAGTTGCTCTCCAGAATGGTATCCAAAATTGCGTCCCTGGAAGCTGCTGTCGTTGCAGCGGATGCCAAGCGTAGAGAAGCGCATAATCAGCTCGTTGAATTGAAAGGAAATATCCGTGTCTTCTGTAGGCTCCGACCAAATCCATCCAGTGTTGCCCAGGTATCCTCTGATGGCACTTCTATCAGGATCTATGCAGATTCAAAGCCCTACGAGTTCAATTATGATAAGGTGTTCAAGCCAGAGGCAACGCAGACTGACATATTCAACCAGGTGTCGGATTTGGTTCAGTCTGCCTTGGATGGGTATAATGTTTGCTTGTTCAGTTATGGACAGACTGGTGCTGGAAAGACCCATACTATGCAGGGCAGCAATGTACCAGGGCAAGAAGGGATTATACCAAGGTCCATTGCAAAGATTTTGAAAACAGTTGCTGCCTTGAAGGAACAAGGATGGGAATACACACTTGAAGCATCGTATATTGAAGTATATAACGAGCAACTCAGGGATTTGTTAGCAGAAGGAAAAGGTGCTGGGAAAATCACAGAGAACAATGCGATTCAACATTCGCCCAATGGAGGACCAACGATTGTGAACGGAGCTACACGATTGCCGATATCATCAGAATACGATGCTGAGGAGATTGTAGCACGGGCTGCTGCCTGTAGAGCTGTGGAATCCACCGCCATGAATTCAACCTCCTCTAGATCTCATTCTGTATTTATGCTCTATATTTCAGGATGCCATGAAGCAACAGAAACATCGCTTCAAGGATCTCTGAATTTGGTAGATTTGGCTGGCAGTGAAAGGCTCAATAGAAGTCAGGTAGAGGGCCAAAGGGCCAAAGAGGCATGTTCAATTAATAAGAGCCTCAGCTCTCTTGGCGATGTCTTTGCTGCACTATCCTCTAAGCAAGCGCATATTCCGTACAGAAACTCGAAACTGACGCATTTGCTGCAGCCATGCCTGGGCGGTTCTGGTAAGACGCTCATGTTTGTTAATATCAATCCAGAGGCCGCCTCTGCCCAGGAATCTCTCTGTTCTCTCAGATTTGCATCAAAAGTGAATCAGTGTGAAACGGCAGCACGAGGGGGAGCAAAAAGGCACACATCTATGTTGGACAGAGGAAGGCCATCGATTGCCCCAACAGGCAGGGAGTCTGGAGCTGGCACACGCAGACAGTCAATTGCTCCAACAGCTCGAGGAGACTCGAGAAGAGCAAGCATGATTCCTGGAAGCAAACGAAAGGCCATGGGACCGCCTCCGAATCCAACATCTAGAGCACGCTTTGAATGATTTCATATTCATTACATGTGTGAAACATTAATCATCTTTCCTTGACATATTTCCAACTGGAGTTGGAGTTGTATCTATATCCATATCCTCACCAGAATGGTCATCTTGCTGCATATTGATCCTACGTCGAAGTCCGTTGCCATCTTGAGCACGATGTTCATGCGTGGGCCTCTCCTGTCCTGTGGGGCCCGGCGATTCTGCCGTGTCTTCGTGAGGGCCCTCCATCATCTTCTTACCAGCCTCAATGACTCTGAATACTACCTTTTGAACAGTTGGAACAAACTTCACAGACAAGCCCATCACACCAGGCAACAGTCCGTTTTGCATCTCACCTTCCACATCCAACTCCACGTACACTGTTCTGGCAAACGCAAGAAGGATGAGGAGGGTAATCAGCCACAGAGGGTTTCTGAGGACTGAAACAAGTTCGTTGAAACCCAAAATAAACATGGCAAGGATTGCCCACACAGGTGGAACTTTATTTCTCGCCAATCTATTAGCTTCCTGAGTAGCAACAGCTTGTTGAACAGAAAGTGCCACATCCGATGAAAATTGTCGCCAAGAGCTTCTCACCTGGGCAGGGGTCAGCAACACATTATCCGGATCTATATTTTGCCACGATGGAGCTGCTTGAATGTCAAAACCAGAAATTGGGCCCTTTGTATTTGGTTCATTCAGGCTATGGATGGCCTTTTCAATGACAGATGAGGCATCCGCATCTACATTGCACCCAATCACTGCGAATTGACTCAACAGGTGCGCCGCATCTTGCTTTGCTTCTTTTGCAATCTTTGATATATCTAAACTAGGAGTCCATGTTCGGGGCATTCCCTCTGCGTCTTTGTGGAAAGACTCTGAAAACTTGTCCTTCATTCTTGGCAGAATCGTGTTTGCTGCCTCTTTCGCCAATTTCTTAACATTCGTCCGGACTGAATCATCAAGTATGGCAAACATCTCTGCCTTCTCATCATCACTCACGCCATATCCAGAAACTTTTGCTACCAAGGATGAGCACTCTTCTTCACGAACATTGTCAATAATGCTCTCCATTCTTGTCCAAAGTTCTCTTGGCGCATTCTCCAAAAGTGGAGCAACCATGGCGTAGAGTTTCCCCTCTGCATCCTCACAACAAATTTCTAGAGAGCTCTTCAGATGAGCTGCCTTCAGGTTTTCAGCATGAGCCTTCAAGTCCTGCTTCAGAGCCTCCCTTGCTGCAGCCTCAGTCTTCCATGCCGTTCCAGGCACCTTGAGTGCCCTGGCCATGGCATCAAACTCTTGCATTGCTTGTTCAAACGCCGCATCCGCTCTTTCACAAAACGTTTCACCTTGAGACGATGTCTGCATACGTTGCTTGTACGCATTCAAGGACTTTGCACTTGCAAGCGCCAACTGAGTCTCAAAGACTGGGTGGATTTTACTGTGAATATCTTCCAACAACACCTCTCGCCGTTCATGATTCACCTTTGAATCAAAATAATGCGCCTCTTCATCATATCCACTCATCACAGCATCCACCAGGGTCGCAACCTTCTCCCCAAAATCCGGAATAATACCTTTACTGTATTCATCCAACAGCCCCACCCACCTTGCATCACCCTCAAATGCATCAACTTGCTGCTGAGCAATCTCTTTACAACGTATCGTAGCCACCATAACACGATGCGCAGGCAAGTTCAAATCCTTGTTCTCTTTAATCACTTCCCACACCTTGACCATGCTCAATCCTAATGCCTGTCCAGGCAGTTTGTCACTACTAATCCTCAGCAAGGATTCATCATCAGTAGCATCGTGCGTAAATCGCCTACGAAGAATCGTCGACTCTGCCATAAACTCTTCCAACCTATCCTCATAATTCGGCAAGGCAGCATACTGCAATTCAAAGAAATCCAAAAGAGACGAATTCTCATACTCCTCTGGCTTTGCTAGACCATCCCACATGACATTCAAATCCGCCTCCCACGTTTCTTTCAACTTCTCCAGAGGCGTCTTGGTTCGATCACGAAACACAAACATCAACACTGTACGCCTCGCCCCAGGACAAGGCTGAAATAGTTTCAAATTCACCTGAAATATTGTCTTCAACAATGGCTTCCCTGCCCCAGACTCCCGCCCCACATCTTTGGCCCACATATTCACCATCAGTATATCAGCCGTCGCTAAAGCAAATAACGCACTCTGTCTCTCAAAAGATGTGTCATCCTCCCCCCTCTCCCGACCATCAGAACCCTCCAAATCCATCACAAGCGTCTTTGGACTGGACACTTTTGGAGACTTTGCCATCCAAATCCCATGGGTCGTCTGCTGCCTCCCTGACAGTGCATCCATCTCATCAAACGTTGTACCAAATAATGAATTCATCAGAGTACTCTTCCCAGAACTCTGAGGCCCCATAATGGAAACAACAGTATAATCAACTCCAGCGTCCTCCACGCCCATATCCCTGACAAACGCCTGAACATCCTCCGTATGAATGCATCCACTTCCATCCACAATCTGTAATGTCTTTATATCCTTACGAAGGTCCCCCATGGCGACTTCAGTCTATCAATGTATCTAAAACAGCCAACGACTCTTCTAATCGACACTGCGTCGCACGTTTGATCCAAAAATTCAGGATGGATCGATCCAGATGTAATAGAATTCAATCTTTTGATATCTATATGCCTTGCAGTAGCACAACTACTATGCATGTCGATACCGAATATCGATATTCTAATGTTTTATGTAACAGCATATGCATTTGGGGATTTGCCGATGTCTCATCGCAGCCCTGGATAGGTGTATTCTAAAATCATTGATTATATCATTAGAAGATATATTCCGTTGTCATGTTGGTGCTTCAAGAGACACCGGCGGGATTCGCCTTGTTCCAGGTAGATGATGCAACAGTAAAGGCTGCGGAGGAGAAGGTTCGTGACTGCTCTTGATATCAGAATTTTATGATTGAAACTATCTTGTTACTATTTAATGCTACTGCCCTGGATATCCGTGGGGGATTGGGGGTGAAGAGCTGCTTCTGGCGTGCATGCCGACAAGATGCGACGACGCCAAGAAACCTGACGAATGACGATGGTATGAATTGTAGGATGTCTGGGAAGATTTCGAAACCCTTGATCGTGCGAAAAAGGTGGCAAAGCTCAAGGCGTTTGGTAAATTTGACAACACGACCGAAGCTCTTCAGGCTGCAGCGTCCCTGGTGGACAGTAAATTGGGCAAGGGATTGAAGAAATTCCTGAAGAAGAATGTTGATGGTGAGACAGTTGGTGTTGTTGATGCAAAGCTTGGTAGCATTGTGAAGGAAAAGATGGGTATTCCTTGCATCTACAGCTCTGGTGTGTTGGAGCTCTCCAGAGGCCTGAGGAACCAGTTGGAGGGGCTATTGAGTGGGTTCGAGTCCGATCTGAAGCCAATGTCGCTGGGTTTGTCTCACTCTCTTTCTCGATACAAGCTCAAGTTTTCGCCGGATAAAGTTGATACGATGATTGTGCAAGCGATTGGGTTGCTGGATGATTTGGATAAGGAGTTGAACACGTATGCCATGAGAGTGAGAGAGTGGTATGGATGGCATTTCCCAGAGATGACGAAGATCATCAGCGATAATATCAAATATGCTAAAGCAGCAAAGTTGATGGGGACGAGGGAAAAGGCTGCGGATATTGATTTCTCTGAATTCCTGGAGGAGGAGGAGGAAAGTGCGATGAAGGAGGCTGCTATTGTGTCCATGGGTACTGAAATCTCAGAGGAGGATGTTATCAATATTGCAGCTTTGTGTGATCAAGTTGTCAGCCTGTCCGAGTACAGAGGTCAGCTGTATGATTATCTGAGATCAAGAATGGCTGCTATAGCTCCAAATTTGACAGTCCTGGTTGGAGAGCTCGTCGGTGCACGATTGATTGCGCATGTTGGGTCTCTCGTGAATTTGGCTAAAGCTCCAGCATCTACAATCCAGATTTTGGGGGCAGAGAAGGCTCTTTTCCGTGCGTTGAAAACAAAGCATGAGACACCAAAGTATGGGTTGATTTACCATGCTTCATTGATTGGTCAGGCATCCACAAAGAACAAGGGAAAGATCAGCAGAGTTCTTGCAGCAAAATGTGCTCTTGGAGTTCGTGTGGATGCCCTCGGGGATACAAATGATGAAGGTGCTTTAGGATTAGAGGCTCGTGCAAGGGTGCGTATCTATACATATTCTGTTGTAATGGTGTGTTTGCCCTCTTGTATGGCAGAACCCGGGTCCCTTTTTTCAGTGGACCTCTGTAGGTTTTTTACAAGGGCAATATGGAGTAATATCAACTCCGGGGACGGGTAGAGACAACCATGCACTGTATCCCTCGAATTGATAGTGACAAACTACTGTGTATGATGTACAGGTTGAGGCACGTCTGAGACAGTTGGAAGGCAAATCTGATGACGGTGATGTCAGAACTAAAGGACTTCCGACACCAGCCAAATATAATGCACAGGACACAAATGGCGATGCCATGCTTGCAACACCAAAAACATATAATGCCGACGCTGATGCCGTTGATACCGGAAGCAAGAAGAAGAAGGATAAGAAACGCAAGGCTGAAGAAACTCCAGCTTCAACTGAGAAAAAGAGCAAGAAGGAGAAGAAGGAGAAGAAAGAAAAGAAGGAGAAGAAGAGTAAAAAANTAGACAGTGTATCTCTCACCTTCATTTCTCTGTGCTTCTACTGTACCATTTTCCCTTCGTTATTGTAAGATCCTCGAAAATCTACTCGATTATTACATTACTATAATATAATAATGCTAGAAGAATTGTCCAAGACAGTGCAGGTACTGCAGTGCCACCAAGACGATTCCTTGACAATTATCTTCATGGCATTTACTTCAGCTTCTTCTTTGGTCTGAGCTGAGATGTACGGCCGCACTTCTTCTTACGGCAGTTGGTCGCACGTGGATGCAAACGAGCATAGCACTTTCTGCAAATCTTTTTATCTTGGTTGTACTTGCGGGCCAAAATCTGGAGAGATGGCTCAATGATTCCTCCTCTCAAACGGAGGACCAAATGCAAGGTTGACTCCTTTTGGATGTTATAATCTGCTAATGTGCGCCCATCTTCCAACTGCTTTCCAGCGAAAATCAAACGCTGCTGATCAGGGGGGATTCCCTCCTTGTCCTGAATCTTAGACTTGACATTTTCGATAGTGTCAGAAGACTCCACCTCCAGGGTGATGGTCTTCCCTGTGAGTGTTTTCACAAAGATTTGCATCTCGAACCACCTGCATCGTATCACATACATAATCAGAACACATCCCCAACCTGCAGCCAACCACAAAGCCCCACACCGTCCCATCTCTGTACACCCATTCAAACGCAACCACACCCACTCTAGTATTTTCCATACATGAAATTTGTATCATTTTCATGACTCGCATGTGAAAATACGGGGCGAGAGAGAACCACATCAGGGTCGACATTTGACTCATAAAAACAAACCAGCCACCGCATCCCCACCGCCGTCACCGTCCCAACACCAACGGCAGCACAATATTAATCATTATATCAATTTATATCCGTGTGCATCACAGATGTAGAGGCTGTAGGCTCTCCGGGTACTGGTGGTGTGGCCGCCGTCGGCAGTCGACAGTCTCTCGCTCCTCAAAGCCCCAATCACCAAAGAATCCCCCTATGCTAACAATGTCAACACATACCTGTATCTATTTAGTAAATTATACTGGTACCTGTGACGAAAGCGTGAGCATTCTTCTTCGTATCGAGGGTGGGCGTGAGATGACAGAGTTGTCCTTCCACGCCCATGGAAGGGATGCATTGATGGGAAAGCAACTGTCGTCCACGTGGCCCCGTGTCAGAAAATCCACGAGCAAGACAAAGAATTCGGGATTGATTCTTGTAAGGGCAGAATGGTCTTGGATTGGTGACAAATTTCATAATTTAGATTCTACGTTTGGAAATGAAAGAAATAGCAGGTGCTGCAGTGTCGAATTTGGCGTGTGCGAAGCTTCATCCCTGCTTGAATAGGCTAGTTCGAGTTTCTCTACCGTGCAACAAGCATTTAAATCCCTCTTATGACTATAAAATATTGATATAAATACTAAAGACGGGTAAATACGAGGGGAATGGTGACAAAGGCTGCTTGAATTACGTGTTCTTGAGTTGGTGCGTTGGCATTGGGAAATGCAGAGTGCGGGTGTATCCTGATAATTCACTCATTCTGCGGAATCTGTAGGTCTATAAATCTTTTTGTGGTGTTTTCCTGGTGTTGTTGCGATGGAAGAAGACCAGCAGCAACATCATGGTAACACCTTTCTGGACTCGTTCCTCCAGGATGGTCTGGAATTCGATGCTGGTCGCGGTGATATGAATCTACAGCATGTACTGGATTTGGATTTACCGTATGGTACCATTCATGGTGAGCATGGCTCTGTCAAGGGGAATACTGGAGAGGAGCAGGGTCAGGCACCTGATGGTACTCCCACTGGGACTGGTGTGAAGGACATGCAGGAGAAGGATTTGTCCGGGTATAACGGGTCTGCTGGTCGCATTGATGTGAGGTATATGAATACGGATGCTGTAGAGGGTTCTGAGGTGAATTCTGGAAATGTGGGGACCGAGACTGGTAGTTCAGGTAAACCTGGAAGACTGGGGAAGAGGCAGCGGTCCGCAGGGATGGGAGAAACGAAAAAGGCGGGGCAGCAGATGAGGGGGAGATTTAGCGGGAGATTGCCAACGAAAGAAGATGAGAAGCGGTTGGCTGATGAATGCCAATTGTTGGCACCGTATCTGAGCGAGGACGGGTCGTTATGCACCCTAGCTACCATCATACGAGCCATGGCAGCCGGTAGCGTGAGAGCGCATTTAGAGAAAGTGGCGAAAAGGAATGAAGATATCATGATGAAATTGAACCTGATTCAGTCTCAACCAGGTGGTGTTAATGTGAATACGCTTGCAGACAGTGTAGTCAGTCTACAGAACGATTTGGCACAGGCTCGAGCGTATGTACAAACATTGGAGGCAAAACTAGGATATCACGAAGGAATGGAGCATGGAAGGCAGCAAGCAAGCCAGTGGGTAGGAAATCATTCCTCTGTAGGCGTGAGATCCAATCTTGTGGATGATGTACTCAGATCATTACCGCAGACTGGGGCAGAAGCCTCAATGCCAATGCACAAATCAGCGTCTGTTGGAGTTCTGACAACACAAGGGGCTGCTCTCTTACCACAACAAACCACGATGCAGATGCCCCTGGTATCGTCAGCTGGCGTTGTTCCTGTGGTTGCATCAACTGTAGCAATGCAAACAAGCCATTCGATGGGCGATTTGAACAGTATCAAGCTGTATCATCAGCAGCAGCCAGAGCAGCACCCTGTGCAACCAGCAATGCACGGGAGCAGATCAGCGGTGAATCTTAATCAAGAGCAGTCTGCATTTGTTTCCCAATCGCATGGGATAGGTGCACAGGATCAAAGAACAACTTTAAGTAATGAAATGACCGTAGGATCAGTGGATGCTGCGAGTGGAGAGAAAGTGCCGAATGCGAACGATTTTGTCCGAGCAGCATCTCTGCATGGAGCAGCAAAGGCAGAGGCTGCATCACAAGCGCAACAGCTAGCAGAGGAAGCTCAGAAGCACGCACAAGCATCAGTTAAAGCTGCACAGCAGGCAGAGGAATTAAAGAGAACGTTATCAGAGCTTCCAGAGTCAGAAAAAGGAAGTGATCAAGCCCAAAATGCCTCAGTCACTGTCTCCTCACTCGAGGCCAGAGCAAAAGCCCATGCATCTATAACTACTCAAGTGATCGCAAAGGCAAGAAATTTACATGGAGTAGCGCAAAGCCACGAGAATGAAGAGATGAAGGCAATTGACAATGCTGCAAGGCTACATGCCCAGGCAAGTTCATTACAGCAAGGTTCTATTGATGCCTCTATATCCATGGGATTGGAGAGAGGGAACGACTATTCGCAGCAAGTTAGATTTACGAATACAGCTGGCCCAACAGTCGCCACTCCTACTCTCATGGGAGCAGGACAGCACATCCAAGCTTCCTTTGGACACGCTGACGGTGACGACACCGTGAGGAATGCCTCTGATGGACTCCCAAACACTGCTTTACATCTGGGCAATGCTGCCGCGGTCTCTTTATCAGATCAGCAACAGCAGCATGTTGCTTTGGCCCAGATAATACTTCAACAGAAACAATCGCAGATGCTGAATCCATCACACATTATGTACACTAATGCACAGGACCCATCTGCAGATGCAGCAGCACTGCAGCAGCAGATTGCAGCCCTGCATGCACAACAACCAGCATCTCTTGTCTCTGCTCCGCCAATCCAAATCCAAGATCATGAAGAGATTGATGCAACAGCTTTAAGGACACAAGGGAATGATGCCACTATGGGGAATGGCACATGAAATAGAAGAAGTCGTTTTTTCCATTCGTTGTAATTTTTGAAAATAGGTGGATTGTTTCGGATCTTTGTAATCAAGAACATTTGCATCCCGTGTCGCCTCTGGTGCCATATGCACGGGGGCAATCACTGGCTAGTGATCACTCCCTTGTATACAAGGGTGTACGTACACATGCATGTGAGCAAATCTTGCAAGATCTCTAGCAGCCTTTTGATCCGCAATACGATTGCCATTAACCACGCTACCATTCGTCTATTGGGTATAATAAACTTTGTGTAAAACATTTTATGTAGCGTTTAACGAAGCACGTAGTCTCGAATCGACCGTGTGTGTCACAGAGCCGCGAAAACTCAGAAACTGGATTGGCAAGTCGTGACGCTCAATTTCGGTCAAAACGCTGTGGTTTGTTTATAGAATTTGCATTGTATCTTAAATTAAACCATACATATCGTTAACAGTTTTTCTCCGGGCTGAAGGGAGAAGATACGCTCATATAGTAGACTTGGAAATTGTCGTCTTGTTCGTTGCCTTTGTGATAGCGGTGGGCGTGTCCTTTTAATCGTCTATTCAGGTATCTGAGACAATGCCAAAGCCAGAGTCCGAAAAGATTCCTGTCACCCTGGTACGTGTTTTGTCGCTGCTGGTCCGTATTTGGCGTACGCGAAAGAGTTTCCCGTCAAAGGGGTGCTTTGATGGGAATGTATTTGGAGGGCCGTGGCCCTCGTGGACAATACACTACCACGGCTCGTGATTTGGTCAATGATATTGCTGACATTCTTTCTGTTCGACTGTGTAGGTGACGGGATTTTTGGGTAGTGGAAAGACGACGCTATTGAATCACATGTTAAAAATGAGAGGAGATAAGAGAGTAGCGGTAATAGAGAATGAAGTGGGAGAGATCAACATTGATAATTCCTTGGTGGTGGAGAACCTCTTGTCGAAGGAGGATCTTGTCTCCATGGATAAGGGCTGTGTTTGTTGCAGTCTCAGGAGTGATATTGTTAAAGCGTTGAAAGAGTTGCAAAGTAGAAGTGAAAAGAAGGGTTATGCATATGATGCAATTCTTCTGGAGACAACAGGGTTGGCAGATCCTGCGCCAGTAGCCTTTACATTCTTTTCGAACCAATGGATATCGAATAACTTCCGATTGGATTCAATCGTGTGTCTCGTGGATGCCCAGCATGTCAACAGGCACTTGGAGGATGCCTCATCAGGAGATTTGAACGAGGCAGTCAATCAGATTGCGTTTGCTGATGTGGTATTGTTGAACAAGATTGATCTTGTGACGAGAGACGAATTGGAGAAGGCACGCGATCTTGTACGATCAATCAATGTGACAGCTGACCTCACTGAGGTGAAATTGGACCCTCAAGTGGCCAATGACGGATCTAATGCTGAGAACAGGCAGGAAAATGACGGTGATCCAACAGATAGAATGGAAGGAGAAGAGTTAACGTGGGATAGAATTGTGGGAATCAACTCATTTTCGATTGAAAGAGCACTCAGAGTCGACCCAAGTTTCATGGATTCTGACTCGGAGGAGGAAGACGAGGATGGCCGAAAAGCAAAGAAACGCAAGTCTAACAAGAGCAAGCCTGCAGAGGCAGATAAAATCAGTCCTCGTGACCTGGTGTTAAATAGAAATGTGCATTGTGGAAAACACAACGGCCCATGCAGTGAGGCATGTGATGACCCCGAACTAGATGCTTTGTTGGCACACCAAAAAGCAGTGGAGTTGCAGGAACAACGTGAAAGAATGCCCAAGAGACGTAGGAAAAAATTACATGATCTATCAGGAGTAGGATCAGTCGGTATATCTGCTGTAGGACCACTGGATCAGTATAGATTCAATGCCTTTATGCGAGATTTGCTGTCAGAAAAGGCCAGAGACATTTTCAGGTCAAAAGGATCTCTTTGTATTAAAGGACAACCAAAGACAAAGTTTGTTTTCCAAGGTGTTCATGAAACGATTTGCTTTGGGCCCTCCACGAGCGGATGGAATGAAGGGGAAGAACCCATCAATCAGGTTGTCTTCATTGGAAGAAATCTGGATAGAAAGGCACTCACAGAGGGTTTCAGATCATGTGTGTGGGTACCCCTTCCAGACGGTTGGGAAGAATGTTTTGACAAACGTGTTGGGCGTCCTTTCTATTTCCAAAGGAGTACAGGAAAGAAACAGTGGGATAGGCCCTCATTTGCAAGCGCGTTGGTACGATCGACAGAAAGCAGTCATAGACAGCCGCGCTCGTTACAACCCAAAACTGCTGCGTAAGAGAGTTTCTGAGTCATTTTCTGCTTTCCGAATTGTTTGTTTCTTTTATTCTTTTGATTATGCGATTGATTATCGAATCATAACATCACCAAATACAGCACGTTGTGCCTTTTCCACATAAAGCATTGCAATTGCCTGAGACGACGGATCGACATACAAGACTAACGATCCTCCCACCAGACATACAATCACAAGCCGCAACAGTCGTTTCTTTATCGAATTCTTCCCTGACCTCATCTTTTCCAACTCATCTGAGGACCACAGTGCCATTTGAATGACAGACCCGAACACCAAAGAGATCAAAGTAGCAGTAAAACACGCCACATTGAACGGCATACTTGCATCTGGAATAGGCAAGTGAAACAATGTATTTTGTCCTGCAACGATAATCTCGTGTGGGGCATCACCTGCCTGTGCTGTTGCATGGGGAGCAACTCGGACAACTGGAGCGGGAATATCAATGCCCCGTGATACATCAGGTGGATAATCAAATACTGACAAAACTGTCCGCTCAACATTGAGATCTATTCGAATGTCATCCCTCGCACCATGAAGAACCACGTCAACCAGCCCAGCATGCTGTCGTGGCACACTCGGTATCCACTCCACATGAACCCCCTCCACCATCTTCTGCCCACGGAACCATACGACGTCATCCCCATGACTAACACGCAATGATAAAGGATCACACACAACTTCCCAAGGAATCATCTGACGATATCGAACCACGGAAGCATGTGACACCCCCATGGTCACCAAGGATGTCATGGTTGCCAAGAGGGGATTTCCATGCCTCCCAACAACCCAATTCGTCACATCAACCTCACCGTCAACTCCTTCTATATTATTATGTGTATCAAAATCGCCCTCCATGCCATACATGGGGCATCCCAAGTACCTGCCATCTACAGATGAAGAGGCATGACACCCCTCCACAGGAAAATCGAGCCCTGAATCATGCCTGTACACAAACACATTCGACCTCGACACAGCTGGACACCGAAACTCCCACAAATTATGCTCCTCGCGTCGCGCATCATCGACGACATATCTGACCACTGCACTCACATCAACACCACCATGCCGCCGTTGATGCCACCACCCATGCATTCCCACATCTCTATGCACAAGAGCACTCATCTCCACACGAAACATGATACCGCCATTTCCATCATATCTGGACACCAATCTCATCGAATGATATGGCGTCTCCACCATGTTCAACCCCTCAAAGATACCCCCCAGACCCCTACGCCCACGGCATGGCAACAATTTCATCCACTGCTCGATACTCTCCACACACGGAAAATCGGTGGTCGACACACCAATAAACCTAGTAGTAATATTACTCGTACTATTACCCCCACCAACAACAAAAGACTTCCTAGGGGTCGTGACCAGAGAGGATGCAGAGCACCCCAGCAGCCTCCCCAGCATTCTCATCACCACCTCCACCCTGCCATCACCAGGAGGCGTCATCGTGCTATACTCCACCACCAACCCAGGAGCTCTATCCACATACCAAGACGGTAATCGCTCAGCACCTCTATTCCCCCTCGTATAGGTCACCTCAACACTCTCCAGCCCCCCATTCTCCACCATCAGTCCCTCAATCCCAGCAGGAACATACTGCCATCCCGACCCAGACAAATACCCACCACTCGTAAATGACCCATGCACAAACCATGACGACCCATCGTCATTCCCACCGCCATCATGACGGAGAGGATACAGCATAACCTCTTCTTCCAGAGGGGCTCCCCCCCCTCGAGCGTGAACCACCATGACTGCTACTAGCAGTAGTGGCAGTAACATTACTGGTATATCCATTCTACTAGTAATGCAATCTAGCCAATAGAAACGGAAGCCGTGCTACAAAGGTCCACAATCATGGCATTTTGAAACTTGAATAAAAACCTTCAACTTGAATCCTCCCGAGAGGATACAACCCATCTACACAGATACGTGTATATAACGTATCATCTGACATTGATCACTCCCAATCCTGCCCCTACATGCAGACATCCATTTGTATCTGTAATCTATCGATTCAAGGAGAAGAACATGCCAACGACCAATCTGACATCCGGTCAAAGATGTATATTGACAGGCCTGTACCCTAGGGTATCTGCAACCCTGAGGAATCCTGGGGGTGTCGTTGGATTCGAATGTATAGAACAGACCCTGTGGCTCTCAAGGGCTGAATCATTTCATATATACTAGAGTTGAATCTTGTAGAGATAGACGAGGTGTGGTTGAACCATGACAGCGAATATCTCTCGCGTTTTTGGAGTGACAGCAATGTCATCAGCAACGTTGCTGTCACCAGGACGCCCGTGTCGTTTGCGGGTAGAGTGTGTGTCTTCTATGAATACGAATCATTTTTATGGGAGAGTATTGGCCGGGTACGTTGTGTGTTGGTGGGGAATGGTAGTACCCTATTGGTCTTGTTGTTGACTTGTGTGGGTTGGAGACCAAGATGAACAGTCTAGTGTGGGTATGTGTAGAGGGAGACGAGGTGATATGGTGGCAGTACGGGCGGTGGAGGATCATCCGTGTCATGTTGATGATGGTGCTGGGTGCTTTCCAGAGCAGGATGGGAGTGTTATTGTGAGGGATGATTTGGATTCTTTGTTGGAGGTCTTGCCTGTTGATATTCGCGACCCTGTTGCGTGTCATCCTCAGAGGACAGAGTTGTTGGAGGTGGTGCTTGATTTGGGACGTAGGCCAGAGGCTCGGTTTTTGGGTGGGCGTGGAGGAGAGTACTTGAGGGAGGAGCTGATTACAAAGAGCGATTTGGAGCATGCTATGAGTGCGCTCGGGGATTTTGGAGGGGATAATAGGGCTGGCGTGGAGGGGACTCTTCACAGGATTAGTGCTATTAGGAATAGGCGAGGGGATGTGGTTGGGTTGACATGTCGAGTGGGGCGTGCTGTGACTGGCCACATTGATATGATTCGGGACATTGTGGATTCTCCAAACTCCATCTTGTTTTTGGGAAGACCGGGTGTAGGAAAGACAACGGTTATTCGTGAGATGGCTCGAGTGCTTTCGGATGAGATGCACAAGAGAGTTGTGATTATTGATACATCCAATGAGATTGGAGGGGATGGTGATGTGCCACACCCTGCCATTGGTGGAGCACGACGTATGCAAGTTCCAGACCCGTCTCAACAGCATCGTGTTATGATTGAAGCTGTGGAGAACCACATGCCTGAGATTGTGATTGTGGATGAGATTGGGACGGAAGCAGAGGCTCTTGCATGCAGGACGATTGCCGAGAGAGGGGTGCAATTGATTGGCACTGCCCATGGTCAGGTGTTGGAAAATTTGATGAAGAACCCTACATTGTCTGATTTGGTCGGAGGTATTTGCTCTGTGACTCTTGGTGATGAAGAAGCTCGTGCTCGCGGGACACAAAAGTCTGTGTTGGAGAGAAAAGCCCCACCCACCTTCCCTCTGGTGATTGAGATGCGAGAGAGAGCCATGTGGGTGGCCCACTGGGTGGAAGACTCTGTGGATTGCCTTTTGAACGGCAAGATTCCGATCGTTCAGGTTCGTCGAAGAGATGGTAAGGCCACCAAAAAGGTTGTTGTCGAGGAGTGTGGCTATGATCAGATGGAGGAGCGATGCAACGGTTCCAACGCTCCTCCATCCATTTCATCCATCAAGTCGAAGAAAGAGCCCAGTACCATGGACGGGATTAACAACTCTGTGTTTGACTCGATGTTTGGATACAGCGAGGGAGGGTTTGGCAGCAGTTTTGGCGCAGCCCCAGTGGAATCAAACCGATCCAGCAGTGAGACTGTGTATGGTTGGGCTGCCCGTCTGAGAGACGTCTCAGAGGAAGAGGCCTTGGCCGAGCTTGCATCTCTTGGGTACACGGATGGGCAGTCTCGGAGAAGAGAAAAGTTCTCGTTTGCCCAAGGAACTGGATCTGGTAAGAAGAAGAGCAAACGAGGCTCTAGCAGTAGATCCAATGCTCGTCGCAGAAGATGACAGAGTGTGTAGCAATCTGCAATGCTTGCAAACAATACAAAGGAAATAAAGGCAACGAATGATGCTCCATCCGTCATTGTTTTTGAGTTCGCTTCCTTTTTGTACCATGGAGACTTTTGTACCATCAATGAATCAACGAAAAGCCTGGCGTGTCCTAGTCAACTTTTGTGACACCTAAACTGAATTGATTTCGTTTCATTTTGTCCGTGAATGAATGTAATATGCATGAACCCTCTCTGGTTTTACAAACACATGATGATGAGAGCCGCAATACCAACAACAGGCGCATGAAACATGGAAGCAACCCCACCAGATGCGGCTGCCATCCCTGTTGTTGCTTGAAGCTCGCCCACTGTCCCATTGCTGATGGGACACCCGCAATCGACCAACCTCCCCCCAGCATCAGAGGCAAACCCAATATAGTCCCTCCTCACAGCATTCGCAGGTGAATTCTTTCCGCTATCCATCACATTTGTCAGATTGATGTAGTACCCATACGTATAATACCCCTCATTCCTGTGCTCTATGCCAGCTTGCATAATACGATTCACAGCCACAGCATGACCATAGACTGGATTGTTCAGGTCGTCATCCGTGTCATTTTCAAGTCGTTCCCCATCTGTCAATCCCAGACCAAAGTATGGATGTACAACCACCTCTCTGGCCTCCCACTTTGGCGCACCATTCACCCCAGTCTCATTTTCAGGAATGCTAAAGCAAAACACATAGGTAGACAGAGTCTCCGGAGACCCAGTCGTATTGTATTGCTCAAGAACGGTTTCAACCAGTGCTTTTTCTCCACCTTTACCTAATGATACGCGGGCATTATGAAGATCCTCCAGGCATGTTTCCAATTCGCGTGGTTCAATCGGCGACGCAGTTGCGGCAATTGACAGCAACAGGACTATTGACAAGGGTTTGTTAAGGATACACATGTCTATATATATAGTATAATGGTAGTTCTTTGGTATTTTTGGTATCATACCCTGTACAAGATTACAGTGCATTGGTGCACTGATTTGCCTTCAATTTAAATGGTATTTGTAGGATTGTACTGGATGCATGCCCTATGCTACATCTACTTGTACCAATACGGATGCCATTCGTGATATGAATATGAAAACCATACTACTGTCGATACAAAAACATGGTCGATCAATCAGCCTTGACAGGCTGATTCACCTCATCTGTGGTTTCACTTTCTCCACTAAACAGGGATTCTGAAAACCCACCGTCATGCTCCATCCTCCGTCGCTGTCGAGCTTCAACCCGTCGAATCCGAATACCCTCACTAATAGCAGCTTGAATCACTCTATTGCAGAAATGCCGTGCGCCATAGTACATTGGCAGGAAAAACTTGAAGACTTGGAGCAGCAAGGCAGCATGCCACGAGTAGTATGTGGGGACAAAAAGCACCAAGGTGATCATGGTAAAGATCAACTGCATCAACCCAAACATACAAATCTGTCTATTTGTAGACCCTCGAAGGCATATATCCGCCAAGACACTGTTCGACCTCACTGCCCGGCGAGCCAAGCATTTAAACGATGTGTCCAGATTCTTTTCCTTGATGTATCGCCGGGACACCACCTGAACCAAGAACCAATACGTCACCTGCCAGACCATATAAAACACGAGTGGAACAGCAAACAACCAAATACATGTCGTAGATATCCAGTGTTTGGTCATGGTGACCTGAGCAGCTTCTGGGGCTTCCAGCGATACGCATGCTGTGAATTGCAATGCTGTTGCTGGAGACTTCAACAGAGGCGCACAGTATGCAATCTGGGACCAGCTCGATAACCTCGGCAGATGATGATGCGCATACATTGCCAGACCAGGTAATAAATGTATCAGGACGCTAATCGTATGTTCCTGTGACGACATGACCCATGCGCACTGCCAGGCAATTAAAGCAAAGCTCACCGGCCCATCAGCCAAGGCATACAATGACGCTTCGATATGCGGGTCGCGATACGCCGGCGGAAGAATCAAAAACACAATGCAAGCAGTATTCACCCAATAACAGAAATCCAACAAAAAAAAGACATTCTTCCCCGACTGCGTACATCCAAAGTCGTAAATCCTCATGGGCAGTGCTACACAACTAAATATGAGATACACATAGGGCAGAATAAAGGGATACGCTGCAGCTAGAAATATCAACACCGCAAACACAGTATTCCCTGTCGTCATTGTATGCGGTCTCAACGCAGGAATACCCGAATGCTGCCGTCTCGTGTCCTTTGCCGCCCCTCGTGTTCGTCTCCTCTGTAGGTCACACCCACACCCACCTTGAGCAGCAGCAACATGTTCCATCGTACTACCCGTGAGTCACAGTTTGCGTATTAATTCTATAGAAAGTTCTTTAAAATGATTCTCTTCTCATCTTGCTGCAATTCGTTGCAGTACTGTGCATTCTGTTTCAAATCGATGATTGAATACATACATACATACGGGAATGACAAACGCAGCACGTCCTTTCTCTCTATATATATTCTACAACGTATACTATTTNATATATTTTATTTTTTATACATATGTGTGGTCGAGTCATGGACTATCAGTCACGGTCGTCGTATTTGAGCAAAAAGGTTGCAAAGTCGTTGAACGAAATCCCTTGCACTGCATCCTCTCCTTGCAAGGGCAATCGCCGACCCTTCATTATCATTTCTTGGCACAGATACCGACACTCATCATCAGATACCGACACTCCCATCGCCGATATAGCATTCCCAAGCTACAAAACCAAGCATACATGTCAGAGTGAACACCATTCATACATATGCCTCTGCCACGTACTTCTTCGGGAGAGAGTTTACCAGACCCATCCTTGTCCATCATGGTGAAAAACTGTTTCATCTCTTCTAATTCATGCTCCAATTGTGCCTCTTCAAACTCATCCGTCATGACTGTGAGGAACTCTTGGAAATTTACAACACCATCTCCATCCGTGTCCATGCTCTGATATAAATAATCAAACTCTGCAGGGGTTGGATGCACCCCCATCGTATGTAGACAAGCCTGTAATTCGTGCTTTGCAATCGTACCAGATCCATCCCTGTCGAAAGCACCAAAGGCTTGTTTGAGCTCAGAGAGCTGCTGGTCGTAGACAGCCTTGGACTCGAGGTCAGAGTCAGGAATGATCATGCGTCTCTCCTATTCTCGCTCCGTTTTTGATTTTTAATAACAACGTCAGTCATTCGGTCATGTAACAACAAGAGAACAAGACGCTCGTGAGCGAATACTTTCTAATTCAAGACAGGGTATGTTTTGCAGTACCTTGCAAGGTACTGCAGAAGAAGAGGTCTCTTCCCTAGAGCGACAGATCCATCCTAGTATCAGTACTGATGGACAATGTAAGACTCTGCCCACACCAGATCCCTCGGCACCTGCCTGGTACCGAGTTACTTTCTTTATCATACTAATGGTGTTTCATTGCGATTGATCCTGTACTCAGACTCGGATGGTGTAGAAAAGTATTTGTATTTGACTGTTGTTGCTGTACGAGGGTGGGCAGCGATGCGTGTATTGTGTATTGAAGACAGAGTGCACAGGATATAAGCATTGTAATATCTATATTTAGTGATTCGTAACCATGGTACGTGATATATGTGTACATACATGGAGGGTCGTTGTATGCATTGACTGAAACCCGACCCACTGTTTTTCTGTCTGCAGTCTGGCGGGGGTGGTGGTTCGGCGGAAGAGTCTGTGTTGGAGACACCAACATATTCTATAGCTCTCATCTTACTCGCGTTTCAGGTGGTTTCGGTCGTGTTCTCACTCATCGTCAAGGGGATTCAACAGGCATTGTTGAAGAGGAGAAAGGTGGGGATGCTTGCTGCAGTGAATCATTCTGTGCACGAGTTGACGCTCTTGGGATTTGTGTCTTTGGTACTTATTGCGCTTCAAAATACAATAACGAATATTTGTGTCGGCAAGGGCTATTTTGATACGAGTTGGACGGTTCTGAATTATGTATACAGCGAGGGCAACTGTCCCTGTTGTTTGGAGCATACAAATAGCGTGCAGCAATGTGTGCTCGAGTATGCAGCGTGTGGGAATAGTTTGGAACCATTTTGTAATTGTGATATGAAGGATCCAGCGTGTGTCGGTGAGGTTGAGGCCTATGAGGGGGCGGGGGAGGAGCAGGGTACTGGTGTGTACTGTGAAGGGGCTCGAACCATTGATGGGTATCAGTGCTCAGAGGGCAAGGTGAAGGCTGTGTCGTATTTAACATTAGAACAAGTACATTTGCTCATCTTTACTGTTTCAATTATCCATGTCTTCGCTGGCTTTGTGCTCTATGGGATTTGCAGATTACGAGTGAAATTAGAATGGGGGTCTTGGGAGAAATGCCCAACGGTGCACTCTGAAAAGGTGCAAGAGGCACTCGCCGAGTACTTTAAAGGTCTTGATCAGCAAAAGAATTTGATGAGGAAATCACAGGAACTCGTGACGCAGAGTAGTGCAGAGGAAGGGGAGGAAATGCACAAGAGTGCATCCTGTCCCAGAATAGATGACGCTCTTGAACACGGCGAGTCGACTCGCGATGGTCCACCAATGCTGGAACGATTATCAGCACCATTGCCAAAAGTCTTACATTCGGATTCCTTCGTCATACGACAAGCCAAAAAGCTGAAGAGCTCCAAGAGTTTTGCTGAACTGCTTCTATTGGAGAAGGATGTCATGAAACGATGTATCCAGAACGTGAAGCGTTTCTCTACAATGGCGAATGCATTTCTATACAAGATTGGATTGTGCGTGATTCAGGGCATGGGCCCGTTTGTGGTCACAAAGAAGCAGTATGCAAAGTTGAGAGCCTCATTCATGTACACCCACAAGATGGGATCCAGCTTTGATTTCCTCAACCACGTTTTGCAAAGCATAGAGGAGGATTTCTCCCACCTTGTTGGTATCACACCGATATTCTGGATTGGTATCATCCTGTTTTGGCTCGTCTCTGGAGCCATGGGATACGCTGTCATGCCAGCAATGATTATCAACGGGGTTGTCATGATTATCCTCAACGCAAAGCTCGTGAGCATCGTAAAGAATGTGACAGATAGAGGCGGTGCAGCAGTCATGCTAGAAACAAACGTGTTCTGGTTCAATAAACCAGCACTCCTCCTCCAGCCTATGAAACTCTCCCTCTTCATATGCTCTTATTTATTTGCCAGTTTCCTCTTTTTCGTGTGGCAGTTCTCAGCAACGTCCTGCCCATTCTCAGATTCATTCTACCCGCAGTGGGTACTGCCATGGTGGACCATCATTCTGTTCAATTTGGTTATTTTCATCCACTTGGCTGCAGTGACCTTTCCAGCCTACTCCCTTGCTGTTCAAATGGGTTCAGACTTGAAAGGCCATATGCTCCCAAAAAGACTCGCTAAAAAACTATTACAGGCTGTAGAAGAAGCCAAGCGCAAAGTCAGAGAAGAAAAAGCAGCAGCAGATGCCATGCATGCCAGGCAACTCGGTTTTCTATCCAGGAGAAGTGCATCCAGGGCAATATCCGGAGCTGCATCCGTCTTTGTATCGGAACCTACGGACCTATCAACCATAGATAAAGAAATAGAATAAAAGTATACTTGTAGAAAAGGGGTAGTATATCATATTCCCTACCATTCGAGGATAACCGACTCTCAACCGCTCATTCAACAACATCAGCCATGGCCGCTGCTATGGAGCGACACGAGGATGTGTCGCAGCATGAGCATGAGGATACGGAGCAACATAATCCAAATATATCAGCATATGCTGTGGATTGTTTACAGGTAGGTTGGAGAGAGTCATTCTGAGACGCACACGGTCGACGTGCTGGTCCCAACATTGGAACGTGTCTGTGGGATGTTTCAAATACATTGCATGATAAGAGTGCGACAAGGGAGCTTCCAGAGCATATAGGACGGTTTGTCCCTGATTTTTCAGAGTCTGAGCGGGTGTTTGGGGTGAGGAGGTTGGGTGACGGGATGACTGAGGCGATGAAATTGGCCAAGGAGTTTGAAAAGGAGATTGATGATGTCGAGGTGGATGGGTCGTTGGATGTGCTGGCATCCATCTTGAGCCGAGTAAGAGAAACCCTGCACATGCGAAGGTAATTCAAGCTGTGATGATGAGCGGGAATGAAGCAGAGGAGAAGATGCCGTCTCCTCTTCCAAAGATTGTGGATGGGCATACCCCAGAGGATGGTACCGTGAAGAGCCGGCCCAGATCTATTGGGACACAAGGGGTATGTGTGATCCATGTGCAGTCGAATAATAATCACGCACCATATCGACATGAGAGGGCAAGAAAGGAAGGGTCAGGAATGAGAGTGTTGTTGGGGTTGTGGTAGTTGCGGCGTGTTGCGCGGTTGCTCTTGTGAGGACAATGCCGAAAAAAGACTGAAATGCTGAAACGCATGGTCGCTGGTAGATACGGTTGTAGTTTGTCGGGTTTCCTGTCATTTGCGGGCGTCGTTTGTCATGAGGTGGGTCGACTCAAAAAGCTCATCATAGACTCACTTGGACTCGCATAGACTCATTTTCAATACTTGCGCTACAGTAGAAATATGAGTAGAATTGCTCTTCTATAATTTTGTATATCATCGGTGATACTACTATTATGAGAAATGAGGCCACAGCAAAATGGACTAGACGCTCTGGCGGCACGAGCAGCGTTTTCCGACCAAGGTCAGACGTCTGAGACTCTCGACAAGAGCGAGATTCTTCTCTTGCTTGTTCAGAACCTTTTCCTGAGGGTACAAGGGCTCGACGATATTCCAGAACCTGTGGTTGTCCGTCAAAACAACAAGTTCAATATTTTCCCCATGATTCGGCAGTCTCTGATAGATGATTATCGGGTGAATGCTGACAAGTTTTGGGGGATTGTCAAAAAGGCTCATAGTAATGATGATGATTTGAAGGAAATATGGAGGCCAAGGTTTCAGGGATATCAGCTCAAGTGCTTGGGAACTGTCAGATATCCTCATTCAGAAGAAGAATGGGACAGACTGCATGTTGCATTGGCGGCAATTGGTCCTGCATTGGTTCCTCATGCCACGCCCGAGGGTCTTGTTATGCAGATGAAGTCTTTTGTTGATGAGTTTGGAAATCTCTGGAGATCAGAGCGGCGATATAGATATAAAAGACAACGAGAAGTGAATATTGGAGCTGTGGCAGATGAGAGGTTGCCAGATGGTGAGTTTCAGTCTCTTCCCACCTCTGGCCACGCACGGCGAGTCATTCCGGAAGCAGAACCAGTCGTAGAAAAGGCGACTGTGCACCGAAATGGAGAAGATGAGAGATTTGTTGAGCCAGAACAATGGCTTTCGCAATCCGGTGATCCTAGCCATGCTGACAGCCAGACTCTTGACAAGGGCAAGGTGATTGCAACTCTGGTCGTTGGTGGCAAGAAGTTCACAACAACTCTTGAAACATTATTCAGTGTCACTGGCTCTTTCTTTTATGATTTAGTCAATTTCTCTGCTGGAGCGAGCGAATTCTTCGTGGACAGATCTCCTGTGGTGTTTGACTATATTCTTGACTACATGCGTGCCAAGCGATATGCAGAGCCTATTGAACATTTTCCTCTTCCAAGAAGCATTCATGAACTCAAATTGCTGCTACGAGAATCTAAATTCTACAAAATGCCAGAACTTGTATTCCTTGTTGAGCATGCATTGGAGAGTAGGAAAAGTCCTATTGTTGACATTTGTATCCTTGAGACTCCATCTGTTCCCTCAGAGCAGGCTCTGCATGCAGAAGTTCAGACTCTCAGCAAGAAAGCTACCTCTTGGATGAAAGCCAAGACAGATTCATTGGGTACATCGAGCGATACATTGGAAATAACATCACACGATGTTCGAGTCATTGAGAATGGGCCAGGCAAAAAGGCCTGTGTTGCCCTGACCATGCAACATCATGCGCTCTGATGCCCATGCTTACACATACAATAAATAATGATACATATTGGATTATACACGTGTGAACGACCTACATCATTTGTCCTTAATATACATATATTATGATAAATCAGGAAGATCTCCTATAATATCTCCAAAATCAGTTCCCAAGTCCTCTGTCATCATCAGTTCCACCATGGCAGGATCAATCATGCCTATCCAATCTTCACTCTCTATTTTATCTCGACCACTTGAATTCTGTGACTTTCCTTTGGTATCTGATTCCAATGGGCAACTCTGACGTTCCAGAGATGGCACCTCTTTCACAGGGTTTTGTGGTGCCAAGGCAATCTGAGCTCCACCTGATGGAGAAACCATGGTTGCCATTGACGACTTTGAGGAATTTTTTGGACGATACTTCATCCTCCCTGAAGGAGACGATGTGATTGCAAACGCCCCATCTGGACAGTCACCATGAGACTCGCCCGAGAGCCTCCTTCTATCAGGAATGCCTTGCACCCTTTTCCATCTCGAGTCCATTCCGGGAATCATTGGAGGAATCATATACACATCTTCTTGTTGACGCAATAGAGAAGCATTCACATCCTCTTCATACTTTGCCATCCTGTGTTTCCGCACGGTTGTAATCTTCTTCTTCTTCATAAGATTCTGAAGATTTGAGTTGCTCAACCTTGTCCCCAGCCTCCTGGAGTTCTTCTCAGATTTCTTCATACTTCTCCCTATATCATCATCAGCATAATTCTCACACAGATCCACTACAGAAGCCATATGCTCTACAGCCAGAGTCCCCTCATTCAATTCCTGACTGGTTGGCATTTGAAAATCACGTGGTCCGTGTGCTACATTCATCATGATTCTCACATCATCCACCGTGCTCGATGCCAAGCTATATCTCATTAAATTATTCGAAATCATATCCGTTATCTTCAAAAAATCCATGCGGTCATTATTTTGGACAATCTCAATGACCGCAAGGGACTGATGGGGCAAATGCGCATCAAATAGAGGGAACAGGATACAGGATTGTATGGCGCAAAGCTTCGCACTAGACTGTCTATGGTACTCACTGATATGCATTTGCTGTATATTTGAACTGAATTCCGGCTTTGAATACAAATACACCCTTCCTGGGGCACCCAATTCTCGTGGTTTGGCCCCATCCGTCCCAAACTCAAATCTACATGACAGGCACCTGAATAATGCCAAGAAATCTGCTCCTTGAGAGCCCGCTATAAAAAACGGCTGACCCTTTGTATACAATTGCACTGTAGTTCCATCGTCTAGGGTACGTGGCAGCCAAACCTGACACAGGAGCCCGGAAAGCGCAGCCTCTTGTTCAAAGGCCATGTACTGGTCCTGAAACGACACAAGCACCCTTGCAATATTCTTGCACAATACCCCTCGACGTGTCTCATCCATTACAACCCTGTATTGTAGAGAACAAATACAGTCATTCAGAGCAGACTTTCCACGTCTTTCAGAAAGAAGCGTGGTAGGGTATTGACAAATAAGGTTTCATGCATCTCATATAGATGATAAAGCATACCGAATCGGATTTAGTACATGTCGTAGTTCAATGTAGTGGTCGTATGGTAGCATGAACACGGGAATAAGAATACAACTGCAGTCGCACGTCCATTGGCAGCCTTGAATTCGCCATCATTTGACACACAATGGAGTAGATGCATTATAATTTCAATTCAAATTCACTGTATATTCAATGTATAAGAACGCTGTAACAATGTATGTAACACAAGCATGGATTCTGATGACCCATTCCTCTGAGGAATTTCCTCATATCATGTACCTAGAGAATAGACTTGTGGATTGGGGTCAGGTTCTATTGTACCGAATCTTCCACGTCGGGACATGTCAGAATGTATGATGGTTGACTGTCCTTGGCCATGAAATACGTTACTCTGTCATCTGGCAATGACATGCACCCACAGGTTTGCATGGACACATCCAGAGGTATGCATCTCTGTTTTACGTCTCCTGTACTCCTCGTACGTTTATTTTGAAGAAGAAGGTGAGCAAGATGCGTGTGGGGATGCTATTGTAGTACGAATTTGATCTCAAGTCTGGGACAAGTAGTGGTACTATCCAGTCTGGGGTGGCTCAGGTGAGGGTTGAGTCTGAGTCTGTTGACTCAAACACACATCAGGGCTTTGCATCAATGATAAAGCGATGATGACATATACGGTGCCATATGATCCAAAATTTGTATCAGTTACGTACTGAAAAGGAAATTCAGTGATAGTCATCGTTCCTGAATCTCACAAAGGGTAGTTCCATGTTGATGGAGCACCAGGTTCCTCCTCAAGCATCCAATGGGGGTGTGGTTGGCATCTGCAACGATGATGTCGGAACAAAAGATGAATGGATTCATCGGGATCCAGCACTAATTCGGCTGACAGGGAGGCACCCGTTCAATTGGTACGTTTTGGTGACGCATGAGATCACACTGACTCCAGTGTGTGGTATTGATGGGTACCCGTCTGTTGCAGCGAACCAACCGTGGCAAAGCTGGCTGAACGATTTATAACGCATCCAAAAGATCATTATGTGCGTAATCATGGGGCAGTTCCCAGGAAAACGTGGGAAGAGCACAGGCTCACTGTCTGTGGGAATGGAGTTGATACGCACGTATTCACCATGGATGAGATCATCAAAATGCCTTCTATTAATGTAACATGTACACTGACATGTGCTGGAAACAGGAGAAAAGAGCAAAATATGCATAAGAAGACTATTGGATTCAGTTGGGGATCGAGTGGGACGAGTTGCTCAACGTGGACAGGTGTACGGCTTGGGGATGTTTTGGAGTTGTGCGGGGTCTCTCCGGAACGAATGTCGGTGGATGAACACGTGTGGCTTGATGGCCCAGAAGATGAGCTTCCTGCAGGTGAAAAAGGAGTATATGGAACGTCCATCACATTGGTACGGGCTTTGGATCCTGCGTATGATGTTATTTTGGCATACAAGCAAAATGGGGAATGGTTGACACCAGATCACGGATTCCCAATACGAACCATTATTCCCGGATATATAGGAGGTCGAATGATAAAGTTCATTGAGAAGATTACGGTGTGTGATAGGGAGAGTAATAATCATTATCACTACATGGACAACAGGGTTTTGCCATCTCATGTTGATGCAGAAACAGCCACTAAGGAAGGATGGTGGTACAAGCCTGATTATATCATCAATGATCTGAACATTAACAGTGCAATCTTCTTTCCCGATCAAGGGCAGATGGTGTCTTTCGAGTCTGGTGCGTCTGTCAAGGTGACTGGATATGCCTACAGCAACGGAAACAAAATCATCAGATGTGAGGTCAGCATTGATGGATTCAAGACATGGAGGCTTGCCGAGATTACTCATCGACATCCTCCAAATAAATATGGAAAGCATTGGGCTTGGGCATGGTGGAGCATTGATATCCCACACAACGAGCTGCTGGGGACGGATGAAATTGTTTGCAGAGCTTGGGATTCTGCTCAAAACACCCAGCCCAATACATTCACGTGGAATCCCATGGGAATGATGAACAACTGTGTATTCAGGTGCAAAGTTCATAAAGAACCGTACAAGAGAAAGTTCTGTTTCAGATTTGAGCATCCAACCGTCGCTGGAGCTAATCCAGGTGGATGGATGGAACGAGATGTGGCTGCTGCACAACCTGAGCCTGTTGCCCCCCCGCCACCAAACCTTGACACGAGCACTGATGGAGCCAGGTTCACGATGGAAGAGGTTGAGAGACATGATTCAAAAGACAGTGCTTGGTTTGTGTATCACGGAAAGGTATATGATGCGACTCCATTCCTTAAAGATCACCCTGGAGGTGCAGATTCGATCCTCCTGGTAGCTGGTACGGATGCAACAGAAGAATTTGATGCCATTCACTCAACAAAAGCCAAGAACATGCTAACAGAGTACTACATTGGCGATCTAATCTCTGACGGAGTGGATACTCCATCCGGAGATGAAGCATTATCACCAGTCTCCGCATCTCTGGACTTGGCTGCTGTCATTGAGAAGCCCGTAGCGTTGAACCCCAAGAAGAAGATTGCCTTCCCTCTACTTGAAAAGAAAACACTATCTCATAATGCTCTCAAGATGAGATTTGGGCTCCCATCGAATGACTGCAAATTTGGTTTACCCGTGGGAAAACATATATTTGTGTATGCAAAGGTGAACGGGGAAACAGTCATGAGAGCATATACGCCCACATCCAGCGACCACGACCTGGGGTACTTCGAGCTTGTTATCAAAGTGTATCGCTCGAATGAGAATCCAAAATTCCCTGAGGGTGGTAAAATGTCGCAGTATCTGGACAGTCTGAATGTCGGTGACTGTGTTACAGTGAAAGGGCCCGTTGGACATGTTGAATACCTTGGGAAGGGTAGGTATATCCTGGATGGGGAGGAAAGGTTTGCAACGGCCATCAATCTTCTTGCTGGAGGAACTGGAATCACTCCATGTTATCAAATAATGAAGGCAATCTTGAGAGACCCTGAAGATACAACAAAAGTCTCATTCATCTATGCAAACAACTCAGAGAGTGACATTCTCCTCAAGGAGGAACTTGACCACATGTCCAAGGACAGCCGTTTCACCGTCTGGCACACTCTGACAAATCCTGGTGAGAATTGGAATTATTCATCAGGGTTTATATCTCCAGAAATGTGCAAAGCCCAACTGTTGCCCCATTCAGATACTGCCATTGCATGCATGTGTGGACCTCCTCCAATGATTGAGTTTGCATGCAAACCGTCCCTGAAAGAGATGGGCTTTGACGAATCAGAGATGGTTGAATTTTGAATTTACATATATATTTGATCCAATAATTTCATTTTAATAGCATTTAATTAATTTTAACAATGCACGCTGCAAATGAACATGAGAATACCTATGACCACATCGCAACCCATGATCAACTCCATTCAAAATCTTTTGAAGGGCCTTGTCTCATGAAAACATAATCCAATCAAAGCGAAAACAAGCCATGCAGTAAATTTATACTCCTTGGTTGCATCATCCTTCTGATATGTTACAATAGACCCTATGCATGCAAGTAATCCCATCAAGAATCCAACACAGTACCTAAACAGTAACCAAGGAGTTGTCAGCTGCTGCCAAACTGTACGCTTCTCAGTTTTCTGGACTTGAGTTTCCTTGGATTTCTCTGCTACCTTTTTGTTCTTCCGCCGTCTCAACTCTACAACGCCATTCTTTGCAGAGGGTCTTAGTATAGCTTCTGCCATATTAACTGGCTTTTCGACAGATATCACTCTCGTCAAATTATCAGAAGGGTGATGTCCTCAATACCACAATGATAAATACAAAATATTATTCAGGGTGAAATTGAAGTGTCAGGATGGGTGCCCTGTGATGGGGTCATAATCATGTCGTCGCTCCCGAACCCAGACTCACAATTGTGAGTCTGGGAGGCAACACGAGTCTAGACTCGAGTCTGTACAGGCGTAACCCACCAGATCTGGTGGGTTACGTAACATCCACATCAATGCTGCTGCTGCGTTCGAATCAAGGTTCGCCTACGCCTATCGCATGTGCAAAGTCGGTGTACTGTTGTGTGCATCTTTACAGACGACATCATCCACCTGCATGCCATAGAGAGAGAAGCCTTCTCCAATAATGTCTACAAATCTTCCTAGAGGATTGATTATTTGGTTGTATCATCGAAATGCAAAGTTACAAAGAAAAATAATCGATAGAAATATCAAATGATGATCAAACGTCAATGGTGTTGGACTCTTGTTTCTCGAGCTCAGCCACATCTCTGAAACCTCTCTGTGACCTTGACTCATTTGCAAACTTGAGTACCTGAAGATGAAGTCCCTGTTTGATTTCCTCCTCAGAGAAATCTTTCAGGTAGTATTTCTCCTCGGTTCCCTCGGGATTTCCCTTCAGGAACATGGATCCCCACCCTTGGATTGGGAAGTGCACCAGTGGTAGACAAACAGAGGTGACGCATATAATCATCACCCCCATCCACTTGAATCCTTCTGCAGTTGTCATGGATGCCGACGTGAAAAAGATAGCTTGAGTGATGGCCGCTCCTGTGTTGCCTCCTGCTCCAACCATTCCAGAGGCAGATCCGAGTCCCCTCTTGGTAATGAACGGAACGATTCCATAGGAGCATCCGCAAGCCATCGGCACCAAGATCGACCAGAACGCAACGACAAGCATTGTCATTCCCAGACTACTCTTGGCGTAGAACATGACTAGGGAACATATACCTCCTCCAACCTGTACAATCCACAATGCCCAAAGACGCCCTCTCATTCCAAAGTATTTGCAGGCATAATCTGAGGCCACTCCACCAAGACCCCTAGCAAAAATGTTTGTCAAGGAGAAGACAGCTCCGAGCAACGATGCTGTCGACAGTGAGAGAGAAAATTGATCGTACAGGTATGGGGAAATATTGTTGTCAACTGTCAGCTCCACACCAAAGCAGTATCCGTATGAAATGAACATGAGCCAGGTACGGTAGTTGCTGTACGCAGCAATCGTAGACTTTCCACCCTTGGTCACCAAATCTCCACCCTTCTTCAATTCACCATATTGTCCATCTGGAAGATCTTGAGCAAAAGCAAGAATGATGAGTCCAATGATAATCTGGGCTGAGCCTGGAATGAACATGGCTGCTCTCCATGCAATAAAAGATGGTTGATGCACGTTAATGCCCTCATAAATGAATGGCATAATCAAATGAGTAAATCCTGCTCCTGCATTACCCCATCCTGCGCCAAAGGCATTGGCACTTCCAACAACCTTGACATTGAACATGACAGAGGACCAGAACTGGCAACTCACAAAGGTAGCAAGAGAGAACCCAATCACCATACGAACAACGATAAATCCTGCAGCGTTCGTCACTGCTGCCATACACATTGTGGCAGCTGAAGTCAACAGCTGAAGGAAGGCATGCCCATACCTAGGGCCATAGGTATCACAGACGAGCCCAAGGGTCAAACGAGAAAAGATGGCACCAGTGACCGAAGCAATCGCAGCACCGGACACATCTGTTTTCGTCAAATCCAGATTCTCTCGAATCACTGGTAAGAGTGGTGGCACAGCAAAGGTTGCGAAGAAGGACAGGAAGAAACTAATCCAACTCACTTGGAAGGCAAAGTGGTGAGGTTTACCCCACGACCAGAGCTTGAAAACCTTTGACTTGTGTTCACTATCAACAGGGACATTGAAGGTTTTGATATCTGAGAAGGAAGAACTACCACTCTTGGGTGATTCTTTGTCACTCATTGTGCAGTATCTGCAAGCCAGACATAAGGTTGTAAGCAGTATGTAAGCAGTATGTAAGGAGTCTCGGAGTAGGACAATGTGCAACGTACTGAGTATCTTACGGCAATGAATAATCAAATTTAATGAAACGTATGTGTTATGGCGGCAGAGTAAGGGAATATATACCAATCTCGGATTGTTTCAAAGCCCTACTGAGCCCCTGAGCACGACCCCCACGGCTAGGTAAACTCAAGCTGCTGAGTCTACCCTAACGCATTCTGATTTGCTATTAGATGATATAAAATGTCGAGTTTACCCTATGGTAGTATCAATACTAATATAGGATTTATTAAACAATATTCGCGTTGCCATGTATCGCATTGTGAAGAAATTCCTCGTGGTAGCATTGATTGCTGCCGCATGCCTTGTCCATGACTCCGAAGGGGCTGCTGCCTTGTCCAAAGGCATTCCAGACAATGACACCACAACGAGTACGTTGATATTGCGCCACTCGCAACATTCTTATGTAACCTTATGACTCTCTGGATGGCGTTTCTGCAGCATATTCCGACATCAGTCCACCAAAATACAATGTTGAGCTTGGGTATATCATCAATGGGTCTGAGGAGAACCCATTCCCATGTGATGACCCTGCCTCCGATGCAAGCTGTATGGTTACTCTGCAAGCTTCTGAAGATTCACTCTTGATCAGATATACTGTGAAGCCAGAGTACTCTGTGAATGAGACGTCTACCATCAGAATTCAGATGTGCTATGGGCCAGATAATATTGTCGACAGACCATGGAGAAAGTACAATAATATCATCTCCGACAATAAGCAGTGTAGTTTTGATCTGGTCGCAAATCTTTCTCCGGAAGGAGAATACACCTATCTTGTCACAGAAAATGCACCAAGCTCAGTCTACTTCATCGAGGTCATTGAGGTATGTGCCGATGGTACTTACTGCTCCTTCGGAAACAGCACCTACTTCAATGTGAATCAGATTGAAGATACTCCCTCTTGGCTTATGGGAGTCACCGGAGCGCTCGCAGCTCTTGGGCCATTGTCCTTGCTTGGCTTCTTCTTGGTTGAGCACAAGCTGAAGAAGAATTAGACAATCTCGCATTTGATGATTTTTTTACTCGTAGGATTGTAATTTGATTTGCCTTCTTTTTTAAACATGTAAAGTATGTACTATATGTGATCAACAAAATGGTATGCATCCCCCTGAGCCTACTTGGCCCTTGCTCCAAAGTGGTCAATGAGAATTTGGGACAACACTGGAACAGCGTCGTCTGCTGGAATAGCCTTTTCAAATTCTGTTGCAAGCTTAGGATTCTCTCCAATTTCTCCGCCGAGGAAGATGCGCACGCCTTCCACTGCTTTGCCATCCTTCTTTGCAGGAGCACCCATCAGTCCAATGTCACCCACTTGGGCTTGTCCGCATGAATTTGGGCAGCCTGTCCAGTGGATTCGTACAAGGCTGGGAATCTCTAGATTTCTTTCTAGCTCATCTATGATTTTCATCGCTCTGTTCTTCGTTTCAATCAAAGCCAGCCCACAAAATTGGGCTCCGGTGCACGATACCAAGCCTCTCATCAGGTTCCCTGGGACAATTTCAAATTTTTTGAAAATATCCTCACTCTGCAGTGCTAGAATATCGGACTCATTGACGTTAGGAATGACGACATTTTGCTCCACACTGACTCGCACTGTTCCGTCGCCATACTTTTCACACACATTGGCGAGATCCATGAAATCCTTTTCAACCAACCTTCCGGCAGGAATGCACGCTCCAACCCAGTATTTGCCCTTCTGTTTCTGAGGGTGAATGCCTACAATATCCCGTCTCTTGAATTCAGCATCATACTGTACATGAACCTCCCCTGGGAGATCTTCCAAGCCCATACGCTGAGCAATCATCTTGCGGAATTCCTGCACACCAACAGCTTCAACCAACCACATCAGCCTTGCTTTCTGGCGGTCCATCCTCTCTCCATGATCTCTAAAAACCTCCATGAGAGATATACAATAGCTCGTCACCTGATCAGGTGTGATGAATGTGTCCCCTGGGATACTCATTGTGTTTCTCTTGATGCTGAAATATCCACCAAGCTCTACATTAAAGCCCACCTGACCATCTGGCCCAACCACAGATTTCAACCCAACATCATTGATATGGCAATGGGCGAAATCGTCTCTACTTGTAGAGATGCCAACATTGATTTTGCGTGGGAGATTCGTCAGTGCTGCATTGCCCTTGCCATGGTTGGTTACAACATCATTCAGTTCTTGGACAAGAGGCCTCGAATCGATCAACTCTTCGGGGTCTATTCCGGCGATAGGAGATCCTGTTATATTCCTAATATTATCCATCCCACTCATGAAGCTACTCAGTCCAACATCCCGGAGTGTCTCTATTACTCTGTCAGCATCATCCAGTGGAATCCCCCTGAGTTGAACATTTGCTCTCGTCGTAATGTCACCACAACCATCTATTCCATACGGTTTAATACATTTACCCAAAGATCGCAACTGTTGGGCATCAAGAATGCCGTTGGGAACCTTCAATCGCATCATAAACTTGCCTGGTGTCCTCTTTGCTCTATGGAACAGCCCTGCCCACTTCATTCTGATGTCCACATCATCCAAATTCAAATCTTCCCACGCAACATCTCCTTTCCGTAACATTTTCGCTAGGTCTTCTACCTCATCCCACATTGTGCTTCCACATTTTTTGACCTTGATCTTTTCAAATTTGTTCGACTTTTTATTCCCCAAGATACGCAGCTGTGTCTCTTCTGGCAGATACTTCAGTCCGCTCTTCTCCATATCAATATCCTGCTCTTGCTTGAGCTGCTCAAGTGAAGTAGACGAATCCACATGTTGAGATCCACATGCTCGCCTTGCCAATCGAGGTGTGCATCTCCTGGAAAGTGATACACCTCCACTGCTGTATTTGGCAGTTGGCTTCAGTGTCGCCATATCAAGGTGCATCAAGGGATCAATTCACGCGATTATTATAATTTTATGTAACAATTTTACATCGACATGCGTACAACGACGATCTGTCTTAGATTGAAGTGTCGAATGGTGGACGAGTCTGCAGACTCACTTGTGAGCCAGACTCGCCTTGTTTCGTTGAAAACCCTGGAGTTTTCGCAAGGCTTCATAGAATGTCTAATCTGCATCAAGTACATTATTTTCATAGAAGGTGATGTTCATCATGGGCAATCTGTGGACATGATGTAATCACCCCTGGCAACTCTCTACACTGCATTCAAAAATGGAGCTCCAGCGGTTGCAGCACGCTAGTGTATCTTGTCTACGCAGGATGATCTCTCACGTGACACCATCTGAAGTATCAGGAGCTTTAGGAGATTTAGGAACATTCCTCCCTCTAGTAGTAGGGCTTACGCAAGAAGTTGGTTTGGACCTTGGGACAACCCTTCTGTTCTCCGGAGTGTACAACGTGCTGACTGGATTCATGTTTGATATTCCAATGCCAGTGCAGCCTATGAAGACTATTGCTGCAGTAGCCTTGTCTGGAAATGGTCTGAGTATTCCTCAAATAATGGCTGCTGGCATATTCGTGTCTGCATGTGTGCTGGTGCTCGGAGGAACTGGATTGATGGGCTTGGCAACACGTATGACTCCTCTGCCAATTATTCGTGGTATGCAGTTGGGTGTAGGCCTGGCCTTGTCTCAAAAAGGATTTCAGTATATTTGGTATCACGATGGCTCCCCGGAAAATGGAATTAATGGTGTTTGGGGATTAAGTGGCATATTCGTAGGAATATTTTTCATTGTCTTTATTCTTTTGAGTGTGTACAATGTGGCAGATGCATACCAAGGATCTACAGATCCAGAGTCAAGTATAGGAAGTCAGAAGAGTGATCAATGTAGTGATGGTAGTGCACAGTCTTCGAGTTCCTTGGCAGGAGAGGAGGATCTGGAAGCTCGCACAGCCAGAGTGCAATCCCCTCCAGCTGTCACAGTTCCACTATCAGAGAGAAGCTGGCGTAGGTGGAGCTCCAGATGTAGTGCTACTATGATAAAAATCACCGAGGAAAGAATTCTAAAGCCTCTATATTTCTGTGGGGATAAGGCTTGTGAAGCATGTGGAGAGAAAGGTTGCAGTTCTCAGCTGCTTCCTCAGAATTCTGGTACTCCTATACCAGCAGTGTCCAAACGAAACATACCAGCAGCTTTCATAATAGTGATCATAGGAATAATACTGAGTATAGCTTTCAATCCTTCAATCGTCAGTGGCCTGTCGTTTGGTCCTTCGAAGCCATCTGTGATTGTCCCTAGTGGGGATGACTGGAAGATTGGTATATTGAAGGCAGGGTTACCGCAACTGCCACTCACACTTTTAAATTCTGTGATATCAGTGACACAAATTGCAAATGAATGGTTTCCTGATAGATACTTGAAACCAGGGTCGGTAGCAACCTCAGTCGCCACAATGAATTTAATTGGCTGCTGGTTTGGTGGCATGCCAAGTTGTCATGGAGCAGGAGGTTTAGCTGCCCAAGTGCGATTCGGAGCTCGATGGGGTACAGCACCTATCATATTAGGCATTTCTAAAATTGCTCTTGGGTTGATGTTTGGATCTTCGTTATTGGTCTTGCTTCAGGATTTCCCCTTGGCAATGCTAGGTGCCATGCTCATCTTCTCTGGAATAGAACTTGCATCGGTGGCAAAGGGTCAAAAGGAACCTCGTGGCCTGGCTATAATGTTTTTAGTGGCTTCAATTGGTCTTGCTACAAAAAATATCGCTATAGGTGTTGTTACAGGACTGTGCTCCGCCTATATTTTGGCCCTCTGGGATGCTTGCTATTCTGGATTTGTAGCTTTAAAAAGCAAAAATATTACATAAATTAGCCACCAATTTTAACCATTGGTCTATTTTTTAAAGTTTGAAGAATATCCATTCCAGCATGCGCTGCTCTTTTTCTGTCCACAGCTGCTGACACAACAGCAAGTAAGTCTTCTTCAGTTGCCCCTTCCCTGATGGCATCAAGCAAACTCACCTCATTGTTTCCAAATAGGCAAACCTTAATGTTTCCATCGGCCATGAGGCGCAGTCTGTTACAATCACCACAAAACGTTGCGGTCATTGAGGTGATGAATGACACACTGCCCTTGAAACCAGGTACACGGAAGTTTTTAGCCACGTCTCCATGCCCATCTGCAAAGCGAACCAAACCACCCCCTGTCATCTCTTTGGCATATCTATTCACCATGCCCAACATTTCTTTATAGGGTACAAGTTTTTGAGTAGACCATACGTTTCCGTCGAATGGCATGTACTCTATGAATCTAACATTGATGTTCCTGTCTCTGGTGAACTCTACAAAGTCAAGTATTTCGTCATCATTGACACCCTTCATGACGACGACATTTACTTTCACTGGGTTGTATCCAAGATCAAGAGCCTTATCAATACTATCAAGTACCCGACCATGGCCTTTTCGTCGCGTCATTTGCTCGAAACGAGCAGGCTTGAGTGTATCTAACGAAAGGTTTACCAAAGTTAAACCTGATTTTTTCAACATTTCCAGGGAGCGAGATAAGACCACACCATTCGACGTTATTCCAACATCCTTGATGCCTTTTATCGAAGAGATTTGTTTTATTATGTCAGCTAAATCCTTTCGAATGGTGGGCTCCCCTCCAGTCAGCCGAACCTTGTTCACCCCAGCAAGGGCAAACAGCTCGACCAATTTGATAATCTCGTTGCTCTTCAAAAGATGATTTTGGGAAGTCAAATTCACCCCATGTTCTGGCATACAGTATAAACACCGCAGATTACATTTTTCCGTCAGTGATATTCGGAGGTAGGAATGTCTCCTGGCATGAGAATCCACCAAGGATCTCTGTAGCAACCATTCCCGAAAAGACAAATTCTGCGCAGCTTGTCCACTCGTTCTATCGTTTGCATACGCTCTCTGAGACATCTGAACACATTCTCGCCAGCCTATGACCGCCTGCTCTTTGAGCAAAGGTTGTTTTGTCGTCTTCAGCTTCAGAACTCTATGCATCTCCTCTACAGAAGGTAGGGTCCGACGCCATGCCTCCAGTGCCATCTGATTTGGAGCATTGCCCCCAGTCTTATATGTAGAATGTCTTCTAGACTCTGAAAAAGAGGTGTGTTGCTGCAAGGCTATTGATATGGGGCTTAAAAGGTGAGCTTGTGCTTCCACCAGACCTACAACTGAAACAGGCTTGCTTGCGCAACTTCGACACAATGAAATGCAAATGTCCTTTCCTCTACGACCTATCATTATCAGAATTTATACCACATTAAATCTGATGGGTCATGAGTGAAAATATGGATATCTGCAGCACGCAGTGTGTAAAACCCTCTCATGATCTCAATCGACCGACTCAAATTACTCTCATGAGATTGATCAATGATGAGTCTGACCCTGGAATCAAGGACCTTCGTCATCTCCCATTAAAGAGTTCGCCCGATAGAATCAGTGATCGTAAAGGCGTGAGATACTCAAATATTCTATCTGGACTCAAATTAAAACAAAGAGGATTTTGTCATAATATCCGTCCGATGTATCGCCATTTCAGTCCGCACAATGTTTTGCAAGGAGAAAAGGATTCAAGCGTTTTCCGAAGGATCAGAATAATGGACGAGTCCTCTCTACATCAGCACTGACTAACTAAATTTCTCCAGCCAGTTCTTGCTGCACCCAATGGGTAATTGTTTGACGATGTCTGCCGATGACGGATATGGTGGACACAGAAACTGGGATTCGCATCCAGCAAAATTGCAGTGGATTGAAATACATGAATTGGGGTATGGGTCATTTTCAAAAGTTGTCCTAGCCAAGCATGCTTTTGAAAAGGGAAGGATAGCTGCTTTGAAAGTTGTATTTATAGATGACCCGGAATTAGATATTTCCACTGCCGAATCTTTGATTGAGGAGTCGACATTGCTCCAGGAGCTAGATCACCCAAATATAGTGAAATGCTATAATGTCATCACTTCGCCAAAAGCTGTGGTTTTTGAGCTTGAATACCTCGAAGGTGGAAATGTGTTTGATGGCCTATACTTCTTGAGGAACACATACAGTGAAAGAGATGCAGCGAAAATTTTTACTCAGGTTGCCAAAGCAGTGCAGTATATGCACTCAAAAGGAATTCTTCATAGAGACATTAAGCCTGAGAATGTCGTCTTTGCCGAAAAATTACCAGAACTGCAGACTGCCGTATCTATCGGTACTACTCCGAGAGTTAAACTATTAGACCTTGGTTTAGCCACGAGATATGATACAAATACCAGCTCGTCTGGATGCCTGGGCAGTGCTGGATTCATTGCACCGGAGATCATCAGGGGTGGGAAGCACACACCTGCCATGGACATATTCGGTTTAGGGGTACTCTTGTTTGTGATGTTAGTGGGTAGAAAGCCTTGGGATATCCATCAATGTGAGAAATTGGAGTACCACAATATTCCCATAAGGGATTCACCGGGCCTGAAGGATCCTAGGTGGCTTGATTTGTCTCCCGATGCAAAACATTTACTCATGGGAATGCTGAGTCCTGATCCTTTCGCACGACTTACGGCAGACCAAGTGTTGCAGCATGAATGGATTGAAACCGAAGGTGGAATCATCATACGCCACCTGGGCAAGAGCATTGCCCTGGGTGCAGCTACAGTTGCAGAAATGAGACGCCTGAGATGTATTGACAAAGGTTTGTCAGCTGTTGACCAGGAAAATGACGATGCCCTTGCCAATTCTCACACCAAGCAAAAGTATCTGGATGTTTTGGATAGATCCATACACAAGGAAAGAAGTATTCACGGAAGCAACGGTTTTGTCGCGTTGATAAGCAGGCACCTGGCAACAAGGAGCTTCAGCATGGCACATGATGCTGGCAAAAGTGTCCACGAGAGCGTCCTTGAAGGATCTTCCAGGAATGGCATGGTTTTTATGAACAATACATACGCTTAATAAATGAACATGTGTATTTAATGATCTCGTAACGCTGTCAGTCAAAGAGATGATGGATCCATGTTACGAATAGTGCAAGTTTAATGTTGCACAATGGCCACTCCGAGCCAAAGGTTACATTCTATAGAGGGACTGAAACGCATTGTAGATGTAAATACATTTTTTGGTTGCTGCGTTTTAAAATATCACACTCATGGTCAGGATGTATGAGATCGTCATGACAAAAAGGAGTATATATACTCCTTCTTATGTAATTTTGGTAGTTATATAACTACCAAAATGACTGGTCCCCTTTGATCAGCATATCTCACTTTCTTTTCTCTTCACAATATCTGGATTGTTCTCTTCTTGTACATAAATAGAGCATATGCCATAAAGCATATTGCCACAGGGGCAATGATCATTCCAGGCATTGTACTAGCCAGCTGGCCCTACGTAGGGCAGGCATATGCCTACATGCATGTAGAGTACGTACTAGTACTAGTACTATGGTACCAATGCTGGAACGATTATCAGCACCATTCAATGCAATGACTGCCAAAAGTCGTACATTCGGATTCCTTCGTCATACGACAAGCCAAAAAGCTGAAGAGCTCCAAGAGTTTTGCTGATCTGCTGCTATTGGAGAAGGATGTCATGAAACGATGTATTCAGAACGTGAAGCGTTTCTTTGCAATGGTGAATGCATTTCTATACAAGCAAAGTCAGGGTATAGGGCGCAAAGTCAGAGAAGAAAAAGCAGCAGCAGATGCCATGCATGCCAGGCAACTCGGTTTTCTATCCAGGAGAAGTGCATCCAGGGCAATATCCGGAGCTGCATCCGTCTTTGTATCGGAACCTACGGACCTATCAACCATAGATAAAGAAATAGAATAAAAGTATACTTGTAGAAAAGGGGTAGTATATCATATTCCCTACCATTCGAGGATAACCGACTCTCAACCGCTCATTCAACAACATCAGCCATGGCCGCTGCTATGGAGCGACACGAGGATGTGTCGCAGCATGAGCATGAGGATACGGAGCAACATAATCCAAATATATCAGCATATGCTGTGGATTGTTTACAGGTAGGTTGGAGAGAGTCATTCTGAGACGCACACGGTCGACGTGATGCTAGGGTATATTCGCGTATGTCGTACAGGAAATGGGGATTGCTGCCGCTGATATTAAAAAATTAAAGGAAGGAGGATTTCATACGGTGGAATCTGTCAGTTTTGCATCCAAGAGGGAACTGACGGAAATCAAGGGTGTCAGTGAGGCCAAGGTGGGCAAGATCAAGGAGGCAGCCGCAAAGTTTGTGCCACCAGGGTTTACGACTGCTCATACTATTTTGCAGCAACGAGGAGCAATGGTTCGGATTACGACTGGGTGTGCTTCGTTGAATGGTATCTTGGGAGGGGGTCTTGAAACTGGATCCATTACCGAGATTTATGGTGAGTATCGCTGTGGTAAGACACAGCTTTGTCATACACTGGCTGTGACATGCCAGATACCGGTGAATCAGGGCGGTGGAGAAGGCAAGTGTCTGTTTATTGATACAGAGGGTACATTCCGTCCAGACAGGTTGCTAGAAATTGCTGCACGGTATGGCATGGATCAAGAGGAGGTGCTGGAAAATGTGGCATACGCGAGGGCTCATAATACAGAGCATCAACAGGAGTTGCTTGTGAATGCTGCTGCACTGATGGCTGAGAGCAGGTTCTCTCTCATTATTGTGGACTCTGCTACTGCCTTGTTCAGATCAGAGTTCATGGGAAGGGGAGAGCTGGCATCTCGACAAAATATGCTTGGGAGGTTTTTAAAGTCGTTGCAACGACTTGCAGACCAATATGGTGCCGCGGTTGTGGTGACAAATCAGGTTGTTCAGGCAAATTTGGATGGAGCATCCATGTTTGCAGGGCCCACCGTCAAGCCAATCGGAGGCAATATTATGGCACATGCCACAACAACTCGTCTTCATCTGAGAAAGGGAAGAGGAGAAACGCGCATTGCAAAACTTGTGGCGTCTCCATCAATGCCAGAGGCAGATGCAACCTTTGGCATTTCCCCTGAAGGTGTTACTGATGCTGCAGATTAAACCGCATTGTTTCTCCTCGTTTGTTTTTATTACATGGTAATTCGCCAACATCCTGTTGACTAGTAATCATCACCTCGAGATAAAACTTCTTTTCTGGTGGGATGCAAATACAATGTATGCTCGTACTGTGCAGTATAGGATCCCTTCTGATCGCACAACGGGGGATATGCATCAACCAATCCCACATCGCACAAATTCTTCAACGCCATCAAATACTTGGTCTCTCCAAGCCTGTCCAGGTACCTTCTGCAGAAGGCTAGGGTTCCAAAATTCTTATCAATCGTGCTGAGCAGAGCCTTTGCTCTTGGCAATCGAAGAGGCACATGTCCCGCGTCAAAATTCTTCATATAATGGCTTACTTCCAAGTCTTCTCGCACATACCCTCTTCCAGTCGACCCAAACGTCTCGATGGCAAAGAACTCTCCCTCCTCCATCTTTGTGGCCTCACCTCCTTTGACAATAGGCACACTTTTACCCGCATGAATCTGATACGGACCGATGGAATGCCCATTCAAATTGCAAATCGACTTGACCTGATGCGTCTTCCCATCCAACTCGACCTCATAACTCTCCATCACCTCTTGGATAGCACACCCAATATCACACAATCGCACATCAATCCCAGTCTCTTTGATCCCAGTATTCGTCGCATCCTTTACAGCCGCCAGTAAAGGATCATACCTAGGATTATGCGCCACAGTGAATGCAGAGTCGATGATTCTACCGTGTATCTGAGTGCCAAAGTCCACCTTCATCACATCATCATACTGCAAGACAGTTTTATCCCCTGCATTCGGAGTCCAATGCGCTGCCACATAATTCAACGAACAACCAGTTGGAAATGCAATACCAGCATCCAACCCATTCTCCTCAATCAGCTTCCGACTGCATTCCTCCAACTTTTCACACATGTCAATCAACAAGACACCTGGCTTGGCAATTGTCTGCACATACTGTCTGACCTGACGATGCACCTCCGCAGCCTTTCTAACCTCATTAATCATATCAAATTCCAACCGCTCCAATTGTCTCTTCTCCTCCGACGTCTCTCTCCATCGTTGGTCATCCTTGTATGACTGCCACTCTCCTTCTGGGTACACACCGTCTTTGAACAACTGAGACAATCCCACCGATGGTGGGTTGGTCTGTCCAGACGCACTCTTCTTCTTTTTCTTCGACTTCTTCTTCTTCTTCTTCTTCTTTTTAGACGCCGTCTCCTCCGAAGCATCTCCAGGTGCATCGTCGCCACTCTCGTCGCCACTCTCCTCCTGAACGTCCATTTCTTTCTCAGACGTCTCTAGTTCCTTCAAATCAGAAGCAAGTGCTTCCACATGTCCGTTTTCTTCACAAGCCTCGCCCATCTCTACCAATGCACGAGCGACAATGTCAACACGATCCCTCTTTCACACACCAGATGGGTGAATTAGGTTACTATATGATTTTAATACTATATAGTTCCGCACCCATCAATCAGTTTGCCTTCTATACTGCTGGATATGACCATATCCTGTGAGGCTTCCGTGAATCGACTATATAAAACAAGGACACGTCCACTACAGGATGCTTTCGCATCCCTGCCTGTGTCTCAGACATCAAACAAACGAATATAATTATAAAATGATTGCCGTGCGCTGAGTAGCCCTCTGGTGAATACCGTGGCTGCTGGTATCGTAATCATGTCAACAACCATTCTTCCGTTGGGAAGAAGACGCAATTCCATGAGACTTGCGGCTCTTTTCTGTATTCTGACTCATTCATATGTATGTCATGGTGCTTCTATTGGACTGCGGCAACCATTTGCTATTGTGGAGCCTGTGGAGGGGCAGTCGAAACTGAAACTCAACCAAGAAGGACTGTCCGTCCTGAAACAAATGCGCGGGCCTATTGTTCCTGTCGTGGTGATTGGTCCATATAGATCTGGGAAGTCGTTCACGTTGAATCAGCTGATGGAGGTTCCCTGTGACGAAGGATTCGGGGTGGGTCATTCGAGGCATACTCAGACCAAGGGTATATGGGTGTGGGGAGAGCCCTTGCAGTTGAAGATGGATGATGGGGAGACGCTGAACGTTTTATTTGTTGACACGGAAGGATTTGAAAGTACTGGGAAGGCAGATGTATATGATGATAGGATATTTGCGCTGTCGACGTTGATTAGTGAAATATTGATATATAATTTACCAGAGAGTATTCGGGAGAGTGACTTGGAAAAGCTCTCTTTTGCGGCAGAGTTGGCAAAGGCTTTCTACGGAACGAATAGGGCCAATACGGTTCAACCGACATCTATGATATGGCTTATTCAAAGGGACTTTTTAGAGGGGGATTCGTTGCAAGAGACGTTGGAAAAGGCGTTGCGTCGGGTGCCGAATCCTCACAAGGATTCAGGGATTGCTCAACTGAATCATATTCGAGAGGGATTGGAAAAGATTTCAAAGAGCTCGACTGCCATTGGATTACCTCAACCTCATTTAGATCGAACAAAGCTCTGTGATTTGGATGAAAAAGAGTTCGACCCGCACTATGTGACGCAAAGAGATAGACTGAGGAATCTGGTGCGGGAGAAGGCAAGCCCAAAAAAGGTGGGAGGGAAGGCCCTGGATGGTGAGGGATTGGTCGACCTGATCTCTCAGACTGTCACAGCATTGAATGAGAGGGAGATTCCTACGGCGGGGTCATTGGTGTATTATTTTAATAAAGACTTGGTGGCCAAGTGCAAGCACATGTATGTTGATGACATGTCTGTCCAGCAGCTTCCTCTGGAGGAGAGTGAAATACGCCGTAGGTCTGACAGTGTCACGGATAAAGTGCTCCACGTGTTTGATAAAGACAGATTTGGTACAGATGTTGACGATTTAAAGGGAGAATTGTCCCATGTATTGGAGGAAGAGTTGCAGAGTATCATGGCGGCAAATGAACTTGCCTCGACCAAGGTGTGTGAACACGCAGAGATGGTGTGCGAAGAAACCATGGAGAAGGAGGCAAATCAAGCGTTACCTTCAGCAAATAGGTTTCGTAAAAAATATAACGCGTGCAGGAAGAATTTTGATTCTGTATGTATTGGCCCAGGGAGGGACCACAATGTAGAAAGGCTGGAGCATGCATGGGCAAGGGAATTGGCCAGGTTTAATAAAGAATTCAACCACAAGCTCCTCAACGGAATCATATTTATATCGATAGCAATCGTAGTTGTATTTAGATTTGTCATTCGATGGGGCCTGGGTGAAACAATCGGCTGGATCATCTTCATCTTCCTGCAGGTGTACCCAAGGACATTCATTGGAACATCCTCCAGCATGTTTGAGACCAAGGGCTGGCAGATGGTCACCAAAGCATGGGAAGCAGTCGTCGATAACCCTATCATAGATCTTCAAACATATGGGTTGCCTCTTGTAGCAGTTTTCCTGGTTCTCTATGTGGCTAGGGCAAGAATCAGACGATTGATGCTCATGATGAGAAGTAGAACTGTTGGGAGGAGGTTGTCAAAACGGCATGGACCCAAAGATTTGGATGTATAGCTCATTGTATATGTAAAATTGAATTACAGTGTGACGTTTCAGGCAGAATACGATGAAACGGACTGCTGAAACCCCGCCAAAGCACAGTTGGGATTGCAGAGGACTTTGGTTGTAGTAGACGTCATGCCGTTTCAGCAGTTGAAATCTTTATTACCGAACATTTACAGTATATTCTCTACCCGAGAGAAGTTCTCGGTGGCTGAATTGCGACGGTTGCACGGGATTCTTCTCAAGCCTCTCAACAAATTTGATGTATCCAGTAGAACTGAATACATTGAAGCATTGCGCAGCATTGCTGAGATCATCATATGGTATGAATCGATGTTTTGGGGGTGTAATGGGCGACTCTTAATGGCAAACGTGTGTGTAGGGGTGATCAGCATGATCCAGAGATTGTAGAGTATTTTTTGGACCAGAATATTCTAGGGTATTTTGGCCTGATTTTAGAAGATCCAGAAAACCGGAAAGGGGATGTGGCGATTCAGATATTACAGGTATGGTTGCTGGTGAGTTGTATCCCTGGATTCATGTATCTGTCTCTGACGCAGGGTGTTCTTGTGTGTGTCTGTGTAGACTCTGAGCATTTTGATTCAAAATATTGGAGAAAAGGAGACGATATACTGCCTGTTTTCCAACAATCAAATAAATAAAATTGCGTCGATGCGCTTCAATTTCGACGATGATGAAGTTTTGGGACTCTATGTGAATTTGTTGAAGACTATTTCGTTAAAGTTGGATGAACATACGGTGCAATTTTTTTTGGTGCATCCCCCATCCAAGCAAGGAAGGCTGAGGTTTCCTTTGTATTCTGAATCTCTCAAGTTTGGAACATGTAAGGATGGAATGGTTCGGGCTGCGGTGAGGAATTTGACGCTGAATGCTTTCACAATCCCATCCATATCACTTCGCAGTTACTTTGGAGAAGAGGAGACACGTGATTTCTTTGACCATGTTTCGTCCGAGTTGAGGGATACATATAAGTTGTTAGATCAATGTTTGCAATCGAAAACATCGACTGGAGCCCAGGTAGAGCAGCTTCTATCCTACATTGATGATGAGTTCACATATTTCAATGATGTTTGGTCCACAAATATCCCAATGCTGCGATCTGTTGTGCTGCGATATTTTTGGAAAGCATGCATTGTTGACATTGTATTAGCTGGTTTTGTGAGAAAGAAGGGGTCATCCGTGAACAACATTAGCCAATTGACAGTGCTTTGCATCTTGGAGACGTTCTTCTCGTCAATCCAAAATCGTTCATTTCCAACACTCCTGGCATCTATTTTGCTGGGAGGAGATGCAGTTAGTATTTCAGATGAAATTCTTGTGGAACTTAGAGGTGATTCAGATTTTGAAAAGGATATGCTATCTGTCAAAGATTTGGTAGTGAGTACCAATACAGAGCAAGCACAAGCAGTTAGAGACGTGTTGCTTTCTTCTCTGAAACGAGATGATCCTCACATCGTGAATGGAGTAGTTCGCTTGCTAACAAGCATCATTGCTAATGGTAGTATATCGGAGGATGTCTTGTCCACTGTTGGTTTGATGTTTGTAGAGAAGGGGGAGGGAGGTCAGATGCAGCAAAGTACAGCATCTCCTGATCATCTGCAGAGGAGGACATCTCCAATGCCAACAGATAGAGTGGATTCGTATCCAATGAGACATTCGGAAATTTTTGAAAGCATTGCTTCCGCATCATTTGGGGATCGATTCGGAGAAATAGTGGAGGCAATGTTCAGCGTTGTTCGAGTGCCAAACACATGTCCCCTGACACTGGTAGCAGCAACATGGAGTCTTGCACAAATGGCTGCCCGTGATGTGTACATTTTGCAAACGTATTGTGACTCTAATCTATTACAAGAGGTGATGCGTATCCACTGTGACACGTTGTTGCAAGTTGTGTCAACAGGGCAATGGGCTGATGGTATCCCAATGATGATGAAATTCTATTGGAAGAAACATAGGCAAATGAATCAGAAAAAGACCTTTGCGAGCATGCGATCTTGTGTACTCTCGTGGGAGTGCTCTAACTTTTTACAGAGATCTAAGAAGGCAGTGCAAGAGAAGAGGAGGGATCTGAAGGTTGACCTCAAAATATCCCTACTGGCCGTCATGAGCCTTGTCTCCACAATTCAACTAGACCAACTTGTCAGACAAGGGCATATAGACGAAGAATTCCCTTTCCATGGACCAATGGAGACAAGCTGGGTAAATCTTAAAGATAAAGAACCCAAACAAGGCGACTTTGTGAACCCAACTGGCACCATTCCATGCCACATGGCCAATCAAAGCAAGGGCACAAGTGACTTGTTGCTCAAGCTAGAAACATCATCCAACCCAGATGATGCGTGGTACGATAAAGTAGTTGCAGTAGCTTTATTAGATGATAGTTCCAATAGTCTTACAGAGCCACAGAAAGTCGTGGCAGTGGCCCCAGCTGCATCTACCCAGCCAACGAATGACAAGAAGAGTGCCACCCGCATGCACATCTCTGTGAGGCCTCCTCTCTCGACTGTCCTCAGGGCCATCACATTAGCACCAAGCGGCGCAGATTTTTCCACATTAGACCATTGTATTTCATCAGAGAGCTGGACTATTTCTTTTGTATCGACCGAAGATTGCTTATTGACGTACAATCTCTTGAAACAGGTGGTTGAGGATCTCCGAGAACGCTCCACCAAGTACATTACTGACATCAAATCAACATTGTAACACAGCATTCTTCTTCGTCGGCGTCGTCTTCTTCTTTTTTACATGAAATCAATACTTGGTCTTGGAGGACCGTCGGAACAAATCATCCTCATCTGCATTGCCCTTTCTCTTGCCCTTCTTCTTCGAATCAGCTTCCTTCATCTGCATGGTCGCAATACGCTGTGCCTCTGACACCCGCTCAACAAACAACAATACAGAATCCTGCTCCGTCGGATACAGTTCCAACTTCAGACCAATCAAAGCCTCAATCTTCTGTATCATCTCCACATCATACTGCGTCACAATGGTAATGGCTCTCCCGCTCCTGCCTGCCCTTGCAGTCCTTCCAACCCGATGCACATAATCTTTCGAGTTGATAGGAACATCATAATTCACCACAATATCAACCGAAGGTATATCTAATCCTCTCGAGGCAACATCCGTCGCCACCAAAAGCTGCCGATCCCCAGCCTTGAATTTATTCAGCGCAGCCAATCTCTTTGGCTGACTCATCTGACCATGAATAGGAATAGCCCCAAACCCGAGATTCCTCAGCATCAAAGAAATCCGTCGCGTCGACTCACACGTGCGCGTAAATATCATCCCAGTCGACCCAGCTAATTCTGTGAGCAAAAATGTCAAATAACAATCCTTGAATTTCGCAGGAACAAACAGATATTGCTGCCGCAGCGTCTCCACCGTTGAATACTTGGCTGCCACTTCAACCTTTACAGGATCCTGCAAGCATGCCCTCTGAAGCTTTGCCACTTTATTCGTCATAGTCGCAGAAAATAACTGCGTCCTCCTATCCCTCGGTATAACCTTTAAAATCTGATCAATCTCTTGCTCAAAATCCATATTCAACAGCCGATCAGCCTCATCCAAAACCAAATGCTTCAGCGTCTTCAAAGAAAACCCCTTTGTGTTCGTCAAATGATCAACCACTCTCCCAGGAGTACCCACAATCACATGTGGCCTCTTCGCCAGACTCATCGCCTGCGCCATCATGTCAATACCCCCCACCAACACAGCACACTTGACCCCAATCCCAGCACCCAATGCTTCAAATTGTTGCGCAATCTGAATAGCCAATTCACGCGTCGGAGATAGAATCAGTGTAAACATAGCTTGAGGTTTATCCAAAAGCGCCTGTAAAATAGGAAGAGCAAATGCACCAGTCTTCCCTGAACCAGTCTGAGCCAGACCAATCACGTCCTTGTTCTGAAGCACCAAGGGCACAGCCTGTTCCTGTATATTACTCGGACTCTTCCACCCAAGAGACACCGCTGCTTCAGCCAAATCCCTACATATACCTAATTTCTCAAATGCAGCTACACTCGTCTCTTTTTCATTACCCCCACGACCACCATGTGATTTCTGCGTCTGACATGCATCGTCGTCTTGTTGAACCACCGCAGAAGACATACTGTCCTCTTTTCTTTATAAATCTACTGAACAATATTTACATATATACTATAAATTTGGGCAGCATTCTACGACACGCGCCAGATCATTCATTTGGTGGCAAACTCTCCAAGGATCTCCTATTGAACTCAGCCTCAGCTTGAATCCTATCCAACAAACCCTTGCTCGACATGGTCCACGGCAAGGATCGCAGTGCACTTTCAACCTCATTGTAACTAGGCTGCGTCTCAGTGGTCAGAATCGTGGTCATCTCCCTCGGTCCACGAACGACAAAAATCTGCCAACCATAGGGATAGGTGTACATCCACCTCGTATCATCCCCATTAATTCTCAACTGCTTTACAATATATACATCCTGGAAGCTCTTTACCAGCTCCATGGCAGGTTTTCTGACCCAAGGCAGCACCCCAAAGTCACTAATCACCTGTCCAGATGTAGTCCACTGAGGATTTGCAATAATCACCAATCCATTCTTTTTTGCCTCGGCAATCTTCCTCAACTCTCCAATAGTTTCTGCTGTTGGAAAGAGTACCAAACGTAAAGCATCGCCCGTCCAAGCCCCAACTGCATCGGCATCATCAATAATCTTGCCAGACAGAGGCCCTTCCAGACCAGGAAGACTCTTCATCTGCACCAACAAATCCTCCACCATTGGCTGCGCAGCCTTAAACTGCTGTCTGATGCCTCCTGGCCAATCATCCAAGTCAGTTGCTCCAATCAATGGGAGAATAATTTCAATCCTCTGGCGAGAGATTCCGTCATTCCAAGCTGCCTTGCAAGCCTTGTAGGCTTGCTTGACAATCTCCGCACTGCTACGGGGAAATGTAGGCGCAGTTTCTGAACCATCAGTCTCACCCGTAGCCCGTACAGTATCCAAATAACGCCCATTGCTGTGAGACATGTGAGTCACAGCAGTGGACTCTTGTCGCCCATCAAGGCCATATTTAGCTCTGCTGCTGATATATGATGCATTTGAATGAGAAGATGCGTGTACACGTACTCTACCCTTGGGTGAATACGAGTATCCACCAGGCAAGGATTGATTCCAACTACTACTAGTAGTACTCCTACTCCTACTACAAGTACTAGTACCGCTGCTGGTGGTGATTTTCATTGTCATTGGTAATAGTAGTATAATACTACTGTTGATGCCATCCTAGTCACCAATACATGTGGGTGAGATGAAATCCTTCCTTCTTATAAAAATCAATAAAATCACCATCTTGATAAGGTTGAGTATATACTCGATGCCATTTGGCTCTCCCAGGAGTAGACAATACTGGTATTCTACACAATAAAATGTATTCAAATATGCAGGCATCAGCAGGGATGAGGGTGCTTCAGAGAAACCATGTCAAAGGACATGGATGTGGATTGGCCCATGGCCATGTCAGACGACACACCTTGCATCGCCCACGGTGTACTGATTCACAGATCAGTACAGCAAGAAAGTCTGGATTTTATCAGATGAATATTGCATCATCCGATGGATGCGGTGTGGTGTGTGCTGCATCGAACACCCAGGCAAGGACAGATTACAGAGCAAGGGACGAATCGGACATTAGAGTGCTCGTTGTCGGTGCGACGGGATACATAGGGAAGTTTGTGGTCAGAGAGTTGGTGAATAGGGGGTATCAGGTTGTTGCATTCTGTAGAGAGAAGAGTGGGATTGGGGGGAAGCAGGGTATGGAGGATACCATCAAGGAGTTTCCTGGGGCAGAGGTTGTGTTTGGGGATGTCACGGATGTGGCGTCTCTTGACAGGGCTGGATTCAAAAAGCCAGTTGATGTGGTTGTGTCGTGTCTGGCGAGCAGGACGGGTGGCATTAAGGATTCCAATCTGATTGATTATCAGGCCACGGCCAATGCCATGAATGCAGGCAGGAAGAATGGGGCACAGCACTTTGTTCTGCTCTCTGCCATCTGCGTGCAAAAGCCTCTGCTCGAATTCCAACGAGCGAAATTAAAGTTTGAAAAAGAGTTGATGGAGGCGGGAGATATGTCGTACTCTATCGTCCGACCCACCGCCTTTTTCAAATCACTGGCAGCCCAGGTCCAACTTGTCAAGGAGGGCAAGCCCTATGTGATGTTTGGGGATGGCACCCTGGCTGCATGCAAGCCCATCTCTGAGAGGGATCTGGCATCCTTTATCGCAGACTGCGTGAAGCAAGAGGATTTGAAGAACAAGGTGTTGCCTATCGGTGGTCCAGGAGAAGCACTGACAGCATTAGATCAGGGAAATATGCTGTTTCAGATTACAGGCCGGAAACCATGGTTCTTCCCAGTCCCAGTGGCTGTGATGGATGGTGCTATCGGCCTGTTCGATTGGCTCGCCAGTGTATTCCCTCAGTTGGAAGATTCAGCTGAATTTGCAAAGATTGGAAAGTATTATGCCGTTGAAAGTATGCTCGCACTTGATCCAAAGACTGGAGAATACTCTGCTGCATTGACCCCCAGCTATGGGAATGACACTCTGGAAGACTTTTTTAAACAAGCCGTCGAGGAAGGTCTCAAAGGCCAGGAATTGGGGGATGCTGCAGTGTTTGGAATTAATAAGGAATAAAATTGTGTAAGATATTCGAGTAGAGATGATATCTGCGACGATCGATGCGACGATCGATTTGCAATCTCCTCAATCGCATGGGACAGAGGCACCATTTCGCCCATCCAAGGTATCATCGTTTTATGGTTCACATATTGCACCATCTCAATTGACATTGAGAGGGTCAGAGTCGAAAAGGGTGCAGTCCCGGGTGTCGACAGATGTGATACATTCAAATTCAAATTCACGGGGACGGGGAATGCGGGCTCGGAGGGATTATGAGATCTTTAGAGAGGAAGAAAGGAGAGAAATTATTGCATCTTGCCCAGAGTTGATGTCAGATTTCAATCAGGGGGTGTTTCGTTCTGCGGCCAAGGCCATGTTCTCGGCATTGGACGATGAGACCAAGTTGGTGTATAGGGTCAAGGCTGCCAAGGAGCGGGAGGCTGTGGCGTCAATGATGGGTCTCAAAAAGGAGACAAAGAAGACGACTGCGGTGCAGGGGGGGAGGAGGAGGAGGAAGAGAAGCAAGGGTGGCTCTAGACAGGAGTCTACGGGGGTGGTCAAACTCAAAGAGGAGCATGGTACTCGTACCAGCCCAAGGCTGGTGGCGATGAAAACAACCGCAACAAAGACATAATGGTTAGTATCATTTCATACAGTATAGTACACATATATAAAGATATGGATGGCAGTGCCATTCTGTAAGGAAAAGAGAGAAATCTACACACACACAAAAAAGACGGTTGAAAAACTGAATAGGAAAACCAGCAGCTGCTGTATGGAGAGTGAACGTCCACCACTCGTCTCTCTTGTATCTGTATCGATCATCGAGTGTGTTTTATAGCATGATAGATCAGATAGCACACTCTTGGCCCCTGCTGCGGGGTAGTCATACATTTGCCATGTGTTCCCATTACTATCAGTGAGCTGCACAACAATACAGTCATCGCTAACGAGATATGGTGCTTTAGTTTCATTCATTTTTGGTATAATCTCCTCATATATCCACCCTTTCGGCCAATATACGGATTTGAGATTGCGCAACCACGCCTCATAGTCTCCCATGGGTGTGGCTGCACTCTGCAGTGCCCACCAGTACCCCCATTCATCCCGTACTGTTGCCATCCATGGGGGTCCGTATTGGACGTTTCTACATTCGTTCAGAATTGTGATACCCACAGTTCCACGATCCTGGACACTCTTTAGGGTCGGTCCGTCGGGATACGTTCCACTGCAGATGACATTTCCAGACACGTCCCATGTCTTTGAAAAGATCTCTCGGGTATCAACACACCCCTGCGTGCAGCTCGATGGAACCCCTGGAGAGCGCGACAGACAACTAGATTGTAATCCTGGGGGGATAATTTGTGCAGCAACTGCATATATATCGGATTGTGGCAGGGAGGAAGCCGACCATGGCCCTGTATATCGTGTCATGTTTCCTACTGCTAGGTCTGTGAGTACCGTCTGTACCCGAGTGGTCCCTTCGACCGAACAATTTAAAGCGATTGGTCCACATGATGGATCACCCTGACGACACTGAAGAATATCGCGGATATCAATCAGATCCTCCATCGTGCTGCCCCGTGTGCTATGGACCACAGAGGACAGACCCAGGAGACACATCATCACCACGAGATGTCCTAATTTCGCCCTCATTATCCCGACGATATTTAAATTTGACGATGAAAATGTGTATAGATATTCTGCACCTCCTTTGAACCTCCTTTGAAAAGAGGGTGGGATTTCCGATCGCAACAAGGATTACGCTACGACGTCGTTACGCCGGCCATGGAACGTTAACGTATGACGTCAGATGGCGCCACCGGCGGGAGATGTCCTTGCCAGGTGCACCACCAACATGTACGACGACATGCATCCACCATTCGGAGGTGTCCATACACCCATCCATCCATCCATTAATCATAATATCATAGTATTACATACATGCATTGATCCTATACTAGTTACTCGTGTTGGTGGAAATCCCCCAGAGCCCTCTCCATCTCACCCTACACACAAGAAAGCCCACATTGAGTTGATACCACACAAACAAACACCCATCCATCGATCCAAATAATACATATGAACCCCACGCACATCTATCGACTTGAGCATATCCTTTGTCATACAAACAGCATCCCTCATACTCTGAGCAGCAGACATTTGTGAATCCGTCTGACAATGTATCGATATCTCTTCTCTATGCACAGGATGCTTCTGAGCATACTGCGCTATTGCTACATGGGGACTGCACATCAAATGCATATCAGTCATGGCGCCACCCACAAGGAACAAGAAGAAGAAGAAGAAGAAAACAAAACAACATACTGTGACCATAACACACTGCTCAGCATCGTCCCCAGGGTATGATCTGCACCACAATCACAACACAATAATAATAACCATAATCACGCATGCGTCTCTCTTCGAGAGAGAGAGAGAAAGAGAGAGAGAAAGAGAGAGAGAGAAAGAGAGAGAGAGACACGCGCGCGCATGAATTAGTATACTAGTTACACATCTTTGCAGTACCTTCATCCTCCACTCGCAAGACTATCGAATCTCCCTCTGAAAATAATAATTATAATGTCATATATCCCAATCAGCAGCTATTGATACACCCGAGTAAAACTCAAACACGCACCTTGCATGGCTCACAATCGCACTCCGTATACCTGATACCTGTCCATCATGACCATATGTATAGTACTAAATGTATAATAATATTGAATACATCCTATTCAATAGATGAATGAAGACCTTGTCGAACCACCAGGCAGATCAGATCTCTTTAGAAGACAGACAGAGATCAATCTCTTACATATACATATATATCCATACACACATGCTAGCATGCATCTGGCGCTAGATGATGCTAAATGATGATGATGATCTATGAATCCCTCTGCTGCCATGCTGCCATGGCCTCCTCCATTGAATCACCAACACACCCAATTATATCCTGTGTTGTCTTGAGAGAATCAACCAAGACATGCTCACTGGACTTGGTTGCCTCATCTCGAGTCTGTATTCGTATATTCATGTGTCTATATACTGGATGCTCCAAGGAATACCCAGCAAACACAACATCAGGTCTGCATGGAAGAAGTAACAACACGTAACCATAGTAGTAGATGCAAGAAGAAGATACAAGGCAACGTACTGTGTCCATGCAACATCCCTCACCACATTTGCAAGGGTGTGCCCTTCACCATCCACAACCACCTGTATCGACCTCGGACCTATAACAATCGGCTTTCTATGCCCAGACAGTGCCATCCGCCTCTCGTACGGATTTGTAGTCACGCCCTGTGCCACTCCTGCCTTCCAGAACCTCCCATCTGGTGGAGCTGCTGTGTCTGGAATTTCATCATTCACAATTCTCTGATACAGTGGCTGATACCGATCATACTGCATATATATAGATATAGATATATGATGAGGATACTAGTACTACTACATCACTCTATGGCTACGGAAACCCACGCACCATACTCCTCGCCCTGGATTTATGTGCAGGCAGATACTCCTGCCGATGCCCAAACACCGTCGATGACTGAGGCCCCTGCTTCTCCCCGTCCAAATTCATCCTCTCCGCCCACAAAGGCTTCTCCTCTCGCGCATCGACAGGCGCTGTATGGCGATCCCCACCAACCCTATAGTCCAATTCGGCCCTGTGCCACTCCTCCTGCATCCACAGAGGAGGCTCCTCCCCGTCCCTCCCAGTCATCGCATACCACCAACTCTTCTTGTTCCGATCCCAATCAGGATCTCGTTTCAGATAATGTATTTCACTCGAGAGCACATCCCCGTACTGCTGCATCCATTCCTCTCGTGTCATGGTTGACATGTCTTTCTGGGACACGGATGGCACCACAAAGTGGGACCCACCGTCTTCAATTGAATCAGCCATGGTTCTATATATACTATATTATGCTATACTAGACGAAGGATGCTTTGATCTTTGATACTAGAAAAGATTGACTGCTTCTATGAAATGCCGTTGCATGCGATGCTCTGTTGATTGGTCTCGCATGCATGCGTACTCGTCAGTACTGACACGAGTGTCCATATAAGATGGTATATATGCATTTACATTGGCCTTTCTGGGTTCCATGCATGCGTCCAAGTTGGCCAAGATTCGGGATCTTATTTTATGTAAAGATCTTGGTTTTTTTAAAGAAAGAAGAAGACAACATTCTTCTACACGGATTGCTTGCATAGGAATTCAATCTATTGTATTTGTATACATATAATAACTCAAGGGAAACATATGACACCACGCTGTTGTTGTTGCTGTCGTCGTCATGGTGGTGGTGGTGGTGGTGGTGGTGGTGCAAGACAACAAAAGCACAGCATTCGTTCAGGATCAATGTCTGCTCTACCAAGCTTGGTATCCTTAAGGATGGATGGATGTGCGACTCTGATGCAGAGAGCAACAAGTGCTGCATTGGCATGCCTGATGGTGGTCTCTGGAGGAGGGGATTCATCATCTGCCCTGGCATATCAACCACCACCTGATGGGATGGATACTCCATACACGCGTGGTATGAATTTAGAATACGGTCCTGTGAAGGGTTCAAACGGGATGTATACAATTAGGAAATGCAACGGAGCTGTACAGCCCAATTGTGTGTCAACGTCATCGACAACAAGGCTCTATGCACCACCTTTCACAGCCACGGATACAGATACGGTAGAGCATGCCATTGAAGAATTCGATACAGCCATCAGATCTATTGATCCTGGTGTATCCCTTGTAGAATCGGTGGATACTCTACCTCTCGGTGGTATGTACAGAAGATACTCTGTCCCATCCCCTCTGTCTGATGTTGACTTTGTTGAAGTGCTCATCACCATGTCAGAGTCGGAACCCACCGTGTTTTATAAGAGTCAGGCGAGTAAGACGAGGTATATTTGGCCAATACAGCAACCAATCGGTGATTTTGATGCCCAAAAGAAGAGAATGGCTCGACTGAGACAATCCTTGGGATGGAAACTCCTAGTAGGGGACTGTGATCTCATCGAATGTTATGATTATTGATTGATACTTTATGTAGTATGATTATTGATTGATATTTTTATGTATAGATGTTTGATACAACCCATACTATCTTTCCTCCGACACCATGGGAGCTGGATGCTGCCGCAAGCGTGGGTTTCTCAATTACCATGTTTCGGTTTGTCATTGCGTTTCTCGTCAGTGTTCCGGTGTCGATTGGATTACGTTACATACCGACTACAATAGGACGTCATATATATGCCATCGTGACTGGTTTTGCACTGATTTATTACCCTTTTGGGAGTGGCTGTTTTCACTCGTTGGTCACGGCGACTGTGGTGTATGCTTTCATGGTGCTGGTGCCTGATTCCTGTGGGGCATTGGCATGGATGTTTGCATTTCCATACCTGATTGCGAATCATATTCATCAGGCGAGTGGGATGTCATGGAAGGAGGGGAATTTGGATTTTACTGGGGCCCAGATGGTGCTGACGCTCAAGTTGGTGGCAGTGGCCATGTGTCGGCAGGATGGGCGCAGGAAGGGACAGCGATTGCATCCGTATGGGGATTCTAAAAAGCTCGAGTCTCTTCCGTCTGTGTTTGAGTATTATTCATATCTGTTTTCTGCGGGGAGTCTTTTGTCTGGGCCGTTCTTTGAGGCGAAGGATTATTTCGATTACATTGAGAGGAAGGGGGATTGGAAGGAGGGGATCCCGAGTCCTCTGTTTCCTGGACTGTATAGGTTTGGGAAGGCATTGTGCTGTGCAGCTGTTTGGATGTATTTTACAAAGCGTGGATTGAATGTTGATTTTATTGAAAGCGAGTATTGGCGTCAGGAGCTGCCCCTGGTGTTGAGGTTGGCATCGCTGTGGGCAACTCTGGTTGTGTATCGGTTCAAGTACTATGCGGTGTGGACTGTTTCGGAATCATGCATGGTGTTTAGTGGATTGGGGTATAGGAAGAGGGATGAGAAGGGGCGTGCGCAGTGGGATAGGTACATCACGTCACATATTAGGCAGGTTGAATTGAATCCCTCTCTGGCAGATACGCCGCGGCATTGGAATATTTGTACTGGCCTGTGGCTGAGGCATTGTACGTTCTTGTTGTTGTTGTTGTTGATGATGATGATGATGATTTTTTATTTGGTGAGGATGTTTGTTGGTGTCCTGTGTAGACGTGTATGAACGATTGAGCAAGCCAGGAGGGAAGCCGTCATTTTTTAATATGATGGTGACGCAACTTGTGAGTGGGGTGTGGCATGGAGTGTTTGCTGGATATTGGCTCTTTTTTGCGACATCTGCGTTCATGTTTCAAGCTTCTAGGCTTTTATACAAGTATGAATTGCGTTGGGATTCGAAATGGAGGAATTTCTTGCCTTGGTATTGGACAAAGATTGTCATGACGGCCCTTGTGTTGGACTATGCTGGGAGTGCCTTCATGGTGCTCTCGTTTCACGAATCACTGTTGATTTGGAAATCGACGTATTATGCGGGGCACGTATGGATTGCAATCATGTTGCTTTTAGGCGTCATCATGCCTCCAAAAAGGTTGGAGAAGAAGGAGGAGTAACATTACATCATCTTTTGTTGAATGAAACGTATGTAAGTGCCATAACTGCCACTACTCTAAAGAATACAATGTATGCAAACAAAATGAGTATACACCACCATGAAAACCCAGGGTCGTAGCCCCAGAATGATTGGACGTATTCTCCAATTGTGGTCGGAGCGCCTGGTTGATCCAACGGCACATCGCTGTCAGCTAGCTGTGTTCCAGCTAAACCATATAAAATCCATGTTGTTGGACTGATACGAGACATCCATTGCCACCCAGCAGGAGTCTGTGGATATGGAACTAAAAATCCGTTGAATATTGTCCACATTTGATTCAAAAAAGCAGCCAATAACTGAGCAAGTAGCTGATTTGGACATATGATGACCAAACATTGGCCAAGGAATGTGTACATGGTCACTGATAGGAAGAACATCAGCAAGAAGTAGAAGAACTTCCATGCTACGGGCTGAAATCCGACCATCCAATAGGTGATGACGACCATCACGATTGCCTGTGCTGCCAGGTAGGGAATTTCAGCCATCCCTTGTGCTATGGCAAGAGCCCTGGCAGAATACATGGACGCTGCTTTATGGCGATAATACACTGCTCTTTCGCCAAAAATAATCGGCATAACTGTCATACAGTTGAACATGCCATTAAAGATGGCCAAGGAAAACATCAAACCCATGATATTTTGGACAGTTGACAAGGATGCTGGTTCCGCTCCTGGTCTGACTCCTTTGCCCTCATTCAGGTAGATGAGACCATAAATCAAGGCGATGGTAAGTGTCATAATGATTCGAATAAAGTTGTAATGTGGAGCCCTCCAATAGAAAGCAAAGTACTTTTTCAGAAGCATTTTGGCCTGGGTACCAAATGAGGTTGCATACTGCTGATCGATTGTCAAAACAGTGGTGGACTTTAATGACTCCTGTACCAAGACCTCCATATTGGAAAGATTTTGCTCTTTTAAGGCGCATTTCGAATATTCCAGAGGGAAATCGATATCTGCAGCTTTAAAAGTCGTTGCCATTGACCCACCTGTCACTTCAAGCATCCACGTTGCTGGATTATATCCTGGCTTGATGGCTGGTACTCCAGGATACGATTCAAGATATGAAATCAAACTTTCGCTGTTTACTCCCAAGGGGCCGAAATACGTCAGGCGGCCACCTTTCTGCAACAGAACCAGCATGTCAAAAGCCTCGAAGATTTCCATGGATGGTTGATGGATTGTCACAGTCACTGTTCTGTTGCTACTGGCAACGTTTCGAACTGCCCTCATGACAACAGCTGCTGCTCGTGCATCCAATCCACTCGTGGGTTCGTCCATGAATAATACAGATGGATTTCCTACAAGCTCCACGCCGATACTCAAACGCTTTCTCTGTTCGATGGACAGCCCTTCTCCACCAGGATTGCCAACGACCCGGCCTTGCAAGTCCTTCAACTCAATAGTTGACAAGGTTTCCTCGACAATCGCGCATACTTGGGAATCTGATACAGTTTCTTCTGAAAGTCGCAGTCGCGCAGCAAAATGCAAGGTCTCGCTTACAGTGATACATGGCGAGTGCAAGTCAAGCTGTTCCACATAACCAACAACACGCGACCATACTCCGGGTTCTATCTGGCGACCATTCGCCAAAATATCACCCCTAATAATCCCTTGTGTTTTTCTTCCAGCTACAACATCCATCAATGTGGTCTTTCCTGCACCAGAGCCTCCCATGAGAGCTGTCAGTTTGCCTGGCTCCGCGTAAAAGTCAATGCCTTGGAGTAACTGGAGCTTCCCTTCAATTTCTCTATCGTCAGAGCCCTTCACAACATCTTTGCGCGTTCCTTTTGAAGGGTCGTTCACATAATACTCTACCTTTTTGCAGACAAGACTGATGGGAGTGAACGGCACAGGCTCTACCTTTTCAAATCTATCCATGTTGGCTGCTGATGTATTCTTCTTTGAAGCTGCTGCGGAGGACTCTGATGATGACAGAGCACGTTTAATGCTCTGCCCTGCTCTTGTCACCATTTTCCTGAGCTTTTTCCTCCGCAAATACCTATCAAGACCTTCTTTATTTTGTGACTCTGTATCATCCATTGAGACAGATGGTTGTGGTGGTGGTGGGTTTATAAATCTCAAGGAAAGCGAGCCCACAATGGTCACCCCAAACAAAAAGACCCAATTGAATAATACAGCCATCCAAATCCATATCCTATTAGAAGACAGCGCGAATAGAGACAACACAACTTCTCCCCCAGGTCCCCAGTCCGGGGATGTCAGCTCATTAATAGAAAGGGCCCTGACACCATATGAGAGAGGATTCAAGCCATAATAAATCCAAATCAGATAATCAGGAATAGATGTTCTAATGATTGTGAATCCATTTGTCAGCATGAGCAACAATAAAATGAGCGATCCCAAAGCATTCGCTCGTACCATGTTTGGTGTCACATATGCAAGAAGACGGAACACTCCAGCAAGAGAATTAGAGCATGACCACGTCACAAGAAGAAAGATGAAGAAATTCCCTGCCGTTCTCGTCATTCCAGATATGAAATACACGGATACTGAGAAAAGTATCGATTCTGCTGTTGAGGATGGAATCTGTGAAATCAGATGAGCAACAGCAAATGCCCAAGAAGGAAAAAACTTGTTATCCCTGTGCTTGTAAAACACACCCTTTGTATTGAATACAAACCCTAAAACTGGCATGGAAGACATCGACAGGTATATGATAGAGAGCACGCAAAGAGACAGGACTTTTCGTCCCTGAGCAACTACATCTTCTGGATTTGCTGGCGCAGGTGGTGGTGCCACAGAGGCAAAAAATGAAGAGATGATCAGTCCCATCAACACGCTTTGAACCACCCTCGCGATATAGTATGCTCTATCTCGCTTCATCAAAAGAATTTGTCTTTTGAAAGCGAACCAACTCAATAATAACCCACTTCTTGCATATTCAGTCCTCGCAAGAGAATTTGGATTTCCTCTCGCTCTGTCAAATGGATGATTCTCCAACTGATCCATCATTGTTCTACCCTGCTCAGATTCCCAAAATATCTGCCTAATTTCATCCATTCCTACCAGCAAGTCTTTTGGAGGATTCTTCATCAATTTCTCGAAATCTCTATCAGCCTCAGTAAATCCATGTGTCTCCAACAGTGCAGGACTGGCATATATCATCTGGCCAATCGGAGACGTCACCTCCTGCAAGAACGATCCTGGGTCCTTTCGTACCGGGCAATCAAATCCAATTGAAGAGAAGAAAGGAATGGCCCCAGCCAAACTACCATGATACAGTACCTTTCCATCCGTCAGCAGCAGTAAATCGTCAAACAGTTCCATTACCTCTGGAGGGGGCTGCAACAAACTGACGACAACAGTTCTTTCGAAAACATGACATACATCTCTGAGAGAGTTGATCACAGAAAACGTCGTCGCTGAGTCCAACCCCGTCGATATCTCGTCCATAAAGCTGGCCCACTGAGATCCAACCATGACTTCAGCAGAGGTCACCCTCTTTTTCTCCCCTCCCGACACACCTCGAAGCACTTCATCTCCAACAAACGTATTTGCAACATTATTCAGCCCTAAAACATGCAGAGTAATGTACGGTTTCGCTTTTGCCATAACAGCAGACTGCAAAAGCTCCAGGAATTCCTCATCTATGCGCGAATCCCCCGTCCCAGAGAGCCCTGTACCCTCGCTTATAGATCCTAATTCAGCAAATACATGATCTACTTCTTCCTTGACTTGCTCCTCATTCATCTTCCCCCTCCTAACAGACCCATCCTTGTTCTTGTTCCTTCGAACAATGGACAGCTGCTCCTTCAAACCTGCCAACAAATGAACAACATCCTCCTCCGACACCTGACATCGAGACGCAAAATTCACAGTCTCTATAACCGTCATATTCGGAATATGCTGATCGTACTGATCCACATACCCAGCTGTCCTCTGTACAACAAAATCCTTCATCTCCTCACCATTATACTTGATATCACCGCTCATTCTCAAACCTTTATGCAACCTCAATCGACCACTCAGTATTTGCAACAAGAGACTCTTTCCAGACCCAGGAGGCCCCAACAACAGTGTAAATTTGCCAGGCTTGATCACACCATTGGCACCATCCAGCAGTGTAACACGTTTCTTTTGCAAGCTAGCCCCAGCGAATGGAATGAACTTCCCAATCGTTTCCTTTGCAGCATTCCACACAGTTGGATTCTGGGAACTACCCACCAGTGCATCGGCTTCAATCGTGACATTCTTATACTCCACTTCCACCTTGTGTAACCCCCCTGGCTGACGCCTGCACACCCACCATTGGACAATCGTATCGCCATGAAATCAATCATTGCCATGCTACAAACACGTACTTGAAAACCTCCACCAATCGAGAACGCATCGCGTCAGTCGACAAAACTTCCTTTGCCAGCTCGTCCTTCCTCTCCTGTTTCACAGTTTTACCTCGTCGCATCTTCAATTCCTCTCGCGCGGCAGCAATCAACGCCAATTCATCCATGCGTGATACGTCATCACTCAGCATAGACTGGCTCTCGTCAGAAAAAACGAAACCCGAAGCAGGATCGAAAGCACCATTTTCATACGTGCCTGCTCGGACCTGTTGAGGCCGAAACAGAGACCCGACTACCATGGTGACACCTCTATCCTATCATGAGCAATTTTGGACAAAGACACGAGAGTATGCATGCGTTCTTATGTAAGATCCAGATCTTTGAAGATTTTCCAAAATCTCTTGCACGCGCCACCGGTACCGGTACCGTGGCATCAAAACAGTGTTTGATTGCATACCAACGATTGGGTCGATAATCGACTAGCAGTAGCTATATTTGTACTCTAATTTCATTATTTTCTATATATAATTCAATATGGAGGCTACGAATGAAGTCTGCTTTAGCATATATAGGTTGGAGAGCTCTGGAAAAGGGAAAACAGACGAGTTTGAGAGTTCAGACGTGCAACGCTGCGTGGATCGCTTGATGAAGGATATCGGATACATATGGCAGCGGGATACAATTCAGTTCAATGTGGGCAAGGATTGCTTGTATGGTAACGTGAGGTTTGATGAGAATATGGACGATGAATGGTTTGTTGTGTGGTTGCTCAGACACGTGTCACGAGATGTGCCTGGTCTTGCTGTGCGCGTATGGGATAATGATGGGGAGTTTCTTTTGATAGAAGCAGCATATTCATTGCCTAGGTGGTTGGAGCCTGATGTGGCGGAGAATAGAGTGTGGATCATGGGTGGCAAGGTGCACTGTATACCAAAGGTGGTGCACCCTTCTGATGCTGGTTGGCAGGGTATTGAGGGACCAGTCACGCTGGAGCAAGCGATGGATGCGTTACAGTATCACCCGGAGGATACTGCAGAGTGTGGGAGAGGAATAGAGGAGGTGATTGGGAGGAAGACTGAAGCGTACCCAGGATATGCAAAGGAGACCATGCATGAGAGTCCAGCTGTGCTTCCCAGGAGCATTGCATCGCTGATCATATCAGATCCGCAGTGCATATCTCGTGCTGTTCGTTCATTTCACACGAGTGGCCCAAAAGAACGACGCGCTGCGTCGAGGTTTTACTGCTATCCAGTGGACAATGGTGTCATCCCCATTGTTGTTCGCATGAATAGGTGCCAGTACAGCCAACTCATGCTGACTGAATATCGCCCCCCTGACAATTCTCCGTGGAATAGGGTAGTAGAGAAGACGGATGACGATGTATACCGCCATGCATGTGATATGGGATTCAAGATTGCACTTGGATTTGACATGATGGGGCCCATTGCCATTCCAGGCATCTCTCGTGTTGACGATCACACACTTGCTCCGTATTCAGAAAATGCATGGAATGAATATATAGATGATGATTCGTGGTTGTATACAGCCTCTGATCGATTACAAGAGGAACTAGGGGAGAGAGAAAGGGAACAGGAACTGCAGGGATTTGATCCAGATGAACTCTCAAAGCGAATGAAGCAATTTGTGGACACCATGTCAACAATGCAGGGTGCGGATATTATAGATGAAGAAATACAGTTTGATCCCGAAGCGTTTCTCAACATGTTTCGGGGTGAGGATGATGCTCATGATGGTACATCATCATCGGTGAGCGAGGGTTCTTCATTCTATGCTCTTGGAAGCAGCAGCGATGATGATAGGCACGAGTACTATAAAAAACACATCACCGTGAACACAGACACAGATAGCGACGACGACGACCATGCCAGCAGGGCAGAAGGAGATGCTAATACAACCACCCCAGATGATGAGTTCACAGAGGCCTACAGCGAAGCTCTCGCGCATCAACTCCGAGGCACATCCTTGGACGCATCCTTCATTGGGACCTCGCAAGACGATGGAACCATGAATCCAGTGGATGTTGACGTGAACCTTGTGTCACACCTCCTGGCCTCGTACGAGGAGCAGGGTGCTCTGCCAGGACCAGCAAGCACGCTCGCTGGTATGCTCGGCGTATCACTCCCTCATCATACTGAAAGAGATACGTCGGATAACGATGCGACCTAGAAAACGTATGGAAGCACGCTGAAAAAGATAAGACGGGGACCGAGCAGATAAAGAAAGTCAGAATGCGATTCGTGGCTCACAATGGCCCGCCCACGGGAGGAGGGCCCATCACGATGGCCCTGGACCACGAGATGGCGTATCCCAGCGTCGCCGTCCAAAAGATGTCTCCCAGGGACAAAATGCAATGTAGGGCACGTTGGGCATATGCATCGCAGATAGCAGACCAGGGCATATAGTATATGAATGAAACGAAATATTACCATATTTGAAGGATACGTGGGATACGAATAAACGTTGGATTGGACAAGGTACGTTCCACGTGCACATGTGGTCTGTGCGCAATCAGCGTCAGAACGACGCCGCATTGACGCTTTTATATGCATTATTAGCATTAATATATATTAAATATATCAAATAATCGTATATCATCCTCTGTTGTGTGAAATTTTGCAGAGTTGTTGGTGCAACGGCACTGTGCAGGGATGGACTCGGTTGCGTGGGAATAAGGATTTTTTATTTCTATATTTGAAGGATTATAGCATTCAGGCATAGCATATTACTGTACTGAAGCTATACATAACGAAAGAAGTGGCAAATTCGCGGCATAAGTTTTCAAGGTGCAAAGAACTCTCAGTTGCGGTCAAAGAGTTTTACGAATTTGAAAGAATAGACGATACGTGCTAGTATAGGACAGCGTAACGATGAATCATAATGATCAGGGGAGTCGAGATGGATATTATGCATCGAATATGAATGATCAGAATGTCCATGGATTGTTCCATGGTCTGAATTTGGGTCAGCAGCAGTTTGACAGTGTTGGGGAACACCATCATCATAATGGCAATGGGGGGCACTACCAACAGTTTCCACCCGCGTCTTTTGGATTCGTTCCAAGGAGTGGGTCGATTGGAAATCCAGTGCAGCCTATACTGGATCTTGCTGATGGCGGTGTTGCAACAGAGGTGCCATTGGCTGGTAGCATGAATCCATACCAGGCTGCGGCAAGTTTTCCTCATCATCACATGAATTTTATGCAGTATCCTGCTGCTGGTTTAGATCTGCATCACGGACAAGATGCACCGGGGATGTTTCAAGGAGGGCATGGCTCCATGGGACCATCCTTGGTTGGATTTGATAGCCATGCCGCGCCTCGTCAATCACACATGGGATGGGGTGGTCAAGCCATAGAAGACATTCAGAGTGGTCAAAAGGCCATGTGGTTTGGAAAAGGACAGGCCCAGAATCGTCAGTACTCAACGAATGGGAATGGCAACAGGAGAGGTCGGTATAGAGGCAAGTCTCAAGGGCGTGGTGGAGCTCGGGGTTTCACTAGGCAACGATCTGGAGCCTATGATGGATCGAGTGACTCTTCTGACGTGTCCATCGACGATATATTGATGACTGTGTCACAAACTCCAGAGCATGAGGCAGTTGGGAGCAACGTCTTTGATAATTTGCTATCCCTTGACAGCAGGGCTGTCGCAGCCCTGCTCAAAGAATTGCTTCGCATGGGACTTGCAACGAGAGCGGTCGAGATTTTTGATCATATTCGAACGTCTGACCCAAATAGTCCATTGAGTATGTCGCTTTTGGATGTATTTACGTACACTGCTGCGATTTCTCTGTGTATTTCTACACAGGATGTTGACAGAGCATTGGCTTTGGCCTCTGAAATGAAGCAGAGGAAGATCCAATGCAACGTCCATACATATACGGCATTGATGAATGTGTGCATTAAATGCTCTAGATATGGACGTGCTCTGGAGACGTATGAAGCAATGAGAGCAGATGGGTGTGTTCCAAATGTGGTCACATTCAATACCTTGATTGATGTCTACGGCAAGACAGGTGCATGGGAGCAAGCCATCCAAGTGTTGGATACAATGAGAAGAGAGGGTGTGAATCCAGTGTTGAGAACATATAATACCCTCTTGATTGCATGCAATATGTGCAACCAGCCCAGAGAGGCGATATCTGCATACAAGAGGATGTTGGAGGAAGGTTTCACACCAAATTCAACCACATACAATGCATTGATATCGGCCTACGGTAAATGTGGACAACTGGATCGGGTGATGGAAGTTTTCCAAGAGATGACAAGCAGAGGTTGTGAGAAAAATGTCATCACCTTTTCTAGTCTCATCTCTGCATGTGAAAAGGCTGGCCAATGGCAGCTTGCACTCGACTTGTTCAAGGAAATGAGAAGAGAGCGCTGCAACCCAAATACAGTGACGTTCAATTCTTTGATCACAGCTCTGGGACAGGGAGGCCAATGGGAAAAAGCACTGCAGATTTTTGATCAGATGAAGTCGAGAAACTGCACCCCAGATGTTGTGACATACACTGCTCTCATTTCTGCAATGGAGAAGGGTGGTCAATGGAGATTGGCTCTTGATTCCTTTGAACGAATGAAAAAGCAGGGTTGCAGAGCCGATGCAATTGTGTATAACGCAGTGGTGAATGCCTTGTGGGAGACTGGTATTGTGTGGGCACAGAGGCATGCATTGGGACTTTTCAAACAAGCTGTGGCTGACGGTCACTTTCCGCAGCAAACATTGGCACCAGGGTTGCTGCGTGCAGAAGTGAACCTTCATGCAACCACATCGGGCGTTGCCATGCTGTCTTTGTATGAATGGCTGCAAAATTTGAAACAGTTCATTCAAAAACATGGCGAAGCGTCTGTTCCGTCAAAGGTCACCATTGTAACTGATAGGGGTCGTGGGGCAAGAGAGCAAGGAAACCTCGTTGTTAAAGAGGCTGTTACTGCGATGATGACGCACTGGAAATCCCCCTTCATGCTCTCAGGAGTGAGGCATTATGCTGGTAGTCCCTCTCTCGAAGCAACAGGTGCAGACTTGGCTGCATGGATCATGTCTGAAAGTTTTGACAAGGGAATACATTCATTCTTTTATTGCTCTAATCTTGACACAACAGAAGAGTTGGATGATCCTGGTGAGCAAGTAGAGAAGGAGGTCCAAGAGAGGTGCACTGCAGCATTTGCCGCTGTCAAACACTTTGAGAAGACTCACTCTTTGTCAGTGCAGAATATGGGTTATCTATACCTGCAAATGCGATCAGATTTAGTTCAAAACTGTATCAAGATTAATGCTGAACTGGGTGGCCCGGAAGAGTCTGTACAAGATGCAGTTCTGTTGATGGACAGGGTCATGTCAACCAGTTTGAATTTTGCCTCTGAGGTGTTCGATCTTTTGGCCGCGGCTTGTGTTCTGATTGCGTATAACCAGCTTGAACTGTCATCTCCATTGGAAAAGTGTGACAATGCACAAATGGAAAAGGCTGCAGGACTTCCCATGTGGGCAATCAAGAGAATGGAATGGAGCATTCTTCAGGTTTTGGGTCAAGACACTGCCTCCATATCAAGCATACGATGCGTCAAGCTTTTCATGGAGAGGCTTGGAACAGAGCAAATATCCAAGATTGCAGCAGACGCACTCATGGGAGATGCAAAAGGATTGTGTCTGGACTGTGTATCTGACACAGCTTTCCTGAATTGCCGACCTTCCATCACAGCGGCAGCTGTCATTTATGTGGACAGGAGGAACAGAGGAATCATTCCTTTCTGGCCATCATCTTTGGCAAAGCTTAGTGGGTACACTGACGTTTCTGCCTTGGAATTGTCCATTGCAATCAAGTCTGCTCAGCGCATCTGTGGAACCAGAAACCAGGATTTCGAACCTGACTTTGACAACTTGCATCCATCAGCAGATGTCTTGCAACTTTCTGTAGACCGTGCGTCAGACAAAAGCAGATTATTTGATGCACCACGAGATGGTGGCGATTTGGCTGCTCTGGAAAGCAACACTGTTGCAAACATCTCAGCAGACAGGCAAGCAATCCTGGAGTCCCTTCAGCAAATGGTTGCTCAAACCGTGGGACCAAGAACACCTGAAGATACAGAAGCAAGTGCCCAAGGAGGAAGCAGTGGAGACCAATGCTCTACGAATCCAAGTTCAAATAATGAAAATTCCTCCTCAGGCCAATCAAGTGAAGATGGCAAAGCATAGTCGCGATATACATGCGAGAGTTTTTGAGAATGGATGAACACACACACACACACATGCGAAACGGATCCCATATCCGTCTGTGTACATCTGAGTATAAAAAGGAAAGAAGAAGAAGTTTTTTTTTACCAACGGATGCTGCAGAAAGAGAGTACAGGATATCAATGATACCAGCATATCAATTTGATTGTTACAGGACTGCTTCCGAAATAATGCTGCCACTTTGCAGCACTATTACTACGATACGATTTTTTTCCAATCTGTTATGATATCTTAGAAACAATATCTACGTTTGCGTTTACTGAGTTACAGTGCTAATCCTGTAAGCATTTTGTAGACCCTGTAGTATTTATGTTGCTGTAGGTGCTGATCTGCTTGACAGAGCAGCCACACCAAACCCAAGGCCCACCAGGACTACCCAACCAGCGACGTCATACCAAAAATCACTAATCATTGGCTCCTTTCTCTTCCCTGCTCCTGCTTCCCCACCAGAGGCCTTTCGCCCTTCACTCCCACCCATGGCTCCTCCTGCAGCTTGCAACTGTTTCTGTAACTCTGCATACAGCTGTGGGGCTTTGGACGACATTTCCAGAGCCCTTTTATAGGAATCATTCGTTGGCTCAAATTCAACTGCCTTTTTAAAGCAATCCCCAGCCTTATTGAAAAACTCATCTGCCTTCTCAGTCGTTGGGGACAAAAACCCTTGCGACGTGTACGCATTTCCAAGACACCAAAGAGCGTCATGACGTGCATCATCAATATCCAATGCCTGCTGAAACTTGGCAATAGCATCCTCAATCATAGAGTATGCCTCCTGCCCTTGTCTAAAGTGTGCCAACTCCAACAGGGCTCCGCCCCACTTTGTCAACGCCTATACACATCCAAGAAACACAATTAATACACACACACAGAGTACGCAGAAGCACGCGTAACGTCAATCCGTACCAGGGCATCCTTATTGTTTGCAGTGAATTCTCTTTCTGCCTGCTCCCGAGCCTGTTCAAAGAACATCAGTCTACAAGGTACATAAATTTAAATATTATTCACGTGCATCCATCGAGACTCGTGTCAACTCCAGGAAAAACAGACCGTTCAATGTCTTCTCTGCTCAATGACTCCATGATGTCGCGTGTTTCACTCGATCTATACAATTCTAATTCTAATTTAATATTGTTTATCAATAACCCAATTCTTTATCGATATCTTTTGCTATTGCTGACCCATCCTGTGGAATATATGGTTTCAAGGATCTCCAATCAAATTGTTCAACAACCTCCACCAATGTTCGCGTCGTTGCTACTTGCAGATGGCCCAACCGATGCAAATGATTGGCTAATTCCATCTGATGGTTGTCCATCAAGCTCTCATTGGGCACAGTAATGAGACCTGCACCGGAGGAGAGCGTCTCAAATATGCTCCCAGCCCCTGCATGGGAGATGACCAGATCACAGTCGTTGATGATGGTTTTCAGAACAGGGGTATATCGGAACCATTCAATTTGAAACATAGAACCATCATCGTTGGTGATTGAGGCTTTTCCAGAGTCGTCATCTGGTTCTGATGTGGGGCATAGGTGTTGGGGAACATGACTGGAGGACCCAATTTGAAGCAGCAGTTTTGAGTAACCTTTTCTTTGTAATACTCGAACAAGTTCCATCGAGTCTGCTGCTTGTGTTAATTCATCAAATCGTGTCGTTCCTACTGTGACAAGAACATGCCCCAGGCCTTGTTGGATACCCTGTTTATGAGGCATTGTTGCTGATGCACGCTTTTCTCTCTTCCTTCTCCTGTGTTTCCTCGCAAATCATACACGTCTCATCAAAGGGTACCATAAGATCCCCGGTCGTCTGACTCCTACAGGATATGACTCCCAGACCTTTTTCAGCAGTTGTCAAATAGTACGCTCGAGCGTCCCCCAAAGACAATACCTTTGCTCTCACAATATCTCTTGGCCTAAAACAACGATGAACTTCCAGTGTGTCAATATCGCTCGACCGAATATCTGAACTTCGAATCAATCCACTGAATTTTTCAACAACGTCTTCCCTGCCTTGAATTTGTAGTATATCCAAGAAGACGTGTTTCTGAGATATTCTCACAACCTTGCACACAACTGTATCCCCAATGCGGGGGATTATGATTGCACTAGAGGGCTCTTGAACAACTTGTACCAGAATGAATGAATCTCCGTCCTCCTTAACCGTCTTCTCTACCACCTTGCCCACGAGAGACGAGCAAATGTAGTTCCCACTCTGAAACGTTCCTTGACCACCCTTGTACTGCGTGGTTCCATCCAGCAATGACGCAAGTCTTTCTCCAGGGGTACAGAATCTGACAGTATTTTCATCATTCATACTGAATGAAAAATCAAACTAGATGCCACACTGGTATGCCAACATGTATGCATGCGTTTCGACGACAGCACCATGATGGTAGCTCTCACCCATCAATACCTCTTCTGATGGGAGAGTGGATCCCAATCAGAAACGTCCTCGTCCGTAAAAAGACACTATAAAATATAGTACAAACCATTGGAACACTGACGGTTCAGCGGCAGTATTATTTGATTAGGGATTCATCAAGTAATAAAAGCATTTCCATGTACGTTGATAGAGGCATACGAGTGCAAGCCAACTGTGCCGGCATGTCCCATCGCCTCGACTGCGGCGGCCTGAGGTTTCTCCTTCACACAGGCATCGCAATGCGATTGCGGAGTCTTATTCTCTTACAATACTTCTAACTGTACTATATTTACTGACGCAGATACACTACACTGACCAGACGATTGAAATATGTCCAAGGTATCAGGAGACGCCCTCAGGGAGGCTATCCAAACCATGCTCAAGGGAGCTGAGGATAAGCCAAGAAAATTCCAGGAGACTATTGAGCTTCAGATTGGTTTGAAGAACTACGATCCACAGAAAGATAAGCGTTTCAGTGGAGCCGTGAAGCTTCCATACTGCCCACGTCCATCCATGAAGGTTTGCGTTCTTGGAGATGTGAACCATTGTGAGCAGGCCACTGCTCTCGGTGTGGATGCCATGAGTGTGGAGGATTTGAAAAAGTTGAACAAGAACAAGAAGCTTGTGAAGAAGTTGGCCAAGAGATACGCTGCTTTCCTTGCCTCTGATTCTGTGATCAAGATGATCCCACGTCTCTTGGGTCCAGGATTGAACAAGGCAGGAAAGTTCCCAACCCTCGTGACACACAATGACTCTTTGGAAGCAAAGATCACCGAAATCAGATCTACTGTCAAGTACCAGCTGAAGAAGGTTCTGTGCATGGGTGTTGCCGTAGGAAATGTTGGCATGGCTGAGAAGGAACTCTTTGTCAACATCCAGATGGCTGTAAACTTTTTGGTGTCCTTGTTGAAGAAGAACTGGCAGAACGTCAAGTCTCTTCACGTCAAGACCACCATGGGTAAGCCAGTCCGCCTCTTCTAAATAGATATGGGAAATGTACACGATACCAAAAGACTGCTGGTGCACTTCATAATGTCCACGCATTCTTCACGTCTGGCCATGTCTCATCATTGTGACGAGAAGATAGAAGAGATGCACATTGCATCTTCCTGGGCAGCGCCAACAGTCTTGTTGGGAGCTCTCGCTACGAGGGCGCTTGCAATAATAATCAATGCGAGTTACAGTATGAATCCCCACACATGTAATTAAAAAACGTTGCTATTCTTACAAAACTGTATAGTTTATACAGGACCTTCGATGGCCATCTTTCCTATGTACTTGTCATAATATTCTGCAGCCTTTTCAAACTCTCCCATCTCAGTGTAGATATCTGCAATCGTTCCATATGCATCAACATCACCGATATGATCACCAGTATCATCTGAAATCTCTAGCACCTTGCCTAGATAATCGATTGCCTGCTGATATCGGCCCATGAGTCTGTTTGCAGCAGCAAGACCTCGCACTGCTCGCCTCTCTCTCACTTTATCCCCCATGGATCGAGCCAACATGAGAGCCTTTTCGAATCTGACCATGGCTGGCCCAGCATCTTGTTCTTTTAGCAATCTCTTTCCTTCTTTCAGTGCAAGCTGACACTGCTTCACTTCTGGCCTCATATCATCCTCATCGAGACTGGCAAGGCTGACATTTGGAGATTTGCTTGCCCCGTTCCCATTCGTTGCGGCGGATCCATTTACTTCTTCCACTGGTTTCTTTGTCGGTGTACTCACGGGTTTGCGCTGTGTCGCAGCAGAGCTCATAGCACCCGTCGGCAGACTCACCTTCGTGGCAGATGGAGTCTTTGCAGGCACAGGTGGTGCATACGTCAACCCTGGTGCATACAGCGTCCCAGCCCTCGCTTGCTGACGAAGCTGCGTGTTAATCGTTCTCAGTTGTTCATTCAATTTTTCAACCTCATCCTTCCTCCTACGAGCCGACAAGCCCCCCACAAGAGCCCCTGTCAGAGCAATAGCCTCGGTAATCCCAACCACATCCACACCAAATGGAGTTGCACACAATCTGCCATCATACGTCCTCTTCGCCTCCTCTTCAAACTCCGACCTTGCTTCCTCCAACTCCTCTCTCACTTTCCCCTCCTCTTTCTGACGCAGTCTGAACAACATCTCTTCCTCCTCTGCCAAAATACCTCGCCCTCCAGTCTTCTTCAGAAATGTAGTCCCATCCGCCAATGCAGGAGATGCCGTCGCAATCAACACTGCAGCTGCCAACCCAAGAGCACCACATTGCTCCCGCGTCTGCCCCTGTGCCACAACAGAGCGCACAGGACGCCCAGCTCGTCCCCCAGACAACATCATCTGTGGGTGACTACACACAACCTGCTGTGGTGCACATTTCCCCAGCATCTTATAATTTATATATCAAGATATATGCGTCTATCCGAATAATACGCCTTCTCCGTATCCAAGAATGCGATTCCCGACAATGCTACTTGAGCGAATGAACGAATCCGTCTTCTTCGGCCAGTAAATAGATACGACAAGGTACGAGATGATTCAAATTATACAATATATTCCAATGTGTCCTCTTCTGATGGATATTGAGCCTCTTCTAGCATGAGCAAACGTGTTGACACGTGCCACAAGTGTGCCCATTATCCGGATTTGGCCATATCGCAATCGGCTGATCAGGGTCGAACTTTTTTATTGTCTCTATACACGGAAGTCCTCTCCAAGGGAATCGCCATGTACCCTGACCAATCGACGCCAACAACCCACAATATACAAATGCAATGATTTGCCTTCAATTAAAGTTACTTGTACAAATGTTATGAATAGAGCGATAGCAATGGCACGAAAGTGCCCATCACTGCACCAAGCGTGGTTGGCAGCAGCATCTTCATTCCATGCTTCTTCTTCTTCCCACCCCCTTCGTCACGATGATCCAGAAGAGCCGTCATCCTCGTATTCAAAGGATAGTCTTATATATACAAATGACAACCCACTGTATGCGTTGGTGCGAATGATGACTGCTTTGAAACAGAAGAGAAAGAGTGCCAATGAATATTATGTGAGACGAGTGTTGAGGGAGCAGATTGGTTTTACAGAGTACGATGTCGATCGGATTTGGAACTCTCCTGTAGAAAGACATGTGTTTCAGTTGAGTGTAAGGAATAATATAGAGCCTGTTGTGTCCTACCTGAAGAGCTTGGATATTACCGGAAGTGCCTTGGTGTCCATCCTGGCAGAGGAGCCTTTAATTCTAAGCAAGCCAGTCGATGACCACATAATACCAATAGTAACATGGTTGTTCAATGTGGTGGGTAATCAAGCACCTGCGGTGCTGTTACGATGCCCAAACCTGATACTGCAAGTGACTCCACAGCAACTCGGTGCCATGCAGGTTGCCGTCTCAGCCATACAATCAGGGGATGGTTTGCTACGACATCTTGTCTGGGAGTATCCCCAGGAGTTCATCGTCGTGTGTCGAATGCCTCCTCACCAGCAACAGGAAGTCGTCCCCAAGATGATCTCTCTAGAGAGAGATGGGCGATTAAGAATCGACGACATTCTCAATGATATTCAGAAATAAACCTATCCACCTGTATTTTATTATAATATATTTGTATATATAGCAGCAATGACAAGTACGCAGCGCCGAGTGAACCCAGGGCGTCCCATGGAGTTCATGCTGGTTGACTTGGACGACTGTCTCTACCAGCAGCCAGAAATGGCTCAACAGGTTTCTCGTAATATACAAAAATATATGGTCGAGTATCTGGGATTCTCTGAGGATACAGTTCAAGAAGAGTCGAGGGAATTATACCACAAACACGGAACGACGCTGAGCGGACTGGTGAACGCTCTGGGTAAAACAATCGATTACGATCATTGGCATTCGCATGTACATTGGACTTTAGACTATAAGAAATACATTCGTCCGGATCCTACTCTCAGAAATATGCTTGATGGAATTCCTGTGAAGAAATTCATTTTTACAAATGCTGACAAGCGTCACGCGGCAATATGTTTGGATCTGTTGGGGCTTACTGACTGCTTCCATGAGATTATATGCTTTGAGACAATGTTGGAGTTGGTGGGAAAGTATCCAGATAGGGTGGCCAAGCATAGTATTTCCCCTCAGGGTGGGGTATTGTGCAAGCCACACCCTCTTGCGTGGGAAATGGCGCTTGCTCACGTGGATGGAGACGCCAGTGTGACCATGTTTTTCGATGATTCTCCCAGGAATATTGCTTCGGCGCATGCGTATGGTATATACAGTGTATTGGTGAATCCAAACAGGATTGATACAGCATATGACTGTCATATTCCAAGTATGCATCATGTTCCTTCTCATCTTCCGTGGTTGACGGCTGTTGGGGATGGTATCGATCACAGTCGTGATAAAGAAGAGGAGGATGCGTTGGCTGTGGGAGAGGAGACGCCTGTGGTTGTGCAAGCCTAATGATACTGCACATTGTTTGTATTTTGTTCTTCTTTTGATATTGCTCTTTCGCCATGCTGTTGTAATTATAATGCTAGTATATATGATGATCCATAGGGTCTTTTCACATACATGTCTCTCGCGTGTTTCAACAGAAATAGTACGCTCGGAGGGATCTCTTGCATGCAGCTGAATCTTTGCATGCAAGAGATCTGAAAAATCGATCGAAGGAATCAAGAAGTACATACGCAAAAGACGCCATCCAGGAGTGAAATTGAATTGAATTTGAATCGAATATTACATTCTGGTGACCATATATACCGGTATTTTGTAGTATCACGTGGCGGCGTTTTCTTGAACAATTCTGACCATGGCCACGACGGACGCTGCTGTTCTCACCTTGCCTGTTGGTGTCACTGAGAACACCGTTAGAGTACACCCAGTGGTTGTTTTTACAATATCTGATGCATATATTCGTAGAAATGAGAATCAGGAGCGAGTTATTGGGACTTTGCTTGGGACGATTGGGGACGGCGTCGTCGATATTACAAATTGCTATGCGGTTCCCCACAGTGAGAGTAATGATCAGGTAGCAGTAGATGTTGTTCATCATCAGACTATGGCAGAACTTCAGAAGAGAGTGAATGGTAGGGAGCGCATTGTGGGCTGGTTTTCGACTGGGACTGATGTGTCTGGAAGTGACGCTTTGATTCACAATTTTTACACCAATGAATGTCCGAATCCAATTCATCTGATCTTAGATACAGCTTTACATGGTCAGGATCGGGCTGTGAAGGCATATGTGTCTCGGGTGTTGAGTATTCAAGGGAACCAGTTGGCACGGGAGTTCCAGGAGGTGCCATGCGAGGTCAGGGCGAGCGAGGCGGAGCGTATTGCTGGGAATCTTCTTCTGTCGGAATCGACAGAGCATTTACCAAATGAGCTGGAAGGGTTGGTTGATAGTTTGAAGAATTTAGACGAGCTGATTCAGGCAGCTGAAAGTTATGTAGATCAGGTTGTTCAGGGGTCCTTGCCAGGGGATGTGTCTATTGGCAGGCAGCTTGCAGAGGCGCTGTCGGCTGTCCCACGGATGACGACCAAAGATTTGACCAAGTTGGTCAGGAATAACCAGAACGATATATTGCTGACGACGTATCTGTCTGATTTGATTCGAGCACAGATTTCACTGAGCGATAGGCTCGGCACAATGCAGCTCCCGCTCATGTAGATGTTGTTGTTATTATATATATATATNTNCATGTGAACTATGATGAAATAGCAAGATTCTATTGATCCGATGGTGTCTCTTCCTGCCCTCCTCTTGACTGTGTGGAAGCAAATGCTGCTGAGGGAACTGGCAGGAATGGGAGAGGCGGCTGGATGAAATCAGCATGACGCTTGGTATCTGATAACGCTGACACTGGAGCTGGGGGAAGCGAGGGATGCCGTATAGCATGTCGCTCCACCCCATCATTTCCTTGGAACATACCCAGTAATCGAGCATGTTCCATCAGCAATGTGATTCTATCCTCCCCGGTGTTTGGAATTCTATGCAGCAGGAATGATATCATAAATATAGGAAGGTGCAGTAGTGATGCACGGAACAGTATTCTGGCGTTGGTATTGGATGGCTTGGCATGGAAATTTGCTGCTGTGAGCAGCATACCTGCACTGATAAAGGCAGACTCGTACGCGAAGTATGGCGAGGTAATTCCCAACCATGTCGATAAAGCCCCCAATGGTAACAAATACATGCAATTCCTGAGGGCACACGCTGCCGTCCTCTTCCCTGTTGGATCCACAAGGGACAACATCCTGTACCCCCCTGCTGCATAATCCTTCCTACACAGCCATGCCAATGACATAAAATGGGGCATCTGCCAGAAGTATAGTCCTGCAGCAAGAAGAAAAGCACCAGAGTCTAATTCTCCGTGTGCACCTGCCCATCCCATCAGCGGAGGAATGGCACCCACCACAGCACCAATCCACGTGTTGACAATACTAATTTGTTTCAGTGGAGTGTACACTCCTGCATACAATGCTATGTTGCCTCCACCAAGAATTGCAGTCGTTGTATTCACTTTTTCATTCAAAATATAAATCCCTGATACACCAGTGATGAGCGCAAACGCGAGTGCATGACCCCTCGACATTCTCCCCGTCGGCAAGGGCCTTACAGCAGTCCTCGACATTCGAGAATCGTTCACCACTTCGTACACCTGGTTCAGCGCATTCGCCGAAGACGATGCCAACATTGTCCCCAAACACGTCCATCCAAATCCCCTCCAATCCACAGATTCTGTACTCGCTGCCACATACCCAGCTGCAGCTGTTGCCACCACCAACCCACTCAACCGAGCCTTTGACAGCTGCTTGTAATCCCTCATCCTCGATCGCACATGCTTCCATACCGTAGGAGAAGCAGATGTTGTACTCGTACTCGCACTGCTAAAATAATGCTGCGTGCTCGACCAACTATGCCGTGTCTCTTCAAGCAGAGACACGACCGAGTCCTTTATAAGCACACCAGCCCTTTGCCGCACCATATCATAACATTCCAATTATAATCAGAGGGGTGTGCCCCATTCGAATGGGAAGAATTCGAATACTGGGGAGAATTTTCAATCAAGGAATTCCTTCTTCGATGGAGAAGGAATTGAAGAAAACAAAACCACCCGATCGCGATGAACCAGAATCAAATTATAACACAGCAAGAGCCCTGTGTTCAAACGATATTCAAAAAAGGCGAGAATGAGGACTCTCTCGTGCCATCAGACCCACAAGGTGACGGTGCACAAGGTGACGGTGCAGTGTCGCTCGCTGAGTCGTCGCCAAGCTTTACAGCAACATATGACATCCTCGACGTCATTTCTAGGTGTTATGCTATTAGTTCAACAGGCGCAGGGTGTTGGAGATGCCAATGCATTGGGGTTCAAGAAGGAATTGAAGAACAGGAGGAAGAAGACTATCGATGTGGAGGAATACACAGAAACCTTGCAGACCCCTGATGGCAAGGAGATCAAGTATTACGACAGTGCGAAAGGAAACACATCCAGTGGTGTCGCCAAAGTTGGCGACACAGTCTCTGTCCATTTCGACTGCATGTATAGAAACATCGATGCTGTGTCATCTCGATCTGCTCGCCTGTTGGGCGAAAATAGGATCATTGCAGAGCCTTTGCAATTCACTATAGGATCAAACAAACAGCAATCAGCAGCAGCAGTCAATGTTGACGGAGGAGGAGGGCTATTCTCCGGGATGAGTGGCCCAAAGGCACCTCCTGCCCTGGAATACGCCGTGCAAGGAATGGCTGTTGGCACCAAGAGGCATGTCCTCGTGCCTCCAGCATTGGGATATGGAGAACAGGGAGAGCAAGAGATTCCACCAGGAGCAACGTTTGAACTTGTTATTGAGTTGTTACAAATAGTATAAATATCATCGCCATCCAACGTACGCCTTTAAAGAAGAAGTAGAAGAAGGGGGCTGGTACCCAACACTCATAAGTTTGAACTTTTGTACCACATACCGCCCTTTACTCGTATGTTTTCCTTCATTACTGCATCCTTTGCCTTTATAATATCCTATTGGACCTATTTTAGAAGTTAACTGCGTGAATCCTTGTCGAGGAACCCGTCTCCCTCGTTTCATGACATGACACAGGAACGAATGAAACACCATTCTGCTCTAACACTAGCAATACAATCAATTCGTAGCCTAGTAGAACTAACAATACTATTCTAATGCGCCCAACCACCTGGTTGCTTCAAGTAAAAGTACTGTCTTGCAACATCAGAATGACCAAACGGTCCAAGGATGTATTCAATGGGAAATGACTGTCATGGTGCTCAATCGACTGCCCTATGCCTCCCTCGGCGCACATGAGAGAGGAAACGCCTGGGCATGGCATTATTAGAATTGTGTATTCACTTTATAAACTCTTATATACAGGGCTGAAGAGACTGTGTAGCTGTATAGTACGGAGGATATTCCATTCGAGGGATTTAACAATACCAAAGGCCGTGTAGGACCTTGTATTCCATCAATGCGTGGCATGAGAAGGGCTTAGATGTTTCTATTACCAAGTATGAATAGCTGGAATGTCATTTTTCAGAAGCAGGACCCGGTACGAGGCACAGACGTCCGTGCTCGAAGCATGGTTTACTTGTAGCATCGGTCAAACGAGGTGCGTGATTGGGGTTACTTGCTGTGTGAGGCACGTTCTTGTGTTGGCGGAGCCGGGGTGGCTGCTCCTAGGTCGTAGCAGTACGTCTGATTGCGTGAGTTTGGTGCAGGAAGTACACGTAGAATTTTCGTAAAAGACTAGCGTTATTGGAGTGAAAAGAAAGAGTGCTCCGTGCTGTGCTTGACGTCTAGGTTGAGTGAATAGCAATTGGGTCACACTATGAACTCTTCAGTAGCGGAGCGGATGAAGGAGGGTGGCGACGAGATGTATCAGCATCTGGTTAGGAATACGATAGATAACTCTACGACACCCAGTCGCCATCAACGAAACCTTTCGGTATTGAGTACCTCTGGGGACTCTGCCTTTGTAGAAATGGATCCCTCTGAGCGGTATGGAAGGTTTGATGAGGAGTTGGGTCGGGGTGCATGTAAGATTGTGTACAAGGCTTTCGATACACAAGAGGGGAGAGAGGTTGCTTGGAATAAGGTTGATCTTTGTGATGTTCCATATGGAGGACAGGATGGCATTATGAACAATGAGGAGCAAGACAAGATCTTGGCAGAGATTCGGGTGCTGAAGGCCCTGAAACACAAGAATATCATGTCATTCTATAAATGGTGGTATAATGAGAAGAAGGGTGAAGTTAATTTCATTAGTGAGATGTTTGCATCTGGGACATTGAGGAAGTATCGCAAGAAGCACAAGCATCTAGGGGATGATGTGCTGAAACACTGGGGTTGGCAGATTTTGTCCGGTTTAGTGTATTTGCATGGCCACAATCCCCCGATAGTTCATCGAGATTTGAAATGTGATAACATTTTCATCAATGGTGCTGATGGTGTGGTTAAGATTGGTGATTTGGGATTGGCAACGATGCTGCATGGAAGGACAGCGCCTCAGTCAGTTCTGGGTACTCCGGAGTTTATGGCGCCAGAGCTGTACGAGGAGTTCTATGATGATAGAGTTGATGTATATGCATTTGGTATGGTGATGCTCGAGTTGGCGACTTTAGATTATCCATATTCAGAGTGCTCCAATGCTGCTCAGATTTACAGAAAGGTGACCTTGGGAGTAAGGCCAGTTGGTCTTCAGAAGGTGACGTGTAGAGAATTAGCCGACTTTATTAATACGTGCATTGCGCCATTGGATCAGAGGCCAAGGTCAAGACAACTACTCAAGCATCCATACTTTGCATCAATTCGATCCACATTGCATCCAACAAAGAGCGAACTCCTTTTGTCTGCATCGAGTTCACAGAATCCTAGTGGCTCTCAGCAATTTTGTAGAAGTAGAATGCCAACATCTGGTGGGAGCCATGCATCTTTCGCTGCCATGCCATTATCTAGGACTGCCTCGGAGTCGCCCATGGTGGATACCCTGCGGGCTGGCGAAGGAATTAGGAGCCAGCGCTCAACTCCATCCGAACTTATCAAAGAGTTAGAGAAAATACCTAATGTCCAGGTGACCAAGACATCTAGTGGCGACAAAGTTGCCTCGGATGGATCAGCCTCTCCAGTTGGTAGTCCCTTCAAGGACTCTGCACTTGTTCCACCCTCTACAGGCAAAGGTAGAAGGGGAGTCTGTCGCTGTGCAGCGACAAATAGATGCTTTGAATTCGCAGGAAAGTATAGAGAAGACAAGGACAAACGGCTGTTGAATTTGCGTCTGAAGATTGTCGAACCAGATGAGACGAGCAGGACTGTCGAGTTTGAGTTTGACATGACAAGTGATACTGCCACAAGTGTGGCTTCTGAAATGGTGGGCGTTCTAGAATTAAGTCCTGAAGATGCCGAGGCTATTTCAACTGCCATGGAGGCTGAAATCACGACACTCCTCTCTTCTCTGGAGGGCCAGGCATCAACCAAGCTGGCAGAGGCAGCTGCTGAACTGCAGCAAGAGCTGAAGGATACTGCAATTCAACAGGCTACAGGTGGAGAAGAAAATTATGATGGAGGCCATGCAAGCTATCCACGAAAGTCCGAGAGCATTCCATGCCAAGAGCATATGGCATCTGGATTTGAGAGCATGGCTTCATTTCATTCAATGGAATCTGCTCAGAGTAATGGCAGTGCCATGCAGAGCGCTTATTCTTCTCCAACAAAGTCTTCTACGCGCTCTGGACGAGGGTCGGAAGACATTGCTATGGTGAGACGTATTAACTCTGGTGATTGGTCACAGAAAGTAAATCGTGCCATGGCCTCCTTCACACCTCCTGAAGGGGCCTCGCGCCGTCCATCTCTTGACAAATCTGCCGGGCGAGATAAAACAATTAGTTCACCTCGAAGTGGTGTGAAATCTCCAGAAGGAAATGGAAGGGATGTAAGCTTGGAGAAGAGATCCTTGAGCAAGTTGTATGAGAACCTGCTCGAGGTTGCAGATGTGAGGCAATCTTCCCTCACACCACCTCCGCCAAAACCTCCCTTGCATCCGTCAGCATCAAAGTCTTCCCTTTGCTTGAGCAGTCCAGCATCACTGAATGGTGATGTGGATTCTCCCATGGAGGACACGAAAGGGGATGGAACTCAGTGTGAGAAGCAGACTGACAAGCATGTTAACCGCCAGAAGGCCCTGGATGCTTTGAAAGCTGTCGAGATGAGATCCTTGACAATGCTGGGAGGTAATACAGGAAATAATTGCGGGCGAGGTGTTCCTATGGCAAGCTGCAAGATGTCAGAGACTGGCATCAATACTGCTTCATCTTCGAGGGAGTCAAACATGGACACCATTGTCACATCTCATCCAGTGGACCTGACTACAGTAGATTCAATAAATAACAAACTCGGTGTCACGAAGTTGGACAGCAACAGTGCGGATCCCTGATTATTTTCCTTCCTCCATTTGTACAAGCTATTTTTTCTTACGTATGTGTATACTGTCTTGTCAACGCCTGAGTGTAAAATAAATGACCATTCATGCATGCAAGTGTCGCTGTGTGTTGCCATATAGCGCCATGTGCTCGCCCGCAATGTAATATATATCATCCTGTCTGGACCCAGAGATGCATGGCAACTGGAAGATCAAGCAGGCATCCCATCACCAGCCCGCCTATTCTCATATATATCATTGATATTGATTGTCGAATGAAAGATCAGATGAAGGATTGCGAGCATCAACTTGGCCAAAAGAGCTTTGTAAAGTTTGATTTGACATGCTGAAACTCGCAATAAGGAAAGTGAGCACGTTCTACCCTCTTACGAGGCATCTTTACTCTTTAAATTTATATAAAAATCATTCTACTGTGACATCAGTTGCATGCATGGCGCAATTAGAGCTAGAGAAGGCGGTAGGTTGTGCACAAGTCATAGTCTGCCATACAAATTTTTACCAAATACAATTGATACGCAGGCTATCGTCAGAATGCTGCCGAATGAACCCTCTATGACAATTCAGGTTCATATGGGTGGTAAGATGAGGAATTTAGATAGGCCTCAGGAAGAATTGGTTGAGAAACCATTGATTAGACTACAAAAGTCTGCGGGTCAGAATCCAAAGAAGAAGAAGAAAAGCTCGAGGGAATCCGAGGTTGTTCAAGCAGAACTTCCTAAGGTATCGATTCATATGGGTCCTGATGAATCGTATCCGGTGGTGGATCCTGGTACAACAACCAATAAGGATGCTTGGAGGCAAGACTATCTTTTGAAGATTGGAGAGGCTGCATATTCAATTATTGTGAACCCTCCTTCCGTTGAAAAGCTCCATGTTCACGGAACTGTCTTCTCTGGTGTACCTATTGTACCACATGTTGATGCGATTTTCACAGATTTCGCAGAGTGGGACTGGGAAGTTTGTAATCAGAAGAACGAATGGGTTTCTGTGTATCGAGGAAGGCACCCAGCATGTACGCCCTCCGAGAGTGATGTAGGATGTATGATGCGGGTTTCCTGCACACCGATTCAAAAAAGAAGCAAGTTGGCCCATGAATCACGTGAGGAGTACGAGCTACGGGGAGTGGGATCAACTTTGCTGATTGGTACTGTCTGCCCAGCCCCGCACAGTGCATCTTTCGGAAGAATCTCAGACGACCATTCCTGGTCAGTGTCCCCAGAGTTTAGAGTAATGACGTATAATATATTAGCTGATCAGTATGCATCAACAGAGACTGCAAAGAATGAAATTTTCTCACATTGTCCAAATGAATTCTTGGAATGGCAATATAGGAGACCATTGATTTTCAAAGAAATTCTCAATTATAAACCCGACATTGCTTGTTTACAGGAAGTAGATGCTTCTGCTTTCAATCTTTTACTGGAACCTGGATTGAAAGAGTTTGGATTTGAAGGCGTGTACACGAACAAGGCAGGACGTGTTAACGAGGGTAGTGCAACATTCTGGAAAAGTGACAGGTTTCAAATGGTGGATAGAGTAGAGATGGAAATGAGGCAATTTTTTCCAAAGAATTCTTCTCAAGAGGAGATTAATAAATCAATTTTGGGGCCAGCGCTCAGACCAATGTTGCAATCGTCGCCAAATTTGTGTGAAGCACTGCAAAAAGTTGGAACAATTGCACAGCTGACATTACTTGTGCCACATGGCCCTGCGTCGAGTTGGGCTCTCTCGCGACCTCTCTGTGTCATCAATACGCACCTGTTTTACCATTATGCTGCCCCTCATATTCGAACAATCCACGTCTGGGCAATGTTGCGTCAGGCCGAGGAATTTATTGAGAGGGCCATGGTTGAACATGAGAATGCTCTTGGAGGATCAAGGCCAAGTTTGCTCTTCTGTGGTGACTTGAACTCTGATATAAATGATGGTATTCCTGGCACAGTGCAGCTTCTTCGAACGGGAAAAGTGAGTGAGGATTATTGGGATTGGAAATTCGGTACAGACTTTGCCTGGGGAAATGCTGCGAGAGGCCAAGATGAAGAGGAATCAGGCGAGTTGGCCAAGATGGTCCACTCTGATGTTGAAGGCCTCAGCCCAATCCGGCGGGCAGACCCGAATACTCCTATCGTTCCTGGAATATCCCTAAAATCCTCTTTTCCTCTAGAGACTGCCGATGGTATGGTTCCAGAATTTACGAACTTTGTCAAGGGATACCAAGGCTTGTTAGATTATATTTGGTTCCAGCAGGACTTTATTCGCGTAAAAGGAATTGCACCCTGCCCAAACAAAGCGGAAATAGGTGGTTATCTTCCATCAGAACAATATCCTTCAGATCATCTTGCTGTTGTGGCCGACTTTGAGTTTGTAGAGGAGCAACAGCAGATTGCTAGAAGATTGGTACATGCTCATGGAACCCATATGGAAGCAGCATTTCGGAATGTGTCCTTTGCTGAAGATGCTCTGCGGAGGGAGCAAGTCATCGCCGTACCAACAGATACAATTTATGGTATAGCTGGTCTGGCATCATCATCAAAGTCTATTCAAGAAATCTATGCGATTAAGCGGAGGGACTTTGAAAAGCCCCTCGCTGTTTGTGTTGCAGACCAGGAAGATATTCCTGACATTTGTCATGTAGACCACCTTCCGCAAAATCTTCTAAAACAATTGCTTCCAGGGCCTGTCACAGTGGTATTAGATAGGAAGAAAGGTTGCCCTGGACTGTCTGATGATTTGAATCCAGGCATTGATGCGCTCGCTGTGAGAATTCCGGATTTCCCATTTCTCAGAGCAATTTGCAGACAGGTTCAAACCCCGTTAGCACTGACATCAGCAAACATCAGTGGAGACCAGAGTCCAGTGCGGACAGATGAAATGGGTGGTGTAGCGGAGCAATGTGCACTCATATTTGATCATGGGTTCCTTGGTGAGCAGAGGTCAGGATCTACAATCATAGACTTGCGAAAGCCCAGCACATTTTCTATCATTCGAGAGGGCTCAGCGTTTGAACAAACAGTAAGCACGTTAATCCAAAATGGACTTGTTCTTGAAGAACGATGATTTTACCATGTGAGCATCTCTATATATGGCCTTACACTTTTTGCATGAATCAAAGCCTATCAGGCACCTGGATTGTCAAGTCATACAAATACACACTCTTGTCAAATACAGCTCCCACGTCGGCCAGCTTATTGAAGAATGCGATGAAATCAATCTCATAATCCTGTCTAAATGTAGTTGCTCTACTCTTGTCATACTTTTGTTTCCAAGCATCAAACGTTGGATCTTTTGCAAAAGCAGCCTCTGCTGCAGCTGGATCATCCTCAGAGGCTGTCCACAACAAAAAGGTTGGTCTCTCCCAGAAAGGAGCCTTCTTACCCAGTGGTCCACCAAGCTGAGAAGGATCCTTCACGTTCACTGTATTCATGAATGCCTGCACTTCGGCTGAAGAGGACCCTGGTGCAGGGATATTTACATTAGGATCAGGCCCAGAGCTGTCCACCCTACCAAGCTTGACTTCGAATGGATTTCCAAACTGCTGGGCAAGCGTTTGACTCTTCTCTGACCGCGCAGCCTTCTCTTTATTCCATGACAGCTCAGTGGTCACCTTGGCAGCCAACACAATTGTGTCTGCCCAAGACACCATAGCCTGAGCTGGAGGCCCATTCGCCTTCACAGTCTCCCGTATTTTACCCAACTTCTCCACCAACGCATTCAAATTGCGATTCTCAGGGCGTTTCAACTCTTCAGCCATCGCAATTGATCCGTTCATGCCACCTGTCTTGGTCTTGACATCATATGTTGCAGCATCATGAATCAACAAACGCATTGCTGCTGGAGCATCAGCAGCAGTCAAAACATTCTTCATCTCTTTCTCAATTCGTTTCTGCATCACATAGGCACGAGACTCGTCATCATTCGTACACCACACGACCACGAGGAAGAGGAAGAATCCACATTACCTGGAAATCAGCCAACAGATCCCTCCTCTGAAAAGCTGACAATGCACTCCCCTTGATGACCTTGTCCACCATCTTGGCTTCTGCAATATCAGGTACGACCAACTGGGTACCCACAGAGAGGGCCATACCTCCAGCAATGCCCGTCAAAATCTGACGTCGATCTGGATCAGCAGCAGAGCATACCACCCGCGCCACCCTTCCATTCGATCCGATCTGCCTAGTATTAGTACATTTTGGCAGATTGCTTTCCTGAGATCCAAGTAGATTGGCCTTCATGTTCTGTACACTACCAAGGTAAGAGAATACTCTCTGCTGTGAGAAACCGTACAATGAATGTCGCTACGTGCTGAATATCCCAACACAATTTCTCAGACAATCAAAAATATGATTAACAATTGCGGATCGGCGAGGACAGTGGGTACAAATGCGCAACTTGATTGGAATCTCTGCCTTATCCTCCCATCCCCCAAAAGGGCAGGGGCGCCCCCGCCGAGTACTCGGCCTCATGAGGCGCCCTTTCTTGCATTTGAAACCGTTGACACTCCGGCATGATTCGTCAATGCTGCGGCTGCAGGCATTCAGAACAATTACATATCTACTATATATTCACTGTTTTGGATATTCAAGAGACTGAATTGTGCAGATATTGTGCATCGACTGTCGTGTTACGATTCATTTTGAAATCCGAACTCCTCAAGCAACAACGTCATGTTTGCAAAGAAGGCTTTTCGCACCATGGGTGCGTGAAATTTTGTTATTTAGTGCATAAAAGAATAGAAATTTGGGGTGTATGTGCCGTATTGAGTCGAAATCGATGTGGTGGGTGGGTGACGTCAACCAACGACCTTGCAAGGGTTGGCATCACGTGTAGATTCTCTCCTTGACGATGATGCGTATTGGTGCTGTAGGCAAGCCTATCCGCTGGATCAAACGTATTATACAAAACACAAAGAAGGAGAAGAAAATGTCCCATGTCGTGGAGGCGCATTCGAAACAAATGAAGGCCATCTTGGACGTGCATAGGAGGCAGATGGAGGCAGTCTGTGCATGGAATGCTGATGAAGTAGACATGACATATCAGCGATACAATATCGGGCTAACCATGATATTACAAAAGTTCACGGAGAATTTGGAGGCAATTTGTGCCCGAGCTTGTGAGAAGGCTGCATGCTCTCAGAGAACAGTGCCTGGTGTCATACAAGATATGCCTCATCTGTTCCCAATCAAGGGTGGTATTTTGTTGGAAGACTGTAAATCAGATTCGCAGGTTATTATCACAGCACCAAGTCTCCCAAAGCCTTGTTTGATGGAAAAAGTTCCTGTACAGGATGAGATGCCAATTTCTGATGATGACGCCGTTTTGGAAAATACAGAATGTGGCGATGCTGAGAAATGCCAACACCAGGATAAAAACGATGTGGTACCGACGCATCCACCACTGTACGATACGGACAATTCAATGCTTGTTCAATTACGTAAGATGAAGGACAGCAGTCTTGCCTGGGCCTTGAGAGAGGTTGACAGGTACACAGATGATGAAGAAGAACTGGACCGGGAGGCCAAACAAGCATGGGAAAGATCTGCTCGCGAGGAAAGGAAACGCATCAAACAATCGTTGAAACATCAGATGAAGCAAATGCCTGATCACAGGAAATCAAATTACAAGATGAATGGAACATTCTTTGCTCCAATGTAGCATTGTATCAAGCAAAGTGGATTCCTGCTTGATTAAAATCAGCCAACAACTGCAGGAAATCGTCCTGAGACATCTTAGAAGCTCTCTTCTCCGCAAAATTTCCCTTTTCAAGAATATGCATCACTTTACTTTTAAATTCCTCGCTTGCTTTGCCCTTTTTCTTCTTGGTGCTTGTCTTTACACCACTGGCATCCATCATATCTGTATCATCGTCATCATCATCACTTCCATCTCCCATCTCCTCATCCTTATCTATCGCCATGCTTGACAATCCCTGCTGATTCCCATTACTAGAGATACCTTTTCCTTGAAGTGCTAATCCCAGCTTGTAATTTTGTTCCATCAACCCAAGGGTTGTTGACTGCCTGAAAATTGCGCTGAGCGTCTTGTTTTTCCTTCCAAAACAAATTCTCACCAGCCCATCCCATTCCAAGAAATTAATAGGCGGTGGTGGATTTCGAGGCTCAATCCTAACAACGCTCGAATCAACCTTGGGAGGAGGTCTGAAGTTGTTCTTCCCAACCTTTAACAAGTGATTCACCCGTGACAAGAGCTGCGTATTCACAGCCAATCTAGAATATAAACTATCCCCAGGCTTTGCAACAAGCCTCATGGCAAACTCATGCTGATACATGATAATCGCAGCCCTGAAAGATGGTCTATGTGATAGTAACTTAAATGTCAGCGGGGAGGAGATTTGGTATGGAATATTGGCAACACAGACATCAAAGTATGGCAAATCAACCTTCATGACATCCCCATGAATAATTTGCAAATGATTCTCATACGACGTCCCCTGCACACGTCTCTGCAACTCCAGAACCATTCGAGGATCCAACTCCACAGCCACAACCTTTTTGGCCCGCTCTAACAATTTCATCGTCAAGTTTCCAGTACCAGGGCCAATCTCCAGCACCACATCCGTACTCTTCAACCCTGACTTTTCAACAATAGACTGCACTACGAGAGGATTCTTCAATATATGCTGTCCTTTGGATTTATGAAACTCAATCCCAGAAAATCCCTTCGAAGCCTTCTTCGCAGACCTCTTCACCACCCCACCAGCAGCACGCAGACCCGACATATTTGCTCTATTAACGATTATATATGCGTTATTAGGGTACTAGTACTGTCTAAACGCCAAGAATCTGAATGTACTTGGACATGCAACCAAAATGAATGAAAACAGCATGCAGTGTATCAGAGTTGCTCCCGCATACAACCCATGTGTCTTCCCTACGTCCTCAGTACTATTTTTAAAATACTATAACAACGCTGCATTGACCATTCCTTGCATGAGTCTTGATACTGGGAGATCCCAGTTTCTCAAATGTAAAATGTACTATTTAAGAAAGTGGGTATTCAAGACGCCATCCAGAGGAGAATTCGATACTTGTATAGTATTTAAAGTATTTTCTACATCCCCTGAGGTGATATAGATACCCAATCCGTCGTTGCTGAACTGCGAACGGCAGTTAGTATACTAGAATGGCTTTGAATGCCGCCCATACTGACCTATCAGAGTCCCAAATTCATGTAGAAGAGGAAGAAGAGGAAGAAGAAAAGGAGGATCCTCTTGAGAAGGCCAAGAGGGAGCAGGAGGAGTTGGAACGAGCACTGGAAGCAGCTCGGGATGTAAACCCCAACGATGATCCTGCAATGAAGGTACGTGGTCGCTTCTGTACGAAAATAGTGATCCGATATGGTTTTATCCTGTTTGCAATGATTCCTTGCAGGCGTTCTATGCTGATATGAAAGAGGTTGATAGAGAAAATCAGGTGAATAAGGTCTTGGGAGCTTTTAAATTGAATCCTTACGAAATGCTGGGTCTTCGATTTGACGTCCCTGATGAGGATATTTCTCGCACTTATCGTAAAGTTTCGTTAGCGGTACATCCTGATAAATGCTCGCACCCGAGAGCCAAGGATGCATTTGAAATTATTGGCCATGCTCAGAAGGAGCTTCAGGATTTGGAGAAGAAGCAGAGGTTGGACTTTGTGCTGCAGCAGGTGAAAGACGCAGTCGTATCTGATTGGAAGAAAGCAGCAAAGGATGATCCAGCGGCACAGCTGGCTGTTGCTGTGGATGGTCTCGAGGCAGTTGTTCAGAAATGGCTGGCAACAGATGAATTCCATGATGCATGGAAAATGAAGGCGAGAGATGTTTTAGCAAAGACAGAGTGGCGACGAAGGAAAATGGCGAAGCGGCTCGAGGAAGAAACTGAGAGGGCAAAGGAAGAGTCGAAAAAGAAAAAGGAGGAGATTAAACAAGCTAGAGATGAGGGAAAAAAGTGGGAGACGACACGGGATGACAGGGTAGGAAACTGGAGAGATTTTATGAAGACGAAGAAGAAGAAGAGTAGAGGAGGAAGCGCAGTGCTTGGTGGGCTAAAACCGCCAAAGTCAAAGATACACAAATGATTTATTTATTTGCCACATGCAAACATGTTTCTGAATGATGCCTCTGACTTCTTGTCCCGTATTTTCGTCACTCTCATGAGCTTTTCAATCTCTGGAAGCTCCTCGGAAAGCATATTTAAATCTCGTAGACATGTGGTAACCTGATCAGCTGCCTCATAGTCGTGCCTCCCTATCAATGCCTTTGCCTTCCGAGCAAGCGCCTTTTGGCACTCTGGATCCAGTTCCAACGCATCATCACATGCCCTAACTGCCGCTCCGAAATCTTTGGTCGCCAGATTCACCGCAGCAATATTGCAGTTCACTGTAATCCTATTCGAGAGCACTTCAATCTGATCAGCCTGGCTCAGTCCTTGCACGAGATCAACAATGGATTTGGCCCGAACATAATGATGCAATGCCTCTGCATATGCCTCCTTCCTGTATGCATCATTTCCCTTTCTCCTCTCCACAAGCTGCATCATGAATAATACACATCCATATAATACCAAAGTAGACACGCAAGAGGTGAATAAAACAACGCACATGCTCATTCAAAGCCTGTACAAGCTGATCTGTAGGCAATCTAGCAACCTGCCTTGTCTTTGCCTCAAACTCCTCATGAAAATCATTCGACGGATCTTTCAACAACCGAATAAAATACTCCCCCATCTCATCCTCCGTCATCCGCCCTTCATCCATCATTTTCTGAGCTGTAGACAGCATCTCAATCACCCTTGGATTCTTTGCCCACTGTTCGAAATCCCCATTCGGATCATTCGCAAACGTCATCACCACCTTTTTCAACACCCTATTTTTCAAAAAAGGAGCAATAGACAATTGCGCATCATAGTCAGACTCCAAAACGGTACTACGAAACTTCAATGCATGCAGCTTCTCTTGCAACTTGAGTGCCTGCTTCACCTCTTTCCTCTGATGCTTTTCCAGAATAGGCTGATTCTCTGGTCGAGCCAAAAACTCTTTAAAACTCGCCTCCTATATATATTCATAGATGTATTCACATGACGACGACCACATACACACGAAGGAAGGAAGAAAAAAGGCCAGGCATCTCTCTCCCTCTCTTCTCCCCTTGTCGAGAGAACTAGAAAACATATCAACACACGCACCATTGCCCCACTAGGCCCCCCTCCCCCCATAAAATCGTTTCCAGGACTACTAAACATACTATCACACGCCTCTCTTCGTGTCTCGCCTCTCTGCCAGTCGTCGTTGACCACCACACAGCCAGTTCAAATCAAAAATCAACCCTGCCTCCCCACAAGACACCACACAACGACCCTATCAACCACTAAATAATAGATATACACCCAACCATGCAGTCAGGGCACCCATGACCCAGCACTGCCATGATTGGTGTCTCAAGGTACTGCGAATGAAGACATGGTACTGCGATGTTGACCAATCCTGCCTCGCCCCTATATCCATCACAGTCTCTTCTTCCCCTTCTGTATTCCTATTGTAGAACCATTATATATAAAAACTTCTAGTACTGGTACGTATTGATAGATTACTGGCACACCCGTGTTGATAATGTCGTCGTTGACATTGTCCCCCAATCAATCCCTCGGTCATCAATACGCTGCGATTAGCTTCCATGGATGTCAACAGTATGTCTATTATGGATATATCGTATTAATAGATGATATACGATGGGATTCTTGGGGGTGACTGTGACTGGCCTTGTTTGGCTACAGGTGTCCTTGTCTTCTTACAAGTATATAAATACGTGCGATTCCGCTCGTCTGCAGGTCTACCTATCTATCAATCTATAGTACATCGCCACCATGGAGGAGATTATGAAAAAGAGGCAGAAGGAGATTGAGGAGGCGTATGAGAAGCAGTGGGATGGTGGCAAGGGGGCCCACCACCCAGACTACGATCCTGAAGCAGTAGGACAGGATGTTGTCAAGGCGAACAGAGCCACAGAGGAGCTGTACAATGCTATAGTGAAGAATGATATCAAAAAAGTGTATGAAAAGATCGAGGAGGGTGCTGATGTCAACTTTGTCTTTGGAAGGGCATATCGCTGCCCAGAGGGGTACACCCCCCTCATGGTTGCCGCCCACAGAGGCCGCCTTGAATGTGCCAAGGCATTGCTGCGTGCTGGAGCTGACCCTAACTACATGAATGGTGCCGGTGATTTGTGCGTGTTCTGGGCCATTGATGGTGGGGTAGAGATGATCAAATTGTTCCTCGACTATGGAGTTGATCTGGATGCCACCACACCAAAGGGGTGGACTCCATTGAGCTATTGCAAGGCCAAAGGCAAGTATGGTGCCACAGAAGAGAAGGGCATCTACCCAGAGGATGTTCTCAAGTACTATGGGGCAACCAAGTATGGGACAGGGCCACCTGCTCTTGGGCAGAGATCTCCACGTGAATCGTACAATCCAGAGGCGGACAACTTCATGCGCGAGAGAGGCAGCTATCAAAAGCATCCAGAGGATCCATAATACATTGTTATTCATGTAATACTCTCATCTACCTGTGCTATGGACGAGGTGGTTCGCCACGTGTCGAATGGCTGTTTGACTCTTGTTTCTCGTGTGGATGCTGCTCGACGTCGTGCATTCTCCTGCGATGCACCAGTATACTCTGAATGGAATAGTACAGAGGACAGTCGGGGTGGGAGAGGGGACAAGAGGCAGAAAGGGTCTCATCAGGCGGTGAGCAGAGAGGAGGTTGGGAGGGCGTCTTGGACATTTTTACATACTCTGGCGGCACAGTATCCGGAGAGGCCGACACGACAGCAGAAGAGGGATGCGAGGAATCTGATTGATATATTGACGAGGATGTATCCGTGTGGAGAGTGTGCTAGGCATTTCAAAGAGGTTGTGGGGGCTCATCCTCCAGAGGTGGGTACGCGGGAGGAGTTTTCGCAATGGATGTGTCGGGTTCATAACGTGGTGAATCGTTCTCTTGGAAAGCCGACGTTTAATTGTACGTATACAGCGGCTCGATGGGGAGGGATTGATTGTGATGAGGAGGATGCGTGTTCTCTGGATATGGGGTCCAAGAAGCGATGACCCCATATCCAGAGAATGAACATAAGATCTCTTATGTTACTATATATTATGCATAGTAATTCAAATTTGTCTTTTTCTTTGCCTGAACTTCAATGATGGCATCATTGAAGTCTTCGTGTTTGACAACTGTGGCATCTCTTCGGAGGGCCAACATGCCAGCTTCGACACAGACAGCCTTGAGCTGTGCTGCATTGAAGTCGTCAGTTGAGCTCCCCAATTCTTCAAAGTTGACATCGGCTGATACATTCATTTTCCTCGAATGAATTTGCAAAATCTTTGCTCTGGCCTCTTCATTTGGATGCGGGAATTCAATCTTTCGATCCAATCGCCCAGATCGCATGAGAGCAGGGTCCAATATGTCTGGTCTATTCGTCGCGGCGATAATCTTGACATCGTCGGTGGAGGAGAATCCATCCAACTGATTCAGCAATTCAAGCATTGTCCTCTGCACCTCTCTATCTCCACTGAGTTCGCTATCCCTTCGCGTGGTACCAATAGCATCAATCTCATCGATGAAAATAATTGCAGGCGCTTTCTCTTTGGCGAGAGCAAACGCATCGCGCACCATCTTTGCACCGTCACCGATAAACATCTGTACAAGGGATGGCCCTGCTAGCTTTAAAAACGTTGCATTGGTCTGTGCTGCGCATGTCCTGGCAATGAGTGTCTTTCCTGTCCCTGGAGGGCCATGAAGAAGCACTCCCTTTGGAGGCTTTATACCAATGGCAGTAAACCTATCTTTATGGGTAATAGGAAGAACAATCGCCTCTCGCAACTCTTGGATTTGCTTGTCCAAACCTCCCACATCAGAATAATCCTCTGTTGGCTTCTCATCAACCTCCATCGCCTTGACCCGAGAATCATACTCTGCTGGCAGGGTATCTAATATCAAATACGAATCCTTGTTTACACCAACCAAATCACCCGGCTTCAAAGTCTCTGGGTCGACCAATCCTGGCACTGGAAGAAACACCGTCTGACGCGTGGATGTCTTCAACACCACACACTTTTTATTCTTATCACTCCCCGCCTCCTGATAACTCACACCTCCGTCTTCCTCATCCTCCTCATCTACTTCCTGATTATCCAACACCTCTACAATATTCCCCACAAGGTAAGGAAGCTGATTATTCAGCTTGATCTTCTCCTTATTCTCCTTGATCCTCTCATCCAACCCAGTCTTCTGATGCGTCAATCTATTCGATTCATCCCTCAACACCCTAATCTCATTGTCCAACAACCGCACCCGCCTCTCAATATCCTCTGCCGACATTGTCTCAAACTCCTCTGGCAAGGCAAACTCATCCTGTCCTCCCTCCGTCCCAAAAATCTCAGCCTCCATATCCATGGCTCTAATCTACTTTTATATCACTATATACAGCAGTAATGGGCCGAATCAGAGATACGTGTTGGAATACCTCTTCTTCTGATCACAAAGACACAACCACCAGAAAGACGACCAGTTCCTCTCCGTTATTCAACACCTTGACGTTATTGTACTTCAATATATATGCGTATCAGGAGGCCATACATGGACCATCTTGATCACCATCGAGACCCCGTACTTCCCTAAATAACCCATTTAGAAACAATTGTTTCTTTATTCAACCTTGGTCCATGCTTGTATTCCTGAAATGCAGATATATGATAGCAAAAAATCCATATTAAAATGCATATGGATGAAAATCCCTGCGACAATGCTCAAGAACAGGAAGCAATTGCTTTGGAAGCAGAGATACAAGCATTGCGACGTCAATTACGTGCATTAGAATCGCAATATTCAAAGAATACGACACAGGTCAAGGGTGCAGGTGTGTCCTTGCTCCACAGTGGCAGTGGCAGTGGCAGTGCATGGGATGTATCTGGTCATGGGTTGACGAAAGAGCAGGTTGAACGATACAGTCGGCAGATTATACTGCCTAGCTTTGGGGTATCAAGTATGTAGGGTATGTATGCGTCTTTCTAGGGTTTATGCTGATGGATTGCTCATTTGGGGTGTAGGTCAGTCAAAGCTCTGCAGGGGATCGGTTCTTGTTGTTGGAGCAGGTGGCCTGGGCAGTCCTGCTCTACTGTACTTGGCTGCTGCGGGAGTGGGAAGGATTGGTATCGTCGATAGAGATGAAGTAGAGTTGAGTAATATTCACAGGCAAGTCATCCACGGGGAAGATGCTGTTGGAGTGGCAAAGACAACATCAGCAGCACAGTCTATCAAACAGATAAATTCATCAATTCAGGTCGAGGAATACACGGATGGGTTCAGACCCCAGAATGCTCTTGATATTATTGAAAAGTATGATGTCGTTTTGGATGCGTCAGACAATGCGCCCACGCGATATCTCATCAGCGATGCATGCTGCATTGCACACAAACCACTGGTATCTGGGGCAGCAATAGGAACAGACGGGCAATTGACAGTGTATTGCTACGGAGAGGATGGACCATGCTATCGATGTCTATATCCAAACCCACCACCTGCGCAGAATTGCGCTCGCTGTGCAGATGCAGGTGTGTTGGGTCCGGTCCCTGGGGCCATCGGTACACTGCAGGCATTGGAAGTGATCAAAATCATATCTGGCATAGGAGATGTGTTGTCAAAGAAGATGCTGATAGTAGATGCCTTATATTGTCGGTATATGGCTGTTACATTAAGGTCCAAAAGCGAGTCGTGTGTCTCCTGTGGGTCAACGCCCTCAATCACCAGGGATTCCTTGCCCACCTTTGATTATTTTGCCTTCACTGGTCAGCCAAGCGATTCAGACGCACCCAGAAGCTTGAACATAGTGGATCCCAAGCATCGTATTACGGTGAAAGAGCTACTCGACAGAATGGATAATGATCCAAGGCACCTCGTTGTGGATGTCAGACCTCGTCATCAATTTGATATTTGTAGCATCCCTGGCTCCATCAATGCCCCAATGCAGGAATTCAGCAAGCATATAGAATCCATCAAGGGATTGTTGGTACCAGAGCAAGAACGTGGTATCAGTGTCATATGCCGCAGAGGTAACCAGTCCCAAAGGGCTCTACAAGAGCTCCATGACCTGGGGGTCATCCATGCGGTCGATGTCATTGGTGGAGTTCAATCTTGGAGTACGTCCATTGATCCCACATTTCCAATGTATTAAATATATACAGTAGATCAGTGAGTGTAATTGAAGGTTGAAACAACGATACAGGCTATGCTGTCGTCATTCCAACAGTTCCGACATGGGACACTGAAACCCTCGGGTTTTTGCCTCTTGAACAAACGATTACCACATTTTTATGAGTATAATTTTAATTATAGTCAACTAGGGCTTACCAAGGTCCGAAATTCTCCTTTGATTGGTCGAACAAGGGTGTCAGCACAACAGAGACAAGAGGAAGAAGAAGAGGTGAATTTTTATTCAATATTGGGGACATCGCCCTTGGCAAGCAAGCAAGAGATTAAGAAGAAGTATCGAGAGATGATGAAACAGTATCATCCTGATATGGACAGCAGTTACAGTATGGATGGTGATGATGATTTTGCAACCATTTTGAATCTAGTATACACTATACTCATGGATGATGAACAACGGGCAGAGTATGATCTTCTGGCTGGGTTTTCAGTATCTACCAAGAATAACCCTTTCAGCGGAATTCCATATGGAAACAAAATGCGCTCAGAAGACGCCGAGTATGTCTTTGTGGATGAATTTTCTTGTATAGGGTGTTTTGGATGTGTCAATGTCGACAGAAAAGGGTTTGCAATCGAAGATTCATACGGCAGAGCCCGTTGTATTAATCAAAACAGATCACCAGATACTGTTCAGCAGGCCATGGACGTCTGCCCTGTCAGCTGTATTCACTGGGTGAGTGCCACCCAGCTCACCTTGCTGGAAGAAGTGATGGCTCGTATGGATAGGATTGACAGCTTCCTTCTCATGCGATCTCAGGGAAAGGGAGCGAATCTATCAGTCTTCTATGAAGCGTCTCTGGAGTGGGCTAGAAGGCAGTCCAAGATGAGAGAGATGGAAATGAAAATGAAATATGGGTCTTCTCCCTTCACAGACTTCATGCCCAGTGGTCCTGCAGGGGGAGCCACTTCTGGTAATGGCTCCTCCCAACAGACCCAGCAGGCATCGCGTGGAATGGCTTCCATCATCAACATGACCCGCAAGTGGAGAGATTACAAAAGAAGAATGGATGAGTCATCAGGAACTCCCTCCTTCCTCCTTGGAGATGGCTCGAATGAATGAATAATAATTGGAATTATTATGTACCATATCAAGTAGTATGTATTCTTAAATGTAAAAGACGTGTGCTGGAACACAAGGTTCAACTCTGCTTTGAAACAGCCAATGCCGATCTAGACTGCAACCATGGTCGGATATTGTCTAGTATAATGGAAATAGAATGTCGAGATGGAGATTGGCGTCGCGCGATTCGTCAGAAATTGGATAGACGCATCCTACCCTGGCTGTTTTCTTTAGGGGCGGTGTGTTACTTGGACAGGACTAATTTGAGTTATGCTGCTGTTGAGCTGAACAGGGATTTGCAGTTTTCATGCAAGACGTATGGATTGGGGGCTGGTCTCTTCTTTATAGGATATGCGGTTTGTCAGGTGCCCTCGAGTAGGGTTTTTAGCTACTTTGGGATGCCATATCTCTGTTCAACAATCATCCTGTGGGGCATTGTCGCTGGGAGTTTTGCACTGGTGCAGTCATCTACTGCGTTCCTTTTGCTTCGAGTATTACTGGGTGTGTTTGAGAGTGGTACATTTCCCTGCATGTGGGCGTATTTGGCTAGGTTTTATTCTCCAGAGGAACTGGGAGCATCATATGCATACATTGCGACATCGACAGCGCTGGCTCAGATTATCGGCAGTCCGATTGCAGCTGGTATATTATTGATGGATGGATTGGGTGGAATTTCAGGTTGGCAGTGGTTATTTATTATCGAGGGCTTCACCTCTGTCTGTTTTGGAATCATCCTCTTCTATGCCCTGCCATCCTGTCCAAAGTCAGCATCATTTCTGGCCCCAGAAGAGAGGCAGTGGTTACAAGAGAAACAGGACGGAAATCTTATCAAACACCAAAACACGCATAAAAGCGGTACTTTGTCCACGATATGGCACGAGTGTTGCAGATTTGGGAGGGTCATCAAAGATTGGCGAACATTGTATCTGTCGGCAGTTTTGTTTGCAATCACCCAGGCAATGTATGGATGTGTCTTCTTCATCCCAATGATTATACATAGCTTTTTCTTCTCTTCTTCATCGACTCAAGAGGGAGATGTCCCGGTGAGTGCGTGCAGTGGTGAGGAATCACCATCCCACAGTGGAGAGGGTGCCCTGGTGGCAATACTCAGCATGGTACCCTTTGCATCTGCCGCCATATGCATGATCATCGTGGGCAAAATGTCAGAATCTGCAAACGAGAGGCGATACCATGCTGCAATTCCGGTATGCCTGGGTGCTATTTTCATGATGGCAACACCAGGAATGATGCATCTAGGAATACCAGTCATGGCATTCATCTCCCTCACCCTGGCAGCAGCTGCCCTATGGTCCTACCACGGACCATTCATGACATGGCCAGTCGTATTCTTTGATCGAGAGAATGCCGTCCTGGCTTTTGCAATCATGAACAGTATTGGAAGCGCAGGAGGCTTTTTTGGAAATGCCATCCTTGGGATACTGGCAGAAGCCACTGGTGGATATGGCATTGCCATGGTCTGTATCGGCATTATTCTACTGTTGGGAGGTATCGCAATCATACTCATGCCACCCCCAGAGAGAGAGCTGCCACGTGATGATGTAGAATCGGATACCCTGCTGCCCTCCATGAATGGCCATGGCCATGGCCAGTCATCATGATGGGACTATGACTACTACAGGCCTAGGGTCGTTGTTTGCGACAGATTGAGACAGATTTAATTTAAATTTTCTTTATATCCTGATAATACTACCATTCTTTTCTGTATATTCAACTGGAGGGTTGAATAGACTGGTTTATCCTCAATAGGTGTATCCACGCCAACACGCATAAACATGAGAATTGTATCACTGCGTGGTCAAACTAGGTCGCCAGTAGGCATCTATTCTACATATTCTAGATCTGTGCCAGTTGTGAAGGGATGGAGAGGGGCGAGGCCTGCTGTTTCTAGAAACCATTCGACATGTGGCCACCTCGTTGTTGGTCGTCGCGGCATTCCTGTGGTTGCAGCACAGTCTAGTTCGGCTTCTGACGATGCTGATGTTGAAAATGTAGTAATTATTGGCAGTGGTCCTGCTGGATACACGGCTGCGATCTATGCCTCTAGGGCGAGCCTGAGCCCACTCGTGTTTGAGGGATACCAGGCTGGTGGAGTCCGTGGAGGGCAGTTGATGACGACGACCGAGGTGGAGAATTTCCCTGGTTTCCCTGAAGGGATTACTGGGCCAGATTTAATGGATCGGATGAGGCAGCAGGCTGAACGTTGGGGTAGCAATTTGTTGCTGGAAGATGTGGAGTCTGTGGATTTGTCTGTGAGGCCATTTGTGATCAAGGGGACTGAGACAACGGTGAAGGCCCATAGTCTAATCATTGCTACTGGTGCAACAGCAAAGAGGTTGAATATTCCTTCGGAGGAAACATTTTGGAGTCGGGGGATTAGTGCGTGTGCTATTTGTGATGGTGCATCTCCGATATTCAAAGATCAGGAGTTGGCTGTGGTTGGTGGTGGGGACACTGCGACGGAGGAGGCTTTGTACCTCACAAAGTATGGCAAGCACATCCATTTGCTTGTTCGTGGACCAACGATGAGAGCGAGTAAGGCGATGCAGGAGAGAGTGCTTGAGAATCCCAAGATTACTGTCCATTTCAACACCTCTGTGGAGGATGCATATGCTGATAGGAAAGGCGCCATGGGAGGCTTGCATTTGCTGAATAGTGAAACGGGCGAGAAAAAGGATTTGCCTGTTCGCGGGTTCTTTTATGGAATTGGCCATAATCCAAACAGTTCCTTCCTTGATGGACAGGTTGAGTTGGATGAAGCTGGATATGTCAAAGTGAAGAATGGTGGGCCATGGACCAACATCGAGGGTGTCTTTTCTGCGGGAGATTTACACGATGTTGAATGGAGGCAGGCTATTACAGCAGCTGGAAGCGGATGTATGGCTGCTTTGGCGGCAGAGCGATACCTGACTGGAAACGACTTGGTTGTTGAGAAGGAGAGGAGTCAGGAGCCTGTATCAGAGCCTGAGCAGAGGAAGGATTCCAAGGAAAAAGTGGAGAAGGACAAGATGTCTATGGAAGAGGAATTCAACTTGTACGCTGACAAACATCGTGGACAGTATGCTTTGAGGAAGCTCTATCACGAGAGTGACAGACTCGTGGCTGTTTTGTACACCTCACCAACCTGTGGACCGTGCAGATCTTTGAAGCCAATCTTGAACAAGGTTGTGGATGAGTACTCTGGAAAGATACACTTGGTGGAGATTGATATCGCAGAAGATCCAGAGATTGCACAGGCCGCTGGTGTGAATGGAACTCCAACTGTCCAAATGTTCAAGAACAAGGACAGAGTGGCAAACCTCCCTGGTGTCAAGATGAAGAATGAATATAGAAAGCTAATTGAAGGAAACTTGTGAATTACATACTATGTATATTGGGTAAATCATACTACGTGTCTAATAATAGTCCTCCTCGGAATATTCATGTGACGAGTCGCTGCTCCAACCTTCGTCTGGATAGTCATTCCCATAATACCCTTCCGCATTGCTGTCTTCTGTATCATCAAAACTATCTTCATGATCCATATCCTCTTCTGGTACGTAAAAATCGTCGTCATAAACATAAAAGTACGGTTGGAGCTCCTCTTCCGCATCTGGGATGTCATCTTTCGCAACATATAAATCATACACATAGTCATCCTCCTTTTCGAGATCCTGAGACTTTTCGCTGCACTCCACGTCACATATTTTCCCCAAGGCTCTTAAAGGATCAGGTAGCATTTCTGCCTCCTCAAATGCAGTCCTCCCTCGCTTTTTTGTAACAACATCATATGAACCATTGTACAATGCTGTGTCTTGACCAGTCTTTTCAACCTTGCCCGACTCTACCACCGCAGAAACAGCAAATAAACTCTCTAAATACACCTGAGATGCTGATGCTAATTCTTCAGCTGTCATGGTCGTTATTTTTTTATACGTTCGTGGCCTTTTCTTCCTACCAGTCTCATCAAGAGACAAACTTGCCAGATCCACATCTTCCCTTCCACCCTCTTGAACATCTACAGGATACAGATACATTATGACACATCCCATCATGCATAGGAAGGATACAGATGCGTACATAAACTACTCGGTGCTTGTATAGCTCGTTTACGCTTCAGACGAATAACTTGCAGTAGGCTCCTTTCTTCACCAGTACAGGCAGTGCTAGGACCACATCCCCCATCGCCTCCATCTTCTAATACGACCATGATACGTTTCTAGAACTAAATGTTTCACTGGTACATTCTGAGTGCCCAATCCTTGCAAGGACACAATTGTGCATTTTTTATTTAATAAGGCACAACAGTGTGCTTATTAAGGACAAATATCGCTATGCAGGTAATTGCCACGTACCCAGATAATGTAAACTAATTAAAATCAATTCAGTATTCTCTGACTGGACTCTGTGCAAGAATTAGTGCTGCAAGTGCTGTGCATGGGTAGGAATGGCAACCAAAACACTGTTTGATGACAATGAGGAAGAAGGATTTGATGGTGGATTCCAAATTAATACTGAATTTGCTCGAAGATTTGAGGTGCGATCGTAGAAATAGGAATTATTGAGTCGGCATTGTGTCGCATGTGGCATGCAGTTGCTGACACTGAGTCTCTTGTGCTGCAGCATAATAAAAAGCGCGAGGAATTGCACCGACTGAAAGAGAAATTTCCTGAGCAGGCTGCTCGGCTTGAGGCAAGGGGTGTTTCGGCGCTTATGAATGATGAGTCATCCAGCAGTTCTGAGGAGGAGGATGATGGAGTTATTCCTCAAAAGACGGAGAAGCAAATTCTGGAGACGATACTGAAGATTCGGAATAAGGATACATCTATATATGATCCGAATGCAAAATTTTATTCCGAAGAGGAGGACGAAGACGAAGAGGAGAAGGGTGCAACAAGGAAGGAGAAGCCAGTGTATTTGAAAGATGTTGTGTACAAGGAGGCAATGGAATTGGCAAATGGGGAGGGTAATGATAGTGATGAAGACAAAAAGGATGGAGGAAGATCGTATGTGGAGGCCCAGGAGGATCTGAAACGTGCATTCTTAACAGCGTATGACGAGGAGGTTGGTGAGGCCTTGCAGCAAGAGGGGGATGGTTTTGGAGGAGTGCTTCAGAAATCAGACACGCGGAGAAAGGAGGCTGAAGTAACGGATGAAGAGACTCAGAAGTTGGTGGATAAGATTTTTTCAAAGGGAGACAAGGAAAAGTCTGTAATGACAGAGAATGACAAATTTCTGAGGGATTATATTCTGAAACAAGCATGGATGAGAGAGTCAGATGATGATGATGATCACTTTATGGATGATGGAGACGTTGATGAGGAGGAAGATGAGCAAGCAATGGATGCAGCAGAAGCATTTGAGGCAAACTACAATTTCAGATTTGAGGAACCTGGAGGGACGGAGATAGTGACCCATCCTCGTGAGATTGAAGGAATTGTGAGGAAAAAAGACGATCGAAGAAAGCAAAAGAGAATGGAAAAGGCCGCCAGAAAAGCACAAGAAGAAGAAGAGCGTAGCAGAGAGTTGAAGCAGCTGAAGAATTTGAAAAAGATGGAGATTGAAGACAAGCTCAAAGAAGTCAAGAATATAGCAGGTTCTGGTGTGGCTGAAGAGAACCTCATTGAAAAACTACTCGATGGTGAGTTTGATCCAGAAAAACATGACCAGGCCATGCAAGAGGCCTTTGGAGAGGACTATTATGATGTGGAAGAAGAGGAAGATGTAGAAGATGAAGAATTCGACAAAAAATTGGCTGCGATGGCAGAGTATTCTTCGGATGAAGAGGTAGATAATACAATTGCAGCAGTGATTGAGAAACAACAGAAGAAACAAGTCGACGATGATCCGGAAAATACTGCAAAGCAGGATGTCAAAAAGCTGTTGGATGAATACTACAAACTCGATTATGAGGACCATGTTGGGGGCATTCCAACACGTTTCCGATACAAAGAAGTAGAGCCTGAGACATATGGATTGTCATTTGAAGAAATTTTGATGATGGATGATAAGGAGTTGAACCAGATTATAGGCTTGAAACGGGTGGCAGCAACATATCATGATGGTCCAAAGAGGAGGCCAAACTACGGACGACTGAACGAGTGGAGGAGGAGTGCCGACATCAAAGCGCAAGATAGAAAGTCTAAATATCTCAGTAAACATGCCAAAACTTCAGAACATAGGGAAGAGTTTGCGCAGAAAAAGGAGGAAAAGTCGCTAGAGGAAATGGAGGCTGATAGGCGAAAAGACACCTTTAAGAAGCCATCATTAAAGAAGAGACATCGTGAAGGACACAAGGAGGATACCTTGAAGAGTAAAAAGAAGGAGAAAAAGACGCACCAATCTCAATCGCCTGCAAATCCAGTCCTGGCTGGCTTAACCAAAGCACAACGAAAGAATCTCAAGCGCAGCCAAAAGAGGGCCAAGAAGCACAGCAAGAAGGCTGAATAAAACGAATCGAAATGTTATCGATGCTTAATTTACAGTATAATTAGTGTATCATTCGTAGTCATAAATACAGCATTCGTTGAAAATATTCGCTCAAATGATGTAATCCAAAATCAAATCATAGATTTGGTCCATATCTTTGGTTGGCACATTGTCGTCATCTAATCGCTTCACAACTCGTGCTGGAACACCCACTGCCACACAATGAGGTGGCAAATCTGTCACAACAACTGATCCAGCACCAACTTTAGTGCAATGACCAAGAACGACTGGCCCAAGCACACTCGCACCAGCACCAAGCAGGACACCGTTCCCAATGGTGGGATGTCGTGCCCCAGTTCCTGTTCCGCTGCCTCCCAACGTCACATGGTGTAACATGGAGACATTGTCCCCGACAATAGCCGTTTCACCAATAACAACACCACTTGCATGATCAATCATCAAACCTCTGCCTAGAGTTGCCCCAGGGTGGATATCCACACCAAAAACCTCAGACATTCTAGACTGCAATGCCAACGCCAATGACTTTCTATTATTCTGCCACATCCAATGAGCTATACGATGAACTTGAATAGCCTGGAAGCCTTTGAAGAACACGAGCCCTTGCAGATAGGTCTCGCATGCAGGATCCCTATCATACACAGCATTCAAGTCAGCCACACATGCCTCAATCAGACTAGGATCGTCCTTGTACGCATCCAAAATCAATCGTGTCAACTGTGTACCAAGCAATGTCGGATTCGCTAATTTATTCGCCAGCAGAAACGCCAGACTCTTCTCCAGAGAATGATGCATAATCACAGTCATGTGGAAAAATGAAGCCAACACAGGCTCCTCTTTTGCTGCCTTCTTCGCCTCGTTCAAAACCGTCTGCCACAACACCTCAGTATCACGATGATTTGACGACGGAGCCCAACTACAATTGTTCAACGCTTCCTCCCGGGACACAGTCCTATCTATCCCAGGCCCCAGCAAACGTTCCTGCCACAATTGGTCGTTTATCTGCTTGTTCTTCGCTTTCGCCCGTGCATGCATAGCAGCAACACTCTCCGACGGATCAGCTGCAATATTCACTACCTTTCCGGCAGTAATACGATGCGCCACCCTCCTTGGACTGCAGAGCAGCCTTTCCCATCGCAAACCACACGTCTTCGGAGATGGGGACACGTGACCCAAGACCATTCGGGTATCCAATGCCATCAATAGATCAAAATTTATAGTACTAAATCAAAGAGTAGCTACGATGGTCAGTCCACCGAGACAAATACCGAGTGACGTTCGATCCGACCCCCACTCGGCGTTAATGTTCTCTCAATCTTGCACGTATAGCTCCACGTTGTTTTACATACTATATTTGGATATTATAATACCCATTAGTTGGCGAACGTGGTGAATATATTCCTCCAAGAGCCACACGGTGACGATGAGCCAATACTGCCTCACTATGAATGGGACATTTCAAGATTCCTCGGAGACGGTGACACTCTTTGCCAGATTCCGTGGCTGATCCACATTGTGGCCTCTGTTGACAGCCAAATGGTATGAGAGCAGCTGCATCGGTATGATGTTGACTACTGGCTGAATGTATTCGTGGAGACATGGAACTGGTAAGATGGTGGCACCACTGCCAGCGGTTGACATGATGGTGTCATCTTCTTCACTGCAGATGACAATCATATTTGCTCCTCTTGCCCTCAATTGCTCGATCACACTTATCATTTTTGTGTATACGGAGTCTGGGGTGGCAATGACGAGGATGGGCATGTGCTCGTCGACCAAGGCGAGGGGCCCATGTTTCATCTCCCCAGCGAGAATGCCTTCACTGTGCATGAGAGAAACCTCTTTGACCTTGAGGGCTCCTTCGACTGCTGTTGCAAAATTTGAGCCACGACCAAATATGAGTAAAGAATGCTCATTCGCCAGAGATGCGGCGAGGGCACTGATTTTGTCATCCAATTCAAGAGCCTTTTTGACTGCTTCTGACAGCGACTCGAGTGCTTCAATGATCTTTCTTCTCTCTTCAAAGGAGGAGACGGTGTCACCGCTCAACGATAGAGCTAGTAACATCAAGACTACAATCTGGGAGGTGTATGCCTTGGTACTTGCAACGCCAATCTCAGCACCAGCGTTGAGATGAACGCCGCAGTGGGTGAGGCGAGCTATAGCAGACCCCACTGTGTTTGTTATGCCGACACAGAGTGCCCCTCTCTTGAGGGCAAATTCCAAGGAACGCAGTGTATCTGCAGTTTCTCCGCTCTGACTCATGAAAATACATGCATCATCTCTGAATATAGGGGTCTGCCTGTCGAGTAAATCAGATGCCAGTTCACATGCAACGGGCATGGAAATGAGATTCTCGAGGGCTGGTCGGCATGCGAGGCCAGCATTGTAGGATGTACCGCATGCAACAATCACAAGTCTTCGGCACCTTTTGATGGTATCAATATGCTCTACCAACCCCCCAAGTTTAATCCGGGACTGATCCATGGGAAGATCTTCAAAAATCACTCGCCCTCTCATTGTCTGTAACAATGTCTCTGGCTGCTCAAAAATCTCCTTTTGCATAAAATGCTCATAGCCCCCCTTCATGATCTGCTCAACTTCCATATCAAGCTCGATCAATTCAGGGTTCTTTCTCATCCCATTGATGCCATGGCCACCATGCTTCTCAAGCGTATTAAAAATGGCCAGCTTACCATCTGCCAGATGGACAACATCTCCATCTTCAAGGACAAACACTTGCTTTGTGTGTTCCACGATGGCAGATGCATCACTCGATAGAAAGTACTCGAGTTTATCATTCACATCCTTGACACCACCTGAAAGAAGCGCCGTGCGTGGCGATGCCAAAGGACTCTGATTGCCAGCCTTCAAGCCAAGAATGAGAGGTGACCCCTTCTTGCAGGCAAGTAGCTGCCCAGGGAAATGCGTCGATCGAACAAGCAATGCATACGAGCCTTCCAATCGAGACATGACATCCATCAACATCTATACATGTACGATATATATGTGCATCTCATCACACAGTGTGTATTTAAATGCAAAGCAGTGGACAGAAATATATACAGTATACGTGCGAAAGTGGGCTTACATGGTATCAACATCATACATACTAATTCGCGACACATACCTCGGGAAAACTGGTGCTATTATTCCCCAGCGAATGATATACAAACTTGCACATCTTGGCAATCACCTCTGTATCCGTATCAGACACAAATTCTTCCCCTTTACTTTGCAAGAATTCCTTCAACACATGGTAATTTGTAATAATTCCGTTATGAACGACCAAAAACTCGTCTCCCTCCCCAGAAGACTGCGGATGTGCGTTCAAAGAAGAAGGCCTCCCATGGGTCGCCCATCGGGTATGGGCAATACCACACTGAGTAGCTCCACCAATCGCAGCCCCCATGTCATGCCCCAACCTAGAAAACGTTGCCTTGGACAACGCTCTCAAATCCTCCACCTTGCCTTTCGCCTTCACCACAAGAGGCACCTCCCCATCATCAATAGCAAACCCAGCAGAGTCATATCCACGGTATTCTAGTCTTGCTAGCCCCTGAAGCAAGCAATCCACAATCTGCTGCCTCGTACAACCAACATGATACGAATATAATCCAAATATTCCACACACTGCGTCATACGTTCGCGTCTCGTCGTGATGATTGAATTGAATTGATTGAATCAAACCCTCGTCATGATGATCATTCAGGACAGTTTCACGCACTCGTATTCCAATTAATCCACTAATTTCTTCTCTGCTGAAGCATATCAAGTACGTACGTGGATGCGCGAATCACCACGATGGATAGGGCAAAGGCTTTCAAGTTTCCTTGCAATTCTTTCCTCGCTTGAACTGGGTCAGGCTTTTGTGGTGCAAACATATTTTTTATTTTGATGTATATATATTTCTCTCGTAGTATACACTACTATGGTATTACAAGCCATTAAAGATGAGAGTATTCCTTTTGACATCAGCAGGATTGGTGACTCCACAAGGATTCGATGATGCATTCCACACAGACACTGGGTCTGTGGTCACGTAATATGGACAATAGCATGTGGCATTGAACTTGCTGGCATCTGGTAGGTATGGACTGGAAGGACTGGCATCATAGCACGCAGCTGAATTGCAGTTTGTGTAGGTTCCTCCATTGGGACACTGCACTGCTGCAGGGACAGACCCAAGTGTGGCTGCCCACTTGTCCGGATTAAAGGTGGATATGTAGTCTGGATTTGCTCCCGAATAGAGGCTTTTTCTGTTCATCTTCTTGCAGAAGAGTGCCTGATTTGGATTCTCCTCGGACCCAATAGAGCACACTGCTGTGCTGTTTGCCCTGTCCTTGCAGACCTGCTTCATGGCATCCTTGATGGTGCGATCAAGGGTTCCTACGAGTGCACCTATATTAAGAGTCTCTTCTGGATAGGAAAAGCATCCACATTCTGCCACGGGTGGATCGCTGTTGGGTACCTTGACGCAGGTGGCATACGCGCATAATGCAAATGCGCCTTTGCAATACAGGCTGCTTTTGGAATATAGTTTCGTATTACTTGCCTGAGGAACTGCTGTGTAGAATTGTTTCCAGTCTTGGGGTTTGACTGGATATCTCTCCTGTCCTTGGGTACTGCCAATCCATATTCCTCGACACTGACTGCATGTGGCATTCAACAGCACCGCAAGTATGATGAGTATCATTAGTTGTAGTAGTACCAGTAGTAGTAGTAGTAGTAGTAGTAGTAGTAGTACCAGTAGTAGTATACATTCAAGTGGTATGTCTATTGTTTTTGAGATCTCTAGATCTCTATATCGCTAGATCTCTCCCTCTAGAGATCTCTCTCTCAGAAAGAGATTGCTTAAATACGTGTTGAAGGAATGGATTCTATATTATATTATATACTAGTATAAATAAAGGAAATAAATGATGGATGGGGGAAAAGCAGTGGTGAAGAGGAACGTGAATGAAGAATTGTTTTCTGCAACTTCCCAATTTCAAGGTCCTTGGGAGGGATATTACTTCGGATGTGGGGACAGGGGTGTAGGTTATTATGTAGATGATTTATCTAATAGGAAGAAGCGGCGGAAGAAGGATGGTTTTGCAGAGATTCGTGGTGGTGAGGAATTACTAGACATGGTTGAGAGGGAGGCTGGGGTGTCTGGTGGTCGGGATATGGATGCGAAGGGGTTGAAGAGGTTGCTTCAGAATTTAGAGAAGAGGTTTAATGTGAATGTAGAGCAGCGGGTGAAGTATTCTGGGGAGCCTGAGAAGTTTATGGAGTCTGAAGTGGAGTTGGATGAGGCTGTGTGTGCACTGAATGTGGGTTACTTTTTCATGCATGCATGTATGTATGTATATAGACGTGCGGTTCTGATTATGTTCCTTTTCTGTATACAGGCTGTGACTGCTTCTGGGAATTTATATCATTTGCTGGCGAATCCGAGTATTATTCAAATATTCTTGGCACTGGTGCAGCATGAGAATGGGGATATTGCTGCTGATACCATACAGCTTTTGTCAGAGTTGACAGAGGCGGATGCCGTGGAGAGTTTTGTGCGTGTATCTTTATATCGATAGATAGTGTCGAATGTGTGGTCACGGAGGTACTATTGTGAATGTAGGAGGAGGAGGCTGGTGGCCTGATAGATGCCCTTTTGGAGGGAGGTTTGGTTCGTGTTCTTGTACAGACGCTGGAAAAGCTGGATGAATCTGTTAAAGAAGAGGCATCGGCAGTATATAACGCATTATCTGTGTTGGAGAATTGCATTGATGTGAGGTCTGAATGCGCATCGGGGGTGGCTGGGACGGCAGGTGTGATGGAGTGGTTGTGCAACCGACTCAGCCCCAAGGCTGAGGTAGATAGTAATAAGCAGTACTCGTCAGAGGTTCTTGCTGTTTTGCTTCAATCTGCTGGTGTGGATGCACGGGTAAAGTTTGTTGAGCTAGGTGGGGTTGATACGACATTATTATCCATCGCTCCATTCAGGTCCAATCCCATGCAGACGCCAGAAGAGGAGGAATTCGTAGAAAATGCGTTCGATGTGTTGTGCTCAGTGCTCATGGAAGACTGTGCAAAGCTATCATTTTTAGAAAATGAAGGGATCGAGTTGATGATACTGATGATTAAAGGCCGTACTGCAATCAGAACAGCAGCGATCAAGTGCTTGGACTTTGCAACAACAAGGTTCAACAAGGCATGCGAACGCGGCGTCAAGAAGGGTATACTTGCCGTGATTTTTGGTGTCTTTATGGGAAAACTCAAAGTCAACAAGGGGGACAAAAAGATGAACAAGAAGCATATGGAGGCGAATAGACAGGAGGAAGAAATACGTTGTGTCTCAATAGTAAATAACCTTTTTGTGGGACTTGTAGATGACAAGGAAGGCAGAGCACGATTGATTGGCAAATTTATCGAATCAGAATATGAAAAATGCGATAGACTGATCGAGATTTTAGTAGAATATGCTTCTAAAGTTGCCGTAGAAGAAGAACGGATTACCAGAGTCTTTGGTCAGGGTGGTGAGGTTGATGAGGATGAGATACTTTTGGCACGAATGGATGCAGGCCTTTTTACCCTTCAACAGTGTGCTCTAATTATTGCTGAACTTTGGGCATCCAAAGATCATGGGTTGAGAAAGAGAATACTGCTTTTGTTACATCAGCATGAGTATACACTTGGACTTATTCGGACATTGGTGGCCGAGTACATTAAGTCTTTGGGGCCACTTGAGGAGGCGACGTCCAATGGTTTACACAACCCCCAAGCCCATATTACCAGAGTAACACAGTGCCTTGAAATGCTTGTTAATCAATAAATATTTGTATCTACCTGTTATAATGGGCGCTCCAACACGAGTGTCACTGGGCCATCACTGACATATGACCTCTTCATAGCAGCTGCCACGTCTGAGAATTTTTGGCCATCCGCTCCAAACACAACAATTTCTCTCTCAGGGCCCTGCGCTATTAATGCCCCTTCTTTATATGTGACGACAGTGGTCGTCAGAGCTCTCAGGACATCACCAACAGCTGGAACCTTGTTGGAGATGGATGTGTCCAAGGCAGCCCTTCTACTCTGAGCCTCTGCTTCGCTGCCAGGGACGAACTCCGCGACAAATACCCGCTTTAATCGCGGGTCTTCTTCAAATATTATACCTAACGGTTTGGGAAGCGTCACAGTTACTAATTCGCTTGGCTCCTTCAAGGTCTTTTCAAACAGATAACTCTTGGGAAGAACCCTTCCAACAGGACCCACATTAATCCGTATACACTCATCATCAGGTCCTTGCTCTGTCAGCCATGGTGTATATCGAACTGCTCGATAGGCTATCTCGCCTTTTGCATCCCGCGCAACCAGACTTTCGTCCTCTGCATCCACTTCATACTGTTCAGTTCCAGTATACTCCTCGGAATCAAGGCTCACAATACCATCCCTTCGTCTACCAATCAGGTACGTAGTGAAAGATCCAAACAATAGCAATGGAATCGCAATGGATAGGATGAAGAATGTATCCTTGGAAGCCTGGCATTCTTGATCAAAGCAGGTGGACACTGGTGGAACAAAAGCTAGAAAAGAGGATAGGTGACACACTGTTTTCTCTGATCTACCTCTGGATCTATTATTTAAAATGTCACGATTCCGGGTACTCGTACGTGAATTCCGATGTCCTCTTAAAGGTCGAGGTGTAATCTGAGCCCGTGAAAAGGATATCACAGGTTTCATGAGAGTATGCGATTTGATTCCATGAATAGCAATATCAACAGGATAGTTTGTATATAGAATAGTCATACATGCGTAGGCTTCTTGATATAGAGTTATTTTGAAAACGTTCCTTTGACTGCCACATCATAACCAGATGTGCACAGACCAGTCTTTGGGTCTCCAGGAGATCCGGGTGGGCATGTCCATTCGACCACTTTCATGCATCCTGCATCCTCATGCTGCAAAAAGTGGCAATGTACGACACTGATTCCGTAATATGGGCCTGGCTGTAATCGAACTGGAATACTGGATCCTCTCACCATTGGTAAGAAGAGGGTGTCGTGGTAGTCACCTACTTCAAAATACTCTGTCCAAGTGCTCCATGGACGGATTGCTGAGCTTGGCAGATCAATTATTTGGAATGGATTTGTGTGAAGGTGCAAAGGATGATTCCAGAGCATGAACCACGACCATTCAACGATGCTACCCAATGGAGCCTGAAGAGGCGCCTTGTCTGGGAATGAGAATTTCTCTCCCCCGATGGTGCACCCATTAGGAGAGCCTTGGAATGTTGCTCTTGAATCATAAACGATTTTATCTGTTGCTTTATTAGCTTTGAGGTTCGCATCTCTGAGATCTGCAGCATAATCTGGTCTCAGAGGCCTGCACTTCTTCTGGTCAAGTTCCTCTTGCTCATCTCCCTTGCTAACCTCAATAAAGGCAAGGGTGTCTTGCTTGAAGGAATGGTCAATCATGCCTCCTCCACCCATTCCTCCACCTCCTCCTCCTCCTCCTCCTCCACCCATTCCTCCACCTCCTCCCATTCCTCCACCACCTCCTCCAGTGTTGCTCGTCAAGAATGGAAGAGGCTCGTGCCCAGAAGAGAGTCTCAACTTTTTGGAGACGCTGTTTGTGCAGCGTACAAGAACTTCCACTCGCCCTCCTGAAGGAAGCAATAAGTAACTGACCTGTCTGGGGATGGCCAATGGATACACACCATCCTTGGCAATGAGTTGCATCTCACACCCATCTGCAACATCATCATTCTCATCAAGAATCTGCAATGCTGCAAATCGCTTGAATCCTGTCATAGCAAACCTCCACCTTTGCCATTCTCCATCCTTCAATTTGATCGTTGGCTGCCAACCTCCGTTGATGAATCCCAGATCCTTTTCGCTGCCAGTTCCATACAGTGCCTTTTTGGAATCCTCATCGTCATCACAGCATAAAACACTGTTTCCGACGTCCGATACTAACTGAATATTTGCATCATTCCAAGGATCCGCTGTCATTGGTGCAGCAAATGTCATGAGAGAAATCTGCAGCAACACATCGGGGCTATTCTCCAGGACATCTCGAATCTGCTTGCAACCATTTGCACTTGGCAACCACGCTGGATCATCCTCAACCACGATCATACCACTCGCCGAGTACGTCTGAGATGTGGTTGAACCGTGCACATGTGGATGGTACCAATGAACACCAGGCAAGTGATCCTCGGGTAACTTGGATGTCAGCCTCAAGGTTTTTGCCTTGTCACTCGCCTTTTTCTTTCCCTCCAACATGAGGAAAATATTGTCACCATTAGTCGTTCTATCTGCAGGATCCTGATTATATTTCCCAGTACCAGCGTGTAACCCATGAGTATGAAAGTTGGTGTGACCAACATTGTTTTGCAGATTTGTGTCTGATGAGGTGGAGGCAATCAATTTATTTGCAACATCCACCGTGAAGGAGTCGCCGCGCTTCAATCTCAGCGTCGGTCCAAATAAATGCACAGTTTTTCCTCCGTCACCTGAATATACAGGTGTGTTGAGATGAATCAGGGTGCTCTTCCCAATCTTTGCCTCCACTGTAGCTCCCGTAATGGTCACGTTGACATTTGGCTTGCCCCCCTGAAGAATCTTGGCTCCAGGCAATTTGTCCAAATCAACCCCTGGCCCGGGCACTGATATGACTGGATATTTCCCTTGAACAGGCATCATCATTCCCACAAAGACGCCCACATAACGCAGAAATTGTATGACACCGAGCATTGTAATGACGGAGACAGTGCCAGAGTCCATGCAGTGCTTAAGGAACAACAATATATCACGATCTGTATCCTTTCTTCGTCAATACTGAAGAGAAAAAGATTTTATTTGATTTTATTTTTATGAGAAACCTTGGATGGTTTGACGCGTTCAGGTTTTTTGAGATTCGACATGTTGACTTCCATGACGTGATACGTGATGTTACGAGACACGTGACCATCACCACACACATGTTGCAACATGGTGTCGGTGGAACAGCAATCAAATACAGGGTGTCTGTATCGATGGTACATTGAATGTTCACAGTGTTACAAATACTTGCTTGTGCAGTATATCCTTCAGGTTGGTCAACTGATTTGAGCAATTTGAAAATTCTTCTGCCTAGAGTATCAGTGATTTTGATACGCCAATGTTGATGCATGCTACCATTCTAGAGGAAAGAAAAACTAGATATACCAACACAGATCAATTAGGTCTGATTGATATTGGCTTTGCCGACATCATGGTGCCCTGTCCGGGCACATCATAGACGGCATATGTTGCTGTTCCGACAAACAGCTGCTCGTGTGATACAAAGGTAGTTTCCTTCTCAACATGGCCAACAATGGGGTAGGGGTGCGGTGGACTCAGCAAATTTGGATCGATATACACATATGCATGACTTTGGGATGAATACTCGTAGTTGTCCAATGCCCAATTCCTGTCATTTACGAGAGGCGCCTGGACAGAATCAGACTCTGTCTCAGGACTCCTACAAGACTCTGGTATACAATCCCTGATACCCTCAAACCATGTGTGGTTCAAAACAACGTCTGCTGATGGCCTTTGGGCAGGATCAACGCGCAAAAGATCTTGAATGAGAGACATGGCAGCATTATCAAATCCAAGGACTTTGAATTGAGTGTTTCCATCGTGCCCTCTGTCACCAGGCCAGTGTCCACGAGCAGCTCTGTTCGCATCCCTCATCTTGGTGTCCAGATGATCCTGCATCCATTCTTGCTGCCTATCAACTGATGAAAACATAGTCTGGCCCGCACAAATGCCGACGCCAAGCTCTCCAAAAGGCATCTCACCCCCAGATAACAGGGAAAACAGGATACATCCAAAGCTCCACATATTGCTCTTGTCTGTCACCACAAGAGCATTTTCTGAGCAGTATACATTCTCTGGAGGACAGAAGCCATCTATTTCCTTCTTGGCGCCCTTTCTGACCGGGAATGCCTCGCCCAACATTGCAATCTCCTTTGCATTGGCTTGACCTGCCTGCACAGATGCTCGTGCTGCACCGCCAGTTATTTGCAGAACAACTGACTGAAAATTCATCTTCTGGTGCACACTATGCACTGCGTGCATCTCGAGCAGATCTTCTGCAATACTGTACAGCATCGCCTTCATTTCCAGGAGGGTAATCTCCTGACCCCGTTCAGATACCAAAAGGTCCGCAAGAGGGATAATTGGGTCCTGTGCATCAGACTTGACAGCACTGGACTCTTCCGTCCCCTGGCACGATGCCCACATGGTCGAATCTCCCCCAGAAGAATTCCAAATCTCCGTGTCTGTCAAGGCACTAGATCGGCTACTTACCCCGATACTCCCTCCTGTATCACTCGCCACCCCTGCTGGTGGCGAGTGCTGAGGAGACGCATTGTGTGCAGGGACTGCTGCATCAAAAAGTCTTTGAAGATTTCTCTTCACAACTGGCCTCTTTCTCTTCAGAGGACGGGATTCCAGACACATTGCATATGCATCATCGCATTTGTTGCTATATCCATGGAGAAAACTCCCATACCCGAATTTCTGTCCCGCCTGATCTGATGTTCGAGTGGTCTCCCACTCGCTCTGCTGCGAGTCGAGAGACTCGACATAGTCGGCCTTCTCTGCAAATTGGTTCATTATATATCTTCAAAACAAACTATCAACTCGTGAATCTGCGGCAAATCTCTCTATCCCTAAAGACGTCGCCAGCAGTATCGCTGTCGATGCCAGAGTATCCCACAACTGTTATTCTACCTGAGCCAGAATATCCTACATGATAGTAAATAGTACTTGATCTCCTCTTGTTCACGATTACAACCCCAAACTTGAAAATACAGAATGACCTAGACGCGAGGGAGCGCTTGCATTTTGAAATCGAGCGCGGTTCCACTTTCTCCGAGGCACCGAGTTTGAACCGGCAGTGCAGTTTGGAGGGAAGGACACCGGGGTGCTTCGAAGCAACGCCAACCATTCCCCATCAACCCTCCCTCACGATGGGACAAAAAGGTCAAAGTAGGGCCACCCCAAGAAACACCTCGTACCCACCCAATGCTCGTACAAGACGCAAAATGCTTTCCCAACCAACGCAAACGAAGCAGTGAGAAAGCTCTGACCTACCTGGAGCTCGCAAAGAATGCGTGCGTCCCTGAACCAGAGGGTATCGTGGTCACCTGAGCCGCAGTGATAAGACACAATCTTCCTCGCAAACGATGGTTTCTTTGTAGAGAGTTGTATAATATTTTAATATTCTTAAGAATATCACAGCTCTTCGTGCTTATTTGCTGTGTTATTTGAATAACTGCTTGATGATTGGCCTCCCAACTCTGTGCAGTAACGCTAGTTCTACCTAAGCTATCAATCTGATATTCATACACGCATAATCTGAAATACGATGCATATTCAATTCACACTGCTCTTTCGTGGCAACATCTGATACTTTTATGCCAGAGGAGGGATTCATCTGGTGGCTGCACGATGCTCTGTTTTCCACGGGATTCGGGAATGTTTGGATACCGCCATTACATTCCGATGCATCACATGCCCAATGGACTAGTCCATGCTGCTATCCATACAGTATGAAATATACATACTATGATTGGCGGAGGGGCAACAAGGGGTAGGTTTTCTGCTCTCTTCCTGGTGGTGTATGCAACCAGACATTTGAACGATCCAAGAAACAAATAGGCTACGTTGCTATCAACCAGTCTTCACCAACTGTAGAGGATGGCATACAGAATATGAACCCTAGAATAGTAGAGAAGACATCTCATACTACGAGGGCGGAAGGGGAGGGAGGGGGCATATCAGGTCTGTACCACGTCTGAGGCCGTACATGTGACGGAGGGATATCCCTTCATCGCGCCAGCGCGCCTTCAGACAGGAGGGCGCCCCCTTTGGTCCGAATTCCGACGGACAGTTGCCTACATGCGTCCAAATCAGTCACCACGATCGCACAAGGGGTCGTATGATTCGAGTAGTTATTGATTATACGTGAATAATAACGTTAATTTTGTTCTATTCAGTCCAGGTGAGTTGCATATTGTCCGACAATGGGGTAGATTCGGCCGAATAACTGAATTCCGTGCGAGCTTACAAAGACCCGTTCTCTGCGATACATCTATTCATCTGATGTTTCAATATACTTTTAAATTGATATTCTCGGCTATGTGCGCAGGATTGAGGCGCTACGAGGTTCTGCGACGTTGTTCTGCGAGTTGTTGTTGAGTGCGATTAGATTGCAACGGTTGTAAGGGGTCCAACGTAGGGATTATCACACAGAAGCGCTATGGTGCGATTATAGTATCATTATATTACGTGAACGAGCACGCATATGGTGCTGGTTCCTGTGTATTGACGGATTGAACTCATCCTTGTTGTTTCCTCGTCTGTTTGCAGGATAATTACGAAAAGTTGGAAAAAATTGGCGAAGGTACCTATGGAAAAGTCTATAAAGCACGGGATAAAACCACTGGGAAGATTGTGGCTCTGAAAAAGACGAGGTTGGAAATGGAGGAAGAAGGTGTGCCTTCCACAACACTGAGGGAAATTTCACTACTTCAGATGCTTTCAGAGAGCAATCACATCGTGCAGTTGCTCTGCGTAGAGCATTTGGAAGAAAACAACAAGCCCTGTCTTTATCTTGTGTTCGAGTATTTAACGACAGATTTGAAAAAGTACATGGATAGGAATGGCAGAGGATCCAGCCATCCTCTTGATCCAAAGATTGTTCAGATAGCAATGTATCAATTGCTGAAAGGGACAGCGCATATGCATAAATTAGGAGTGATGCATAGAGATTTGAAGCCGCAAAACTTGTTGGTGGATGATTCCAATCCAGACATTCCTCTCATCAAGGTGGCAGACCTTGGTCTTGGAAGACACTACTCTGTGCCAATTAAAGCATACACCCACGAGATTGTGACTCTGTGGTACAGAGCTCCAGAAGTTCTGTTGGGAGCAACCCACTATGCACCAGCCGTTGACATGTGGAGCGTCGGGTGCATCTTTGCAGAGTTGGCAAGGAAGCAAGCCATTTTCCCAGGAGATAGTGAATTGCAGCAGCTCTTACATATTTTCAAGCTTTTGGGAACTCCTAATGAAGGTGTATGGGAGAATGTTACCAAACTCAAGGACTGGCACGAGTATCCACAATGGAAGCCACAAGATTTGGCCAAAGTCTTCCCTAGATTGGATGAGCATGGAATTGATCTTATGCAGAAAATGTTTGAATATGATCCAGCAAAAAGGATTACTGCAATGGATGCATTGCAGCATCCATATTTTGATTCGTTGGATAAAATTGCTGTGGATGCATTGGAAAGAGAATCCATGAGGCAAGCCCATTTGGAGTAATCCTGCCCCATGAAAATGATTCTGAGAAAGAATAGAAATGATTCTGGGCTCAATCAATGATTACCTGTACCGACATACGTAATAATATATAATATTAAATTGGTTTTGTTGCAACATACAATCAAGTTTGGAACATGCCCCACGAATGCTTGAGTACATCAAATATCATTTCAGCCCTTGTGAGTTCTTCCAAGCTACCATTCTTTTGCTTCACTTTGTCAGGATGAACAACAAGATTAGCCTTCATATACCATTTCCTCACACTTGGTGTTTCCATGACATCCACCACTGATGGAGATTTCCACCCAGACCCTTCCCACATAACCTTGTCCATGGTGCACAATAAGGACCGGATGTTGTCCTTTTTGCCTGCGCACCATTCGTCAATCTCTGGACGTAATCTTTCTCGGATCATCACGCGTTCTTCCTTCTCAGAAGCATCCTTCTCTTCTTTATTCCGTGCTGCCGTAACTTGCTGAGCAATCCTTTCCTGCTCCCTAGCTATTCTTTGTTCACGAAGTTTCCTCCTTATAGCTGGCTCATTTGTTTGGCCAATGTCCGTCGAGGTATCCCTTTTTTCTTTTGAAACATGCACTGGATCTGTGCCTGTTTCATGGAGGATATCTATATCATCTTGTTTCGTTGGTCCAGACGTTTGCGGCCCGAACAAATCATCCTCCCATTGTGTATCCACTCTGGTGGATTTTCCATCCAAATCTAGCAGATCAAAAGAGTCTTCCTCAGGAATATCGGCCACAGGTTCAGATTTTCTATGATTATCGCCAATGACTGCATCATATGATGGAGGTGGTGCTGGTTCTTTGTTCGGTACGGGACTCTCTTCCCAAACCATCTCATCCATAATTTGTTGCACAGCCATGCGATCAAATTCTTCCATCGCTGCCAGAGCAGCCATTCTATCCTCTGGAGTCACGGTCATCAGCTGTTTCGCCCACTGTACATGGTGCTCTTCTGGCATGAAATCGCTCATTGGGGTGTCAATGATTGATCGCTGTCTAGCATGCTTTTTTCGGGATGCACGAGCATCGATTCTAGATTGCACATCCCGCGCTATATTTTTGCTTGTGTTGAAGAGCCACTTTTTTCCAATTTGTAGCGCTTTTGCTGCCTTGTGTCCTATGTCTGCCACTGCCTCTCCTGCATTGTGATGATGAGACGATGACTCTGGTTCTTTTGATGGAGCCATGCTTGGCTGCACATCATCCCTCATAGATCTTTTCTCCAGGTGTTCAAATACTGGTAATGAGTTCCCCCTCGAGTGATGTGGAATATTCTCAGCCTCAAGTTCTCTATATTCATGGGTAGAGCTTGCCACATCAGATTCGCTGGGAACACTCTCATGTGTGACCTGCTCAATTTCACGAGCAGGCGTTCCACCAAAAATATCAAGAGGATCCATTACAGCGCCATTTTCTTCAGGCAACATTGTGTCCCGTGGACCCTGAGAGAGGAAAAGGTCATCATTGAGTTCAACGTACCCATGACTCACAGGAGATGGCTGCTGCTTGTCCACCGAATCCACCCCTATTCCAAACGGATTCTCCATCATTGATCTTTCATCCAAACTAATTTCTTCAAACCTTGAGAACACGTCAACTCCGCTGCAATGGCATGAACAGACCCCGTCACCTCCTGCCACTCATACGTTGCATCATTAAAAACTCGTACCTTTCGTTATTCGCATCATTTTTGACATCTCCCGCCTCTAACTGAGACCAATCTAGATCCTCAATCCGATGATGCATCATATCCTCGAGCCCAGCAGATTCTTGCCGCTGCTTCTGCTGCACAGCACTTGCAGGGAATTGACTTTCATCTGTTTCAGGAGAACGTCGAGTCGTTCTCGGCATATTGGAACCACATTTCATATCAGTCTTCTTCATTGTGTTCAACGACTTTGGACGGGACATAATTGATCCCTCTACGCCATCGAGCCCGCTCAATAGCCCATCCAGGGACTCGGGTGCGCCAGACTCGCCCATATATGGCTCTAAGACGCAAATATGACCTTTCAAAATAGTCAACTATTGTTTCCTCTTCCTCCCGTCACCTCTAGCACCTCTTGAGCAGGATGTACCCGGTGAAAAAGAATATCTATATATTGTGCACGGTCAAGACAAAGTTTTAATGGGCACACATATATCTACGCACATGAAAGTGCAAGCCACGTGGCGATACTTTTGTCCCAACCATGCCAAGGAATCCATTCTGATTTGATACGTAATCCCTAAAAATATCCACAAACGTATATAGAGGACCGAAATGAGCGCTAGAACGATCATTCCTTCGATAGCCAAAAATACTCGCTTTGGGTTGACAAGAAGTAAAACCTCTTTGAGTACGTGCTCCTTGAATGAATGCAATCCATATTAGGATTATTTGTCGAATTATTTGTATAATACCGGTATTTATGATTGCGAAAGGGCATGCTGATCGATAACACACGATGATACTACAACGTAGGGCCATTTCGAACTATAGGAGTCACTGTGCAGGCATCTTCCAGCGATCCTGCCTCACTCATCAAGCAGAAAAATGAAGCGAATCCAGTCATGGTCTATTCGAAAACCTACTGTCCATTCTGCTCGGAAGTCAAGTCTCTGTTCTCCAACCTGGCTGTTGATGCCAAAGTGGTAGACTTGGATACCCTTGCTGATGGTGATGCAATCCAGGATGCTTTGATGGATGTGTCTGGTATGAGAACAGTGCCACAAGTTTTCATTGGTGGGGAATTAGTTGGTGGATGTGATGATACAATGAGTGCTTACAGAAATGGCACACTTGTGACACTGCTCAAAGCTGTTGGTATCACCCCAAAGGCAGACTAATTTTTTTTTATCGATGCATTCTATTATATTATGTCTTTTTTCCTAGTCAAGAAATCAGGATCATTTCTCAAACGGTTTGATATTCGGTTGAACCACTTGTCCAGTACATTTGTTGGGCATACAATCTGATCAGGGCCCACTTGAGATACTCCCGAGTATGATTGCATGTACTGGAATAGATCCATACCGACTCGCCTACAGAAGTCTTCCTTTGCTCCTATCTTTGCCCCATGCTTCGCGGATGCTTCCTCCAAGCTCTCAATGCCAACACCTAGGACTATGGGATATGGGCTTGTGCCATCCTCATTTCCCCAAGACAACGGCATCACATCCGAAGGATGAGAATTACTGACAAACCCTCGGAATACGAAATCGCCTCCACCTGTGGACGTGTACAGCGCGAGGGCTGCATCTGCTGGTAGATTTGGATTTTCCAAGGAGAGGAAAACTTCCTTCAATGCATCCACATTAGTACCCACAGATGAAGATATATCAAATAAAAACTGATTCGGGCCTGTCTGCTGGAATGCTGTGGAATGAATGAGACAGCTGGTTCCAATGAAGCTGATTGCAAACATTCCTTTCAAATGTATACTTGTACTGTACTTGCTAGCATGTATGATCCAGCGATGCGTCAGTCACATCGGTAGAGTAAATGCATTAAATTGAATTATTACTTGACGAATATCTAGGGTTTTGTCCAGCTACATGGCATGATTTGACTCGAATGCATCTGGATGGGGCAACGACCCTTCGATGCCAGATTTGATAGGATATCTTTGCTATACCCATCAAATACATATTTGATCGAAGACGAGACTCCGACATCTGGTAGTAGGGTCGCTGGGATGTGGGTACCACATGAAACCAGTTATTGTCTCTCATGCAAGGCATTAATTTATCACGAAATATTGAGATATACTACATAAAGATGAATCTTTTAAACGCAGGACTTGTTGCAGTTGGTACGTTGTACTCGTAGCGTGAGATGAAGCGGTTCAGATCTTGCAGGTGTCGAAACCACACATATCCGCACTCCCGATACCATGAATTGGGCTGATACTCATTACGATTTTATTGATTTTGTGCAGTTTTGGGAGCAGCCGGAGTATCCGCTGTGACTATTGGTGACCTCCCAGGTGCTTTGTGTGGTCCAGCACAGGAGGCGCTCGGAGGCGAGCAGTTCACCACACTGATGGCTGCTCTGAATGCGGCCAAGGATGTGGAAATTGGGGACCTTCCCACTACACCCCTTGTGGTTGTGGCACCAACCAACGATGCTTTCGCAGCTGCTTTGAAAGCGCTTGACGTGACAGCAGAGGATCTCCTGGCAGATACAGATACCTTGGCCTCTATTTTGAGTGTGCACGTTGGGGCTGCTGCCAATGACGAAGCCACCTCCGCAACTGACCTTGCCAAGAGCACCCTGACCTTCATGGTTGATGGAAAGCCAGCTCCTCTTGCATCCACATGGCCAACAGGTGATGCACAGGTTGCTGGAGTGTCCGTCATGGGACCAGTCAACCCAACCGATGTTTCTTCGGTGCTCAGTTGCAAGGCTGGAAACCAGACTATCTTCGTTGCTGACAGTGTGTTGCTTCCCACAAGCCTTGGTCCAGGACCAAAGCCAGCACCAATGCCATCACCAATGCCAATGCCATCACCAAAGCCATCTCCAACTCCATCAGGGTCAGCCACTGCCACATCCATGATGGCATCTGCTGGAGCTCTTGTGCTTGGTGCTCTCCAGTTCTTGTAAAGAACTAGAGAATAAGGCTTATTGCACCCTAAGAGTCTGTGCATTTACGTGTCTACCAGGAGCATGTATGGCAGAGCAGTGTGAACTATGAAAATTGTGCAATTATTTGTGTACTTAAAGCTTTCTTGTTACATGTTGATGCGTCATACACAATTACTTTTTACCAAACAGATTTCCCTTTTTCTTCTCCGCCTCCTCCGAACCATTCGTCTCCTCCCGAGCATGTTGAATCATCTTCACTGCAAATGCTCCGCCTCCCAAGAGGATTGCTCCCATGAGCAACTTTGGAATAATACCGCCACTCCTGCATCACATAATATCGTATCATATGTTCCGTATGCAACATACAAAACTACAAACAAACATACTTTTTCGTGCCCTTTCTACCCAAAAGACTATCTGGGTTGCGGACCTGATCTGGCTTCAAATAGTTCATGGAGATTCTGATAAATCCACCATCAGCCCCCTCCCCAGGTTTGAACAATTCAAAATACTTGTCAATCGGAACAGCATCCAGAATATCCTTCATATATATACCACAAGCAGCCAGCACAATAGAAGATGACTTCTCCCCAGGCTGCTTTGGCTTTGGCTGACATAAGAGAATTCGAAGCTCCCCAGACCCTTCAAAATGCTCCAATGCCAATTGCTCCTCCCATGTCACAACCCCCCCAGCTACTCGTGACACGGATGTTTGCTTCTGCGCCCAATATCCACACGTATGAGACTATGACAATCCATACCTATATGAGAAACAACCAACATACCTTTACAGGACGGGCCTTTGGTCCTCTAATCTCGACTGCATGCGATCACACCAAATAGTATTAAAACTAATTCCATCATCAGCATAAAGACATTACCGGTACGTACTCTTGGCAAAGACGTTGCGGACAGATTCATCCCAAACCTGGTCGTCATCCCCATTCTGACCTGCTGCTTCTAATACTTTCACCACCAGATATCCTTGCAGCTTTGATTCACTCATAGTATAATAGTTCACGATCTGTAATACCCAATATCACCACAGCACACGATCGTAGGCACCTCGATCGGGAGGTTGAATTCGCAACGGCGACTACACGAACGTCGACGTATGAAAGAACAGTTGATCTAAAATAATTACTTGAAAATATTCGAATAGGAACATCTACGCGTGATTTTGATCACTTGTCGCTCCGGGCGACATTTGAAAGATTCGACGTTGTTGATCATCTCCAATCTCTCTCATATGAGAGCATATGCACATGAGAGTTGCAACTCACAGAATCAATCGATCAATCCTTCGAAGGAATTCATCACTTTGATGCCATCATCATCATACCACTAGTGGTACTCAGCTCGACATCGGCACCAGCAGTGGTGTCGAGTTGACGATACTCTCCTGTTCTCTTTGTTGCCGTGCTGAAGTGGACATCCCTCCCATACATTGAAGAGTACACCCTTCTCATGATCAGTAGAAGAGTAGCACTTGCTGCACAAATCCATAGCATATGCATGACAAAAACTGCTGGTACCATCATTGTGCCCCCCATGTAGTCTGGGTCATATGCTGGGTCTGCTGTGAACATGATGAACGCAGTCTGAATCCACCACACCCCCTGAAGGAACGTGAGGATAGGCCTGAGAGACGCGATGACAATATTACTCCGATGAGATGCCTCCACCAACAGGCTCAGGAATGTTGCAAAAATCTGCAACACGAGAATCAAATGAACCATGACCTCGATAGCAGGCCCTTTGAGATGGAACACGAGAAGGGTACCTTGTACCAAGAATGAAAGCGATAGGAACCCGAGCTCCATGGAATCTGGTACTTGGGAGTAGAATCCAACCAAATCAATCACACCAGACGTGACAAAAGCTAGATACATGGCAGAGTGCTGCCAATCATTGATATTGTCCACCACAAATTTACCATCATTTGCAATCAGAGTCCTCCATGACTCATGCCCCAACCACAACTCTCCAAGGATACCAAAAGATGGTAGAATTACTTTTAGCAAGGGCTCTAACGGGATTCTTTGAAGCCAAATCGGACCGAAGAATACATAATACCAGGGCCTCGATGAAAACTTTCTATTCAGTGCTAGGGACTTCAGATAGGTATCAAACAGCGCTATCAGCCACCACAGCCCCCATACCTACACCATTCGCAAAGCATAACACCATGAAATCGCCCTGCGTATGCAAGACACTCTATTGTTGCCAACCTACCGCAAAGAAGAGTCCCGGTACAATGTGACCCAGAAAAGCTCCATGCGTGTAATAGTAACTACCATCTGCATTTCTTCCAACAGATCCATGGTCGTGACCACCACTGCAATAGAATTGTTAACCAATAACACGTGAACGAATGAAAGAATGACTGTGACACATTTGAACACGTACTCGTGGCCCATGGCTTCACTTCCATGGTCATGTGCGTGATCCATCTTAAATTCCGATATATATCATATTACTAGTATGCGAGTATACATAGTCTGTTGTATTGTATCTCTAGAGATCGATCTGTCATCGTACAAGAGATCTGGATCTCTTATTTCAAAGATCTCGAATAGTCGTCATGAATGGCGCATTCAGTATGGTAATAGTAGTTTCACACACATATATATACTATAATGTGGGTGGTAGTATCAATTCTGTTGATTGCAACGAGTACCCTAGGTTCTGGCTTGACCGAGGGTACCAGAGCTCCGGTACCCGGTGGTATTGACGTGAGAAGGGACACTGGTACCAGTATATTTGCTACAACTATTAGTAGGGATTCTCATTACCAAGAGAAGATTGTTGGAGCTAGACCATACGTGGAGAAAGAAGAGGACTTGCCTGAAGAGTTCTTCTGGGGCAACGTGTCTGGAGGCCGAAATTTGCTCTCACCTATTCGAAATCAACATGTGCCGGTGTATTGTGGGAGTTGCTGGGCACATGCAGCGACGAGCTCGTTGATAGATCGGTATAATATTCAGACGGATGGGGACTGGCCTGGTCCTCAACTGTTGTCGGTTCAAAATGTCATCGATTGTGGAGAGGCTGGTTCATGTCAGGGTGGGTGGGATTCTGGGGTGTATAAATATGCAGAGTTGTATGGAATCCCATCAGAGTCGTGTAATCCGTACATGGCGGTGAATCAAGAGTGTTCTCAGCGCCATCAGTGCTATACGTGCTGGCCAGGGTCAACCCCTGATGCCAACTGCAAGAGTTTGAATGATTACAAGAGGTTGACTGTCGTTTCACATGGAAGAGTCGGAGGAATCAAGGATATGAAGGCGGAGATTTATAAGAGGGGTCCAATTAGTTGTGAGATTGATGCTACTGGTGGGCTTGATGCATACACTGGGGGTATCTATGCTGAATACAAACCAGATGCGTCATCGAATCATTTGGTGTCTGTGGTTGGATGGGGAAGGGAATACGGTACAGAATACTGGATTGTGCGCAACTCGTGGGGTTTTGAATACGGAGAGAATGGATATTTCCGTATTGTGACGAGCAATGCATTCGATGGAACTGGTAATGATTTCAACCTTGGAATCGAGAACAGCTGTGGCTGGGCTATCCCAGGTGGCTGGGAACATGCAAGCACATTTGAAAATCTCCCCCATCATCTGCGCCCACAGGTAATGGTGACATAGGAGGGAGGAAGAAAAACCATTGTGTACATATATGTATACAGAAAGAGAGGATTGAGAACTGGCCCGAGTCCATTCCACACTCTTTGCAAGCACCCCAATCATGATTGGGTTTGAGTGTCACATGGCCATATTTGGTCGAACCCCATCGATGGGGTGATGTCACCCATCCCATGTTCAGGCCAGGGGGCGTAGATGTAAATATATCTATATATGTATATTTCTAATCACTAATACTATTCAATCTCCAAACCCCATTACAATTACAGGGATGAATTCATCTTCAGGTAAACAGTCTTCTTCTACGTCTGGCAACACCGGTGGAGACTATCCAGAGTTGGTGACAGGTCCACAGTATACCACCTTCACGAAGAATTTATCTGACAGTAGCAGATATGCGTATCAAGGGAAAGACTCCAATGGAGAGATGACCTGGGTGGACTATGGTCCAAAGAGTGCACAAAAGAACAGCTAATTGTTCTTCTATTGTATACACACGTGTTTTTGTAACAACAAGACCATTTGATCCACTGTATGATGACATCCTCTCAATTCGAGAACGTATCTCACTGACCCTCTGGAATCAGGTGAAGATCCTTCTCATGAGAGTGACTGCTGTATTCAAACGTTTCATTTCCATTCAATGGTGGAAATGCTCCACATCTTCCCTCCATTCCCTCGTTAAAATTTTAAATAGAATTGCTATACTATGGCAGTATGAGGAAAAGCATATCAGTCCTACCCCCTTGTCCCACACTTTCGAATAGACCACAGCGTCGGCATTATTGTCAGCGTATCACTGATAGGAGGCGATGTATGGTCGTCAGTGGTGCATATAAAGATCCTTACTCTATATTAGGTGTTTCACGGACAGCGAGCAAGAGTGAAGTGAAGAAGGCGTATAGGAAGAAAGCGTTGCAACTGCACCCAGATGTCAATAAGGCACCAGATGCTCGAGAAAAGTTTATAGAGTGCAAGAATGCGTATCAGGAAATCATAGGGAATAGGAAGAGTGATTCATTTACTGATTCATTCGGTAAGGAACCTCGCCGAACTTCAGGAACACGACAAAACGAGCCTCGGAAGCAACAGGAGCAGGAGGAGTTTTATGGATTGGGTACGTGGTTCACTTGTGTGGCTCGGTTGTTTCAAGCCTTGGTGACGATGTGATTTTTTGCAGGAGATTTATTCAGAGATCTAGAGCAGGAATGGGCGACATCGCAGGGGACATCAGGGGAGCCAAAAGGCTTGTGGGAAGAGCTTGCTGATATCGGTGAAGAGTTTGTCGAATTTTTAGAAAAGGTACTCTTCAGTTATCTACATTTACACATAAATATTGAGATATAATCACGCGTGTTGTTCATGTAGGGTATTGGAATTGACAGTGATAATACTCCCAAGAGTTCAGCACAGAACACGTGGGGCAACAAGGAACAAGAGGGGGAGAAGGCAAAGACAGGATACAAGGCTCCATCGAAGGATAGCATAAGATCCTCTAGGAATTTTGATATAGATGATGAACTTGAGCAATTGAAACGCAAAATGGGACTTTAAAGGATTAAATGTAATGAAATTATTAGAGCTCATCCTCTTTCTTTCCGAATGAGAAGATTGATTTGAGTGCATTGATAGCTCCTTCGTTGATGATTGGCTCGTCGTATTTGTTTATCAATGGCTTAAACTTATCGCTCTTTCTCAGATTCTCCAAATTTGGATCCCTGCGAACCTTATCAAAATCTTCAAACCCGCTTGCCATGGCAGCATCCAGAGCTTCGAGGCCATTATCAACCTGCTCAAGAGTGGAGTAACAGCATGCGATATTGTACTGAGTAATCCTGTACACTCTCGTCACGCGAGAGAAATCATCTCCGACGTAGTTCTTTGGCTCCATGGAGAGAACATTCTCGAAACCAATGAGGGCTTCTTCAATTGTGCCAGACCTGAACTTGGCAAGGGACTCATCAAACAGCTCTCTTCTTCTCCTCTCTGCCTCCTTTCTGCTAATATAGTTTCTTTCCTGCATTTCTTTTGTTCCCAGTCCGTAATTTCCACCGGCTCTCTCTTCCCTAAACTGCTTCTCAGCCTCTGTGAGCTCTTCCTCCTCCAGTGCAGACATGTCACCAAAGTTGCGCTTCAATCGAAGGTACACCTGACCGTTTCTCGTCTTGATAGCATAGATCACCTGTCCGAAGTTCAAAGCATCCCACACATCCCCTCCAAAGGACGCACTGACCTTGATAACTTTGTCTCCAGGTGTAATATCACTGGATGTGTTTCCCATGGCTGGATTTGAAGCAATCACGTACGCACCCCCATCGTTTCCACGAGCAAATTTCACACCCAATGGCTTATCAAGAAACACCTCGTATTCCTCCTCGCCAGATGTAGCCTTTGTTTGCACAGTCTCCGAACTGCTCGCCGAGACCCTCCCTGGTAGAAGCGCCACAGGCACCTGTCTCTACAACACCACCCACATATTTCAATGTCAGACCTCTCAACGTGATACTCCCAATTCTGAATATATTTTCATTCAAATCCAAACATTCACACCATTTTCCATGCATCCGCACCTGGATCATCCCCTGTCTCAGCGTGACATTTCCACCCACAATTTTGGACACCGATCGACTGCAGCAAAAGACACCGAATGAGCCTCATAGACACTTACATAACACAACCATCCAGCAATATAGACCTCAAATGGGGTACAGATCACCACATTTTCCAAACAAAAGCGACGTACTGATTTCCACGTTGCACAACTGGAAGTGCCACAGGAGTCTTTATAGATGCAATCATCGTAGATCTCTTCGCTATAATATAACAGGATGAGAAAGAAAAATGGCCATGGAGCTGCATCCGATGGTATTCAACGGCGTCCAGACCATCAGTCAATGAACGAATCAGATCCTATCAACAAAATATTTCATGGGACTCGCCCAGCCGTCTTCGCACATATCCAGGCGACATGCCATGATATCATCTAATTCCTCGACTCTACCGGGACATTCTACAAATATAGTGATAAGACGCCTACTAGAGTACCAGAGAAAATGGATAACGACCCTAACGCTCCACCTGCTGCTAAAAAGGTTGGAAAGGCTTCTAATGCTGAATGTACGTCTGTTTGTTTTCATAATACGCGATTGAGGCGATATGGCACTACATATATGAATCAATAAGCATGGATGGGATAGTTGGGGGACATCAAGGTCTCTCGTGGGTGCTATCCACGGTGATAGCGTTGGCAGTCTGGCGTCCACGATGCCAAATGCTACTCTCTGTATTTGTATGCTGGCGATACGCGGTCGATGACTCTATTTCATATATTTCAATGTGTAGCGAGAAGTCCAAAGGATCCACAGTGGTGGTTGGCTGGGTCTGTGCACCCGTATGCACCATTTGTCGGAAATGCTTTGAAATGGGAGAGTTATGTCTACGATGATGGATCAACGTACGTTTTCATGGTTGCAATGCTTAGATGCATGGTAGAGATGGCTAATGGACATGAGATACCTGCAGGTATGAGGGTACAATGCTTTTGGATGTGCCTCATGGGAAAGGAACTATTGTCTTTGGAAATGGATTTGGAGGAGGCATTCAGAGGCCCGAGAGAAACGACAAGTACGAGGGTGAATTTGATACAGGATTTGCCCACGGGCTTGCGCAGTATACTCAAACATCCAAAGGGAAATTGTTCAAGGGAGAGTACAATGTTGGACAGCGACATGGATGTGGTGCAGAATATGATATGAGTCCATTTTTGAAGAAGGTCAAAGGGGGAATGGACCCGTCGCAAGCATGGGAGGAAACAAAGGATACCATTGAAAGTAAGGCAAAGTACGGAACGTGGCTCAGGGATGCATTCTTTACTGGACCAGACGAGAGCGGGCGATGGTGCCACATTAAAGAAATCACGTATGTTGTCATGCTCTTTTCTGAAAAGCACATCAATATTAATACATACATTCTCTTTTCACTGCAGGGGAACAGTCAAGGAAGTAGACGAAGTTGTGGAAAAGGTTAGGATGTTCCAGTATAAACCAGATGGTGAGGTGACCCTTCGCTTTGCCAGGGATGCAAAAGGGTTCCCTGCACCATTGATGCAAGATCCTGTACATTATTCCCATGGATCTGCATTCCTTGCACCAGGCCCGCTCGGATTGTGTCATTCAATCCCGAATGATTCCAAATTGAAGAATGCCATGTCAAAGGCAGCAGCAGTACAGCAGCAAATTCATGACATGTACAATATCCCCGAGAATCCAGAGCCAGGATCCATTCTGGAAAAGGCAATGAAACTTTGGAAGAAGAAACAAGCTAGAAAGCAGAAGGCGCTTGAGAAGAAACTCCAAAGAGAGATGCAGCGCATTCGCAGAACAGAAGCTGCAGTCGCAGATGGCGAGGGAGCAGGTAGTGCAGACACTGTAAAAGAAGAGGCTAGTCCTCAAGTGGAGGAGGAAGAGATTGATGATGACGACCTGATTGCATTCAGTGAGTCTAGAAATGGAAGCAATGGCCCTAGCATAGTCGCCAGTGCATCTGTTGGACTCTCCAGAGCTATGATATCGATGCAGAAAGCGCTTCATTCAGCTAGGATCAAAGCACCCCGCTTACCAAGCTTTTCAATTCACAGGAATTAATAACTATAATCATTTTACAACCGTAACAGGGAACAAAAATCTAAAATATCTACATCATGATGCATGCTTGGCCAACCAACTCAAGGTGACATCCAAATTATTTTTATTCTTGCAGGATATACTGTACAGACAAACCTCTCTATCCTTCAGGCTCCTCAGCTCTAGTCTACTGATCAACTCCTGCGAGCTCAACGCCCCCTCCAAGTCATTCTTATTCCCCAGAACAAGAAGTGGTATCCCATGCAACGATGCTCGACCCAACAATTCGTGTAAATCCTGTCGGGCAACATCAATACCATCATAATCTGCTGAATCCACCACAAAGACGATAACATGAACCCCACGACAGTAGCGCTCCCACATACTTCGAAACCTTGGCTGGCCTCCCAAGTCCCACATCTTTATAGTCACCCCCTGCTTCGTCACTTTGCGCATATTAAACCCTACAGTCGGTATCATTTCTTCATTGAAATCACCTCCAGACAATGCCGTGACCAGAGACGTCTTTCCAGCGTTCTGTAGTCCCACCAAGGACATTTCCATCTCCTTTGAGAAGAACAGGCTCTTCAGATACTCCCATAGAGCTTCCCACCAGCCTAATATACCCATATTGTAGATTAAATATTCAAATAGGTTCGAAGGGATTTGTTACTCTATCGTACGGGGATTTACAATTCAATTTGAGCAGGGTTGCAATTCAATTGCCTTAAAAAGGAATTAGAAAAGCATCCAAAATCACAATGAAGAATCTAGAGATTCCTATTCAGATTCCTGGTCCCCTCGCGATCTCAGCATTTCTCTTTTTCTCCAATTGTTTGTATACGAAGATACCGTCTTGTGTGTCTGCTCATAGGGAGACTAGTGCCTGTTGAGTCAACGACGCAAGGGTTGTCAACTAATTAATCAATACGTTTGCGATACCTAGATATCATGGCATCACGCGTGTGCATCAGTCAGAGTTCCTGTTATAAAACTACAGCAGGGATTCCTTTGAGAAATGTGAATCGTCTGGGATATCACCATGGCAGTGTCCAGGTGGAGAAGGTTGAGGTTGCCAAGAGGTGCCTTGTGAAGAGAACCTGGCGAATCGAGACTGCTGCTGCTGAAGGAAAATATGCTGATACGGCTCAAAATCTTCCTAAAAGAGTGTGCATTATGGTGGAGCCCAGTCCTTTTACCTATGTCTGTGGGTATATGAACAGGTACAGGAACACAATCAAGTATCTGACAGAGTTGGGCTGCGAGGTTATGGTTGTCGCTCCTGGGAAGGGAGTTAGTGTACCTGGAGTGGATACATCGGCGTTTGTTGATCAGCCTGAGGAGTACTGCGGGGCACGTGTAGTAGAGGCATTTAGTTTCAGCTTTCCTTGGTATGGTCCGCTGCCATTATCATTTGGACTGTCTCCAAGGATTTACAAGGAGATTAAAGAGTTTAATCCAGATGTGATCCACTGTAGTAGCCCTGGAGTGATGTGGTTTGCAGCTTTACTGTATTCGAGGTTCCTGAAAGCTCCATTGGTGTACTCGTACCATACGCATGTTCCACAGTACATGCCCAACTACAATTTTGGTGCATGGTTGGTGCCCCTGATGTGGAGCATTATTCGATTTTTCCATAATGCTGCTCACCTGACATTAGCAACATCATCTGTATTGGCAGAAGAGCTTGCTGACAACGATGCCCCTGGTAAGGAAGGAGTATCTGTTTGGAAGAAGGGTGTTTGCTCAGAGACTTTCCACCCTAAATTTGAGTGTGAAAAGATGAGAGAGCGTTTGACACAGGGCAATCCCGAGGCACCACTTTTGCTTTCTGTTGGACGATTGGGATTTGAGAAGAACTTGACATTTTTGAAAGGAATCCTTGAAAGAAACCCGGGAGCCAGGCTCGCATTTGTTGGGGATGGACCAGCTCGAGAGGAGTTGGAAGAGTATTTCAAGGGGACCCCAACGTATTTTGCCGGATTACTGATGGGAGAAGAATTGGCAGCGGCGTATGCGACAGCTGATGTCTTTTTGATGCCATCAGAATCGGAGACACTTGGGTTTGTGGTGTTGGAAGCTATGGCAAGTGGAAAGCCTGTTGTTGCTGTGCGGGCTGGTGGAATTCCAGACATTTTGACCAAAGAAGGAGAAACAGGATTTCTTTATGAGAGCGAGGATGTGGATACTGCCTCGTCACTTGTTCAAAATTTGTTGGAAGATGAGCAATTGAGGCAGAAAGTTGGGGAAGCCGCTCGTGAGGAAGTAGGACTTTGGGACTGGAGAGCTGCAACAAAGCATCTCATGCATGTACAATACCCTGCAGCCATGGCCGCAGCAGCTCTATACTATGGAAAAGCTATATCAGAGTCTTTTGGACAGGTGGATATGGGGAAGACTGCCCAAGCATAATGAAATGTGGCATGTGCGGATCTTTTTGATGCTGATTCCAACCACACAATGATACTTGATATTTTGTTTCCTTAACGATGCTTCTCCTTTTGATTTGATTTATTTGATTTGTAAGTGAATACAAGTTTGTGTAGAAATCATCCTTTCTTCTTCGATCTCTCGCGATCCCGTTTAATTTTCTGATACACCTTTCTGCATTGTCGATCTGTTCTGCCTGGAAGGAGTTTTGCAATTTTTGCCCACGGTACTCTACCAGTATACTTTGCCGCTTCATTGACAACTATATCGCACTCTTCCTCTGCAAAAGCCACTTCACTCTGTACATTTGGATCCAAATGATTTACATAGCGTTCTCTACATTGGACTTCAGTTCGCCCTGGAACAAGTTTGGCAACCTTGGACCATTCCTTACCACTGATTGCAACAGCTTTTAGCAGCAATTCGTCTTCATGCTTGCTCCATGGTCCTTTTTTGGCGGTCACAGTGCCCCCCTCTGTCCCCTGCTGGTGTTTTCTCCACGTATGCATGAGTTTACTTGCAGGCCAGGCACCTCCAAACTCGCTCTCAATTCTTTTCCAAGCCTGACCGTGCTCCGCTACAAGCCGCTGAAGCTTCTCCGTATCACGTTCGGTCCAATCTGTTTTTATCTTATCACTTTGTTGTCGTTCCATGTGTATATTTTCGTATTGGCGCAGGCAATCAATGGGGACACGGCCTGGAAGATGCTGAGCAACAAGATCCCAAGAGTGCTCCCCATGTCGGTCCACATGTTCAAATAACTTCTGAATCTCGTCCTGGCTGAACGGTCCCTCTTTTCTTGATGGATTCACTCTATTTGTCCATTGCAACTTGCATTCCATGCCCGAACGTACAGCAAGGTGCCTCGATGCCAAGGTTGCCCACTCGGCATCGGTGAATGTCTCTGCTATTTCTAATATCTTTGGTGATTCCAATGACAGAGACCTCATCGGTCTCTGCATCTTCTCAAAATCCTCTATAGTATCAACAGACGCAAGCATATCATTTGTCATACGCTCCTTGGCAATCTCCTCAACACCCTTTCGAAGGCTCTCACATTCATCTGGTGCCCAAGCACCAGACCTATTCACAAGAGGAAGATGCTTGGATATGAATATCAGAGAACTTGTATCCCTATAACCAGGCAATTCTTCACAATTTGCATGAGCCCAAAACCAAGATTTCCCAGAGTATTCCATCTTTGTATTCCCCAGAGAGTACGCATGGGGAACAGACGCTTTTTTCCTTTTCCTCAACACTGACAAATCCAACAGGTCTTGTATAGCATCATGAGATACCCTAGACTTCTCAACAGTACTCAGAAGCAGCTTAACTCTATCCTGCAGCTGTATATTGACTTCCAATGCACGTTCAACGCGAGCCTTTTTGCTCCAACTTGGCATAGCTTCGTCAAAATAGAGCATACTCTCGTCATAATTCACCTCTTCATCGTCGCTTAAATCCTTTATCTGATTTCTATTAATATGTACGAAATCTTCTCCCAAAAGTTTCCTAATTTCCTCATTCTCTGCTTCATACGCAGCATTTTGCTGCCTGAGAGCCTCGAGTTCATCCAATTCAAACGGTGGATCGCCCTCTTCTGAGGAGCGTTTCCCCATATTCTTATTATCTTCAGTATTCTTTTAAAATTTTATTCTATTTTTTTAAATACACGATTTCGTGCCCAGAACAAAGCAAGTTCTGCTCTTCTGGAAATTTAGTTGCTTCTGCTGCTCACAGTGCCATCATCGTTGACATAGTACCCCCTTGATATCTCAACAGAGTTCTCACGATGCATCGCAGAAGGCACGGCTTCCGATGTTCTTGGCGGCGAAGGGTCTTCAAAATCCAAATACCTACCATTTCTTCGATCATACGACAATATGCAGTTGCCAATGGTTCCAGCTGCTTTATTTCTCACTTTTCTGACCAAGATCTCCACAGAATCAGGAGATTCTCCATCTGGATCTCTATTTCTATGAATGACAATACCATTATCAGCCTTATTGATGAAATGAGCGGATCCAGATATGTCGTATAAATTTGGTGCTTCTCCCTTCCACTGATGTAGTTGCCTTGGATGTGCAACAAACCACACATGAACGCCTGCTGTTTGAGCAAACCTCTTTACTTTCGTCAACATTTTACTAACATATTCTGTTTCGCTCATAGAAGAGGGCCTTTGATGGTCAAGCTCGTTGTACGGGTCAATCACAAGTCCTCTAATGCCATACCGATAGACTGCTGCTCGAGCTATATCCAGAACCCAGTCAATACTTGGCAATTCATCATCTTCATAACGGATCAAATGAAATCTGTCATCCACCCAGTCCATTGCACTGTCAAGCTCCTCAAAAGACATTCGAGGAGTGCCCTTGCTGTATGGCAGATCGAAAAATGGTTTCCCAACATACTTCTCTGCCAGTTGCCTTGCATGATCGGTTGCCCTCTTCTCCATCGAGCACATGGCAAATTGCCACCCCTGTTGCTCGGATAAATTAGCAAGAAGTGCGTCAATCCATTCACTCTTACCGCTATTTGGTACCCCAGTCACAATAGTGAGTTCTCCTGGCACTACTCTGTAGTACTTGTCTAATGTGGGCCATCCAGTCTTCACGCCTTGGCCATCTTTCAACTCCAGGTAGTAGTACTTCATAATATCGTCATAATACTCGTGAAATCTTAGAAGCCCTCGTATTGGCAGAGGTTCAGCGCTTTCTACAAAGTTTTGTAACATCTTTGGCCCATCTTTCATGAGTACTTCATTGGCATCTTTTCGATACCATGCTGGGTCTGGCTGTCCCGGCGTTACAGGCTCCTTTTCTATTTCAGATTGATCAAAATTTCTTTCGTCTCCAAAGGTGCTTGCGATGAATTTGTGATCCTCTCGAGTGAAAGGCCACCTGACCCTCCAACATCTCTCTCTGCCAAGCCTTCTAGCCAACTCCTCTGCCAAAGCATCACCTGGGGCATCATTATCCGTCGCAATGATGATCCTGACAGCCTGATCCAGCCAAGCCCTTGAATTCCAAAGATACGAATACTTTGTATCCTCCTCTGCGGTGGGCAACTCACCCTCCTTCACCCTAGCAGGTGCCCCGTCCGGCACACTCACAACATTGGTGACCCCTGCTTCCTCCATGGCAAGTTTATCCATTTCACCTTCGACAATTATTATCTCGCTTTCTCCCACAACGTCATTGAGTCCATACAGCATCTTTTCAGCCCCTTTTACTTGCCAAAACCTCTTGTCAAGAGTTCTAAATTTCACATTCACAAGCATATCATGTGTGTGATACGGAAAGCCAATGACTCGAGACTTTTTCTTCAACACAGGATCGTATGTTTCGACGCATGAAACTTTGTTGCGCTCGAGTGTCTCCTTCCTGATACCCCTGGAAGAGAAGAAGTCCAACATATCTTGGGTCAATGGTTCCAACTCCACTTGTGGACGCACAATGGGCTCCTCTTTTCTCTTTCTTGAAGATGGGGGAACTAAAAAAGCAGACTTGCTGGCTAAATTTTTCATATCCGTGTGACATCCCCCAGAGAAGCCACATGATGCCCGAAAGCAGTTCCACTTTGCAGACTTTTTCTCTGGCTCAATAGTCACACTCAGACTCTTCTCTCCACTGCTACCACCTTGGCATTTCGGACACAATACCCGATATTCTCCAGAGTTGTATGTGGGAAGTTCAATCGTATACTGCTTCAAAGCATTCTCAATACTACCTGTAGTACTATTCTTGGTTGGCATCACTCTTCTTTCTTCATCCTTTGGCTCCACGCGAGGCTTTACTTCCTGCGGAGGAGCTTTTGCTGCCAAAGAGACGTATCGGTCAGTTGGTCTTCTCTGCGGTAGTGGAACTATACGATCGAGCTCGCCTTGCTCCGGATGCTCTGGGTCAGCCGTATACAGCAACTTTTTTGCAGACTCAAAACCTTTCATCCCATGATTCTCAGGCTTCCTCATCAACCTTACAAATTCAGACTCTGATATACCCATCTCTTTCATCCTTGGCCCATCCTCGAGCAAACGAGGAAGGACATTAGCCTTGGCCAGTGCAAGTAAATACTGTCTGTGACGAAACTCTACGGGAGGTTCTACCTTTTCCCCTCGCCCTTTTTCTTCTTCGACATTCCTTGCTCGAACCGGTTTCTGACTAAATCCTGCATGATAATAATATGCCATTACCATTGGAGTATTCCATACATATTTGGAGCTTGTAGAGATGTGCAAGTCCCACAACGCACGTTGCCCTTTGTCCCACGTCGATGCACAACGACTGAATATTCGTTTTATATTATTTTTATTTTTTCTATACAGCAGCATTGAGTTCATTGTGTTCTGTCGACTCTTTCCTGAAATGTTCATACTGCCCCTGGTCTGCTACTCAGTACTGCTACTCACCAGCTTGCATGAATCAAGGCATCTTTTATTTTTACTTTTTTAAACAACCACGACTTTCAACCGTGTATTGAATGCATGCAACACTTCAGTTCTCCAGCGTCCGTAAATAAGCAATAAAATACATTGTTCAGCCATGAACCATCGTCATCCACCGACAAACAGCCTCTTTACTTACTTTTTTCTGATTGAATAATAGATATATTTATTATTTGTCAGAAAGAACGCGACGAAGAAGAGGAATATAATGACAGGGCCTCAGTTGCAAATTCAAGGAGAGCGTTTCAGTGGGCAAGATGTTCGCTCACAAAACACGACGGCAGCTTTGGCTGTTGCAAATGTTTTGAAATCTAGTCTTGGTCCAGTGGGTTTGGACAAGGTATGTTGTACTTGAGTGGCGGTTCGAAGTTGACTGATTGACGGTGTTTGACGGTGTGGGACGTAGATGCTCGTGGATGACATTGGAGATGTGACAATAACCAATGATGGAGCTACAATACTGAAGTTATTGGAAGTGGAACACCCTGCGGCGAAGATTTTGGTGGAGCTTGCCGACCTCCAGGATCAGGAAGTAGGTGATGGGACAACGTCTGTGGTCATTGTAGCTTGCGAACTGCTCAAGCGTGCGAATGAGCTAGTGAAAGCTAAAATACATCCCACGTCGATCATTAGTGGGTATCGTCTTGCTATGCGTGAGGCATGCAAGTATGTGAAGAACACACTGGCACGCGATGTGGGGTCTTTGAATGATGAGGTGCTTTTGAACGCAGCCAAGACGTCTATGAGCAGTAAAGTAATCGGAGGAGACTCGGATTATTTTGCATCTCTTGCAGTAGAGGCTGTAGCATGTGTCAAGTCTGTTAAAGACGATGGCAAGGTACACTACCCAGTGGGTGCTATCAACGTGCTGAAAGCGCAGGGAAGGAATATGAGAGAGAGCAGGGTTTTGGATGGATACGCTTTGAATTTAGGTCGAGCTGCTCAGGGTATGCCAAAGCATGTGTCAAATGTGAAGATAGCTTGCCTTGATATGAACTTGCAGAAGGCGCGCATGGCAATGGGAGTTCAGGTCTTGGTCACTGACCCAACAGAATTAGAAAAGATTCGTCAAAGGGAAAGCGATATTACCAGAGAGAGAATCCAAAAAATACTGGATGCTGGTGCAAATGTGATACTGACAACGAAAGGAATAGATGACATGTGCTTGAAGTATTTTGTAGAGGCTGGTGCCATTGCGTGCAGGCGGGTTGCACGTGATGACATGCGAAGAATTGCACGCATGACAGGCGCGACAATTGTTTCTACTCTGGCAGATGAAGAAGGCAACGAGTCATTTGATTCAGAATGCCTGGGATCTGCTGAAGAAGTGTACGAGGACTCCATTTCTGACAATGATATGATTCTAATTAGAGCTCACTCGAACGCAGAGGCCAGGGCTGCAACTGTTTTGCTGAGGGGTGCGAATGATTACCTATTGGATGAGGTCGATAGATCCCTTCACGACGCATTCTGCATCGTCAAAAGAGTATTAGAGAGTGGCAAGGTGGTTCCAGGTGGCGGAGCTGTTGAATGTGCTCTCAGTGTTCATCTTGAAAGTTATGCAACCACCCTTGAGAGCAGGGAGCAATTGGCAATTGCAGAGTTTGCCGACGCATTGCTTGTCATTCCGAAGACATTGGCTGTAAATGCCGCCAAAGACGCAATCGAGCTGGTTGCAAAACTTAGAGCATATCATCACTCTGCACAGGAGGCTGGTAAAGGAAAAGAGGACTTGGCTGACTATGGGTTGGATCTCATCAACGGTGTGGTGAGGAATAACGTTGAAGCAGGAGTACTAGAGCCGCTGCTTTCCAAGGTAAAAATGATTCAATTCGCGACTGAGGCAGCAATTACAATTCTAAGGATCGATGATCTTATTCGATTGGATGAAGATGAAGAGCCGCAGGGATAGGCATCAATTGGATGGGGCCCAGGATACGGAGAGGATCATGTTATCATACCCGAACCCATCAAGTACATCAATTGCTCGTTGAGCATCCTTAATGTCTGCGAAAAAGACGTACACGTTTCCAACAAAAACCCCACTGGTTTGTTTCCTGACCATGTAAATTCCATTCACATGTCCAAATTGTCCAACAAGTTCCATGATTTCAACATGCTCAGTGTCTTCCGGCAGATTCGTAATTCGCACCGTCTCATCCCTGATGCGCCCACCCTTTTGTCTGCGGGTAGTCTCCCTGCTCTGTTTCTCGATATCCCTCTGTGCAAGAGCCTTGGCAAGCAACCGCAAAGACAGTTGTCTCCTAGCCCGACGACTAGCTCTCGACTTGTCGTGTTTTCCTGCAGATGAAAACAACAATATAAGTAATAGTATTTCATGAAAATAACATTACATGCGAATGCACCTTTCATATTGTCCAATCACGAAAGAAAGGTAATGTCTCGGTTTGAATTGAATTCCGTTGGGATCTCTCTGACTCAGTCGATGATATCCAGGTGGATGGTTTATATCCCTACTGGTGGTCCTGATGAAGTTAATCAAAATTTGGTAGCTTTTGGTAGCACAATGCATGCATGCACGTATGTATGTATGATTGCAGGACAAATTCAAACACGCGCGACCCACGTGGATAGTGGGTCGCGCGTGATGTAAGCGCCACCCTTTCCTGCAAGAGATTCGTGCTGAGTTGAATAGGGATTACATCACTGTGAATGTTGTCACGTCCCCTTTTCCGTTCGTGATTCATCGCTGTCCTTCCAATTGCCTCTGTTCTGTGGATATCTGCCTTGGCGGTCGATAGCAGGAACTGGACGACTTCAGTTGGTTATACTCGCACGCATCATTGTCTTCAGCCGCAAAGAGCATTTGCATTGGACACTTTGCACTCAATCCAGATCGAACAGCCCCGTATACTTTCAGAGGAATGTATTCCATGTACCTGCACTGATGCCTAAATTCCTCATATAGCATCTTGGTCTCTGTACTGAACAGCGGTGGCAGATCCGTGTCTGTTTCCTTTCCACAATATCCCATGGACTGTATGGCTTCCTCTATGATATAATCCTCTCCATATACAGGAGAGCAGGGGAGCCAATTTTGAATTCTTCACCAAGTGGTCCTTCAGGTCCCCACTCCTCAAAAGCCCTAGCGCATGGAGACTCACGCACGCCTGGACAGTTTCGCTGCGGCATTTCATGGGGCTTCAGGGATAGGATTCGCTTGCCATTCGGTGGGTCTCCCAAGCTTCCTCATTTGCACAGGCAGAACTGGCTAAAATTGTCTTGAGAACTCCAGCCACGCAATCACCAAATTCCTTATGCTAGTCGAATTTTCTCATTCTCTTGCTCTTTCTGCACACCAACGAGCGGTAAAATATCCGCTGGACCAGTGTCTTGGCGTGTAAAACATGGCTCAAAAAGTCGGCGGGTGAAATCGAACCTTTCATAACCCACAAGAAATTCGCGATGGTAAATGCAAAAGGCTTTAAACAGGGGAAGGTCGGGAGTTCGATTCTCTCCAGAAGCACAGAAGATGGTCCTTGACCGTCACAGCTTGGCTTCTGTAGTTCAGTGGTTTAGAATATCCCTTTAGTAGCTGACGGTTCGAATTCGGTTCCGGGTTTGAACTGTTATTTTTACCTCTGTTAAACCCGTTCAACTGATGGTCTTGAGGTGGCTTTCTATCCCTTCAATTTTTAGTGACCTGTCCAGGACGGCCATTCATGGTAAAAGACCACCCTTTTCATTTGGCCTGACTCTTGGTCCAGCATAAGTAGGATATTTCCCTTGGAAGCCATCATATTACATTGTTTCACATCTATTTTTATCGTTTATTCATTTGCAGATCGCCTCAATGGCTCGGCAGAAGGAGCCAAGTCCATTGTCACTACCATATCTCAGACCCTCTTGTAGCAGATTCATCTACAGTAATTTCTCCATGCAACCCTCACAATAATGGTGTGCGTCTTCGTCCCACCATTATTCAAGTACAATAAAATAACCGTCAGCTGCGAAACTGCCGAAGATGCTCCTGCAACTCGCTCTTAGAGCTAAATCCCTGAAGTGTCAGTGGTGAGACAAAAACCTGAGACATGTCCTTCACCATTCTCACCTTTGCCACATCGTCCCTACATCTGCATATATTCATAGTACTTGTCGATGAGATAAAAGCATAGCCACACAGACAATCAATTCAACACGTACATGGCACAGGTGCTCATTTGTGACGCACAAGAGAGACAGAAAACATGCGCACAGGGATCCAATAGACCAATGATATCACTAGGAAAATCGCAATTAGAACAAAAGTATGAAGATTTCTTGGTAGACCGCCCCCCTGATGCAGAAGTATGACTGGGGCTCAACCCTTTCTCCAACTGAGTCGGGCCCTGTGATGCTGGAAGATTCATGTATACCACTGTAGCGGTAGTATTATTGTAATGAATACTACTACGACAGTGAGAGAGAGAGAGAGAGTGGATGATTTGATCATTGCATGGATGATGAGTTTTATTCTAAAAACCTAAAGTAGGAGAACATGCCTTTGGATGCCATCCAATGCCAAGTTGAGGATAATGATACCTTCACAATAATAATCAGATAATAATAAAAGTAATCAAAATGGAGCAGGTGGCAACGAGGGTTTCTGGTAATAATACTGCCATCGACAATGTCGAAATTATTCCACTGGGAGCTGGCCAGGAGGTGGGACGATCATGCATTATCGTGAAATACTTGGATAAAACAATAATGATGGATTGTGGTATTCATCCTGGGTTCTCGGGGCATGCGTCGCTTCCATTTTTGGACCAAGTAAACCTTGCAGAGATTGATGTTATGCTGATTACACACTTTCACTTGGATCATTGTGCTGCTGTTCCCTTTGTCGTTGGGCATACGAATTTCAAAGGTAGAATATTCATGACACACCCGACAAAGGCGATTGCACACACCTTGCTGAAAGATTTTGTGAAATTGAGCAAGTCTCAGAATTTCTTGTACGGGGATAAAGATGTGGAGGCTGCGACCCAGAGAACAGAGGTGATTGACTTTCAGCAGACGATAGATGTAGATGGAATCAAGATCACGGCGTATCGAGCGGGGCATGTTCTGGGTGCAGCCATGTTTATGGTGGAAGTTGCTGGGATGAGGTGCTTGTATACAGGGGATTACTCTCGGGTTGCGGACAGGCACATGCCGGCGGCTGATTTACCAGTGAGTATGAGACCTGATATTGTAATTGTGGAATCCACATATGGTGTATCACGCCATTTGCCGCGGCGAGAGAGGGAGGAAAAGTTTGCCACCATGGTACATTCCACAATTGCCAAGGGTGGACGAGTTCTTTTGCCTGTTGTAGCTCTTGGGAGAGCACAGGAGCTGTTATTGATTCTGGAAGAATATTGGTCAAAGCATCCTGAGCTCCATGGTGTACCAATCTATCAGGCAAGCGGTCTTGCCAGGAGGGCAATGACGGTGTACAGGAGTTATATTGAGATGATGAATGACGATATCCGTGAGGCATTCACCACAGCCAATCCATTCAAATTCAAACATGTGACTCATTTAAAATCGACAGGGCAATTCGATGATGTCGGCCCTTGTGTCGTGATGGCAACTCCATCAATGCTGCAAAGTGGAATGTCCAGAGAGCTCTTTGAGAATTGGTGTGGCGATGCTAAAAATTGCGTCGTGATCGCAGATTTCGCAGTCCAAGGAACGTTAGCACGGGATATTTTATCCAGTCCGAGTGATATATTGTCCAGATCAGGAGCACGCCTGCCACTGCGCTGTCAGGTGGATGCTATATCATTTTCTGCCCATGCAGATTTTCCTCAAACCTCCGAGTTTCTGGACTCGCTCTCTCCCCCACATGTCATACTTGTGCATGGTGAGGCAGCGGAGATGGGAAGATTAAAAAAGGCGCTGGAACAGCGGGCCGGTGCTCTTGGAATCTCTAGGACAGTGTACACACCCAAGGTCACTCAGGCTGTTTTAATTGCCCATGCCCCTCGTAGGACTGCACAAATTGTGGGATCTCTTGTCAAGGCAACCGAGATGGGAGGTACAACAAATAATATCCAAGGAGTTGCCGTCAAACGAGGAGCAAGCATTGCCATCATGAATCAGGAAGACCTGCCAAGATATACCAAACTCCACACAGGATCTGTCACCCAAAGACAATCAATAGCACTGCAGCGAGACTTTTCGGACGTTAGACTTGCCCTAGAACTTACATTTGATGATATTGCAGCAGTAGAATCTGCTCAGACTGATCAAGAAGTGTCCCTCAGGATTGGAGACAGTGTCACAGTGACCCACAGCATGGCGACAAAAGACAGAGTCCTGCTGGAATGGCTCGGTGGCACGGAAGCCGACATCATTGCCGACGCTGTCATCGCGATGGTGCTTCAATCTGCAGGAGAACCCGCAGGCATCTGCGATGCGGAAGAACGGATGTTGGCTGCCTTCAAATCTGGCGACACAAAGGGTGCCGTCCTCGCAGAACTAGGACTCGTTTCCAAACTACTGGATGCACAATTCGGCAAGACGAGGGTAGACGAAAAACAAGGAATAATATTTGTAGACGTAGATGGCAAGCATGTCATTCTCACATCAAACCTCGACACTGGTGATGTCGATATCAAATGTGCAGACTCTCAACTCAAGGCACGAGTGGAACGAGCAGTCTTTCGAATGCACGCAGCAGTCCATCCAAACAAAATAATGATGCAAGACTCGATATCTCCAAAATTGTAACCCAATCTAGTATTACATCGTGCTATAAAAACCGCTACGCAGCGAGAATCATCAATACAACTGAAAAGAACATGCGAACACTACATTGGTCCCAGGACCTGTGCAAGGCTAGGCTTTGGGTCCGTACAAGTCATCCCAACTACTATTATTGCTGGAATAAAACCCCAATGAACGGCCTTCTTCGCATACGGACTGGCCCTGTCCCACGCACGGCAAACGTGTTCCTTCATACGCTCGGATGATCCCGCCAACGTCATTATGATACTATTGATTTATATAGATAGATAGATAGAACTAAAAATGCAATCATGTGCGTCTTGGACATGGAAAACCACTTTGTTAGAACAGAAAGATGGAGATCACTTTGTTAGAAGAGACAGATGATCAGTGATCATTGATCACTCGCGAAGTACTCTGTCTGAAGCAGCTGAAGATGATCCATGTACCTTGTATACAATTAAAACTCATCAAAGTTTTGTCATAAGAACACCGTGGTACCATAGAAGGACCACGTCGTGGTCACTTGGCTGTTGTTGTCGTTGACCTTTACGTTCTGTTGTATCAGAGAATACAGGTGCTGATTTCACCCTTTCATTTCTATTATTTATAATACTATAGAATCAATAAAGACATCGGCGTCACGTGATGACGTCGCTGAGGGTTGCTGTGCCTGATGAGGAAGACAAAGCGTCTTCAAGCTCTCAGTCTGGGAATATACGGAGGAAGAAATCGGGTGAGCAAGGGACGAGTAATTCTTGGAGTATGAAGGGTATTTTACAGAGTCCTGGTGCGATTATGAGCAGTTTATCTAGGAGAAGGTTGGAGGACTTTGGGAGCAGGTCGAGCGTGGAACCCTATTCAAGGGCGGCCGATATGGCAAAGTATCGTTCTACGTTGGAAATGCGTGATAGTCGCAAAGAAAGTCAGAAGGCGCCTGGCAAGGGGAAGAAGAACAGGCCAGAGTTTAGGGAAATCCACTTTGAACCCCAGGTGTCTCAGAATCCCAACCTGGAGGCATTTAAGAAGGAGGACAATCGCGTCGTTACGAGTAAATATAATATAGTGACATTTTTACCAATCTTCTTGTTTGAAATTTTCAATAGGGTGGCGTATTTGTACTTTCTGATTCAAGCTGGCCTCTCGTGGTGGAGTGTGGTATCTCCATACAGTGGTATAGGAGCTACGATGGCGTTGGTGTTTGTGTTGCTTGTGGCGGGGGTTAAAGCAATCTGGGAGGATGTGAAACGGCATAGAGAAGATGAAATCTTGAACAAGAGCATAACACATCGATTACTGCCTGATGGCAGTGTTGAAGATATTTCTTGGACTGATGTCAAAGTTGGTGATGCCATCATGGTAAAGGATGGCGAGAATTTTCCTGCAGACTTGCTTTGTTTGTACTCTGATCTAAAGGATAATGTTTGTTTTATTAGGACAACAAACCTGGATGGAGAAACAAACCTGAAGATACGAAAGCCTGTCGACCTGAAAGACGGATCTGAGCATGTTACATGTCAGGATTTGCTCAATCTTGACTTGTCGTTGAAGGCAGAAAATCCCAATTCAAATCTCCATAGCTTCAAAGGTACCATTACAGTGAGGAACCATGTATACAAGGACATGTCTTTTTCCTCGCCCAGTGAAGATGAGTCCAAACCATCTCTTGATATTCCAGTGACAATGAATGAAATGCTCCTTCGAGGATGCACCTTGAAGAATAGCAATCACATACTTGGTTTAGTAGTATACGCTGGGAAGGAGACTCGTATTCAGAGAAATTCGACCAAAACGCCCTTGAAGATTGGATCCTTTGATAGATTTTTGAATTTTCAGATTTCCCTTGTGATTCTGATGCAGTTGGCCATGTGTATTGTTTTAGCGGTTCTAAATTATGTCTGGATCAAGAGTACAGGAGTGAATCATCCGTATTTGGCGTTGACTTTCTATGTAGAGGGGGTATACTCGAATGGCTTTGTTCAGATTGTCCTCAACTTTTTCACCTTTTGGATTTTGCTCTCATACTTGGTGCCAATCTCTCTTTTCGTGACACTTGAAATTGTTAAATTCTGGCAGGGATTTATATTCATCAATTTTGATAAGTTGATGAGAAATCCAGTGACGAAGGAGCATGCAATTTGCAGAAACTCGAATCTGAATGAAGATTTAGGCAAGGTTGAGTATGTATTCAGTGATAAGACAGGTACATTGACTTCCAATGAAATGCAATTGAGGCGTATATCAATAAAAGGAGACATTTATGGGGACATTGATAAGAGGTTGGAGGATAATCCGGATATTGTAGGGATTTTGGCTCTGAAGTACTTTGATCAGCAATTATCCATGGCAGCAAAAGTGATGATGGACCTTCCCCTGCTTGACTCGGCTGTCAGTAGAGGTGGAAGTTCTAAAAAGGTCATGGCATTTCACAGTAGCAAACCTAGTGTTGGGACAGCGACAGACCTAGGACTACCCCACCAAAGCGTGAATTTGGAGGATTTCCAGATGGAGGATGAGGAGCTTGCAAGCCCCCAAAAGGATGGCAGATCAGAGCAGACACCACAGTCTGCACTTGCTCTGGGACATCATATGACAGATTTTTTCACAAACATCTGTTTGTGCCATTCTCTCATCTTGGAAAGTACCAGTGATTCTGACAAACCGATTTACCAAGGTCCGTCACCAGATGAAGTGGCCTTGGTCGACGCAGCACGACAGCTTGGATTCGAATTCGTGAAGAGATCGCAAGGAAACCTGACTCTTAATATGCTGGGGAAGGAAGTGACGTATGAGATTTTAAATGTTATGGAATATAGCAGTGACAGGGGCTGCATGTCTGTTGTTGCCCGTACTCCAGATGGATCGATACGGCTGTATTGCAAGGGCTCTGATACAAAAGTTATGGCAAAAATCCGTGAAGGGACAGACAAGAATTTGCTGACAAAAACTGACAATGATTTACATGCATTTGCCCGTGAAGGTCTTCGCACATTGGTGCTTGCCTCAAAAGTGATCCCTGAAGATGACTATAATGAATGGGACAATCGTTATCAAGAGGCCTCTTGCCTGTTTGAAGGAAGAGATGATGCGCTCAATGAACTTGGACTTGAGATTGAAAGAGATCTTGAGCTTATTGGAGTAACAGCAATAGAGGACAAACTGCAAGAAGGAGTTCCAGCAGCGATTGAGACACTCTTGGCTGCTGGAATGCGCGTGTGGATGATCACTGGCGACAAGCAGGAGACTGCGGTGAACATCGCAGTATCCTGCAACCTTGTGAAAGATATTGAGAATCTCATCACGATCAACGTTGGAAATTCAGAAGGTATGTCTAGTGTGTTTATTTCGCTCCTTCGTCACTAAGTGAATGACGAGATTATTTTGTGGGTTTTTTCCAGGTCCGGAAAAATATGCCATGGAAATGCTGCAGAGTGCTGAGAAAAGGATCTTCCATAAGTATGCTCAGGAAGTTCAATCCGTCACAGACATTGAACAGATACCAGATTCGTGGCAAGGTGGTGAGCTGACGATTGATGGACCTACCTTGACGTATGTGTTGGGTAATGACGACATGAAATTGAAGCTGGCGCAGATTGTAGCCAGATGCAGTGGGGTTGTGGTAAGTCGTTCCAGCCCAAGCCAAAAAGCTTCTGTCATTCAGATGATGAAAGAATACGAAATGGCAAAGGCTGCTGGGAGTAGCAAAAGATTCATCAGGTGGTATAAAAGATATAGAAGAAGACTTCAAGGCAAAATGCTTTCGATTGGTGATGGTGCCAATGATGTTGCCATGATCCAAACTGCAGATGTAGGTATTGGAATTATGGGAAAGGAAGGACGCCAGGCTGTGAATAGTTCAGACTACGCGATTTCTCAGTTCAGATTCTTAGTACCACTGCTCTTAATCCACGGAAACTTGTCGTACTATCGCTTGTCTCGTCTCATCAAGTACTCCTTCTATAAGAATATCACATTCGCTTTTGTGATGTTCTATTACCAGTTCTATAATGGTTACTCTGGGCAGGCATTAGTGGACTCTATCACGGCAGCAGTCTTCAACGTTGTTTTCACATCGTTGCCGATTCTTTTGTTTGCAGTTCTGGACCGGCCGGTGGGATCATTGTCTGCTTTCATCCGATATCCACAGCTTTATGACAAGAGGCATAGCAAGTCTCTGACGACACTTTCATTCTGGAGATCTGGAGTTTTCCTGGGAATCGTCCACGGAGCTGTGTGCTTTTTCATTCCGTATTATTGTGTCACGACACTGGGACGACGTTCAATCACAGATGTATATTCGCTTGGTAAGGTGGCGTTTGCAGCATTACTGGGTACGGTGACCCTGGAAGTGGCTCTGATTGCACGTTACTGGACATGGGTATTCTTTTGGATTGTTCTCCTATCATACTTCCTGATGTACCCATATTTCCTCATCTTCCCATATGTTGAGCTGGCACTGAGCTATTACGATCCAGCAAACATTGGTGTGGCCATACAAGTGCTAGGCTCTCCAGTCTTTTGGTTTGTCATTATTGTCTGCTATGTCATAACTTTCGGAATGCGATTCATAGAGAAGACGGTGCAGTGGGTATTCTACCCGCATGATTCAATGATTCTCGCAGAAAAGGAGCGCATTGAAGAAGGCAAGGGAAAGCATTTGCTATCAGATTTGTCAGGAGCAAGCGCCCATCGCCTGCGGGCTCTTGCCACGATTGGTCGCGACAGTCGTCCAGTACACGACTCATCAGATGTACTCGATGAGACAGAAATCACGCAGCAGTCGATATCTGCCGATGGGGATGAAGTGTCCAGCCACCCAAATGAGACTGATTCTGTTAAAAATTGGACCTCCTTGAATTCCAGGAAAGTCCCCGTGTGAGTCCCTCTACTTTTGAATGTTGTGTCGTTCACGTTCTTCGACGACAAGGAACATATGTTTTGAGATGTCTACCACGTGTAACTATTTGAATACATGTTGCCACACTCACAGCCATGATGCATTTCGAAGGTGGGCAAACGATCCCATCCAACCCAGCAGGGGATCGGACTCGGCTTGGCAATGTCCACTGCCGCCGACTGACATCCATTCGACACAGAAACCATTCACGCCCGTTCCCAACAGCAATATCAATTAGTATTTATATATATATCACCAAAGGTGCGTCGTTATCTCTTGATCATAACGATAGGTCCCTCGTCTGCCCACTCGGCTTGTGACGGCAGGAGCAGCCACGATGAACTCGTGTTCCCTGTATGCCACAGAAATGCACGCTGGCAAAGTTTGACTAATTTGTTTGTTAAAAAACCTGAAGTCAGGCACAACGCGTGCGTCAGAGTGGTACAGTCGTGGTCTTTCTACACAAAGCAGCCGTACTGTCGTCTGAGCACTCGTTGAGACAGATTCAAGCTGATATCTTCGAATTCAGAATGCTAATGATAATAATATGTGTATGTATGCAGATGGCAAGAGACAAGAAGACCTCTGTGGTCGCCAGGGAGTACACAATCAACCTCCACAAGCGCCTGCACGGAGTCACCTTCAAGAAGCGTGCACCACGTGCCGTGAAGGAGATTAAGAAATTTGCTGGAAAAGTTATGCAGACTAGCGATGTACGTGTAGATGTGAAGCTCAACAAAGCTATCTGGAGCCAGGGCATCCGCAATGTTCCAAACAAGTTGCGCATTGTCATTCAGAGACGAAGAGATGAGGAAGCTGAGGACGAGGCCATGTACTCTTTGGTCACTCTTGCAGATGAGCAGGTCTTTGCCAACAGAGGTGTTGTTTGCATCGAGAGCTGATCATGCGGTATTAGAATTTAGATGTGTGTAAAAATTACTCATTAGTAGTAGCATGTGTACTCCTGTTACACTTCTATATGGAAAATACATTATCTAGAATCATATGATTAGAAGCGCAGTTTTGTGAAGAACCATCTGTTCTTACCGCTCTTGAACTTCTCTTCGAGGATACCCTTGGCCTCCTTGTTGGCCTCCTTGCGCTTTGAGCTGTTCTCCAAGCAGTCATGGGTGATCACATTCTTCAAGTCAGCGTCCAATGTGTAACGAGTTGGCATCAAGTGCTGATAGTTAATTACCTTGGTGAAAGTCTTCAAGCTAGAGCGGCGTGCCTGCTTCAATTGAGAAGACTTTTTAATTACTTTTCTTGGCTCCTTGGCCAGACCGCACACCAGGGCGTGCCCATACGAGCGGCTACCATGACCATCGTCATAATTCTTCACAATGACCGCCTTTTTACCGGCGAATCTACCGCTAAGAATAATAACGACCTTTCCAGGCTGCAAACAACAGAAATAATCGGTCAGGCGTGAACTAGACTGCTCAATCGAGTACGAGTCCCAGCGTCGCTCTTCCAAGCCCCGGTTTCCAACCCACGCTATTCATACAGCATATACAAATGATACAATATATTGCAGAGAATCGGATCCACCTGAACGCCCACAGGCACGTGGCGGCATCCCACCTTCCACTGCCGCCGTCCAGGAGAGCGCCGAATTCGAGTCTTTCCAAATTAGATGCAGCGTCGACAGAGGAACATACCTTGAGAAACTTCACCATTTTGTATACAAATACCTATTTTTATGTATCTCACTCGGTGCAGACAGATTACATGGCATATCGACGCCCATCCTAGGACACAATACCCCTTGGCATTTCCTCCCATCACGGATTGACGTTGATGGGAACATGAGGCCAGTAAGCATTGTACCAGTGTACACTCAACAATCGACTGGATCAGACGACTCCAGCATTGAATAAAATTCATAATCTTACCGATTGGATGCAGATATCTGTATAATCTTCTCATCCACCCATTGATACGTAGAATAGAGGGTGCAGGCTTTGGTACCTCCAACAGACACGTCATACTATCCTGCGTACAGGAGATAGTTTACATCTGCGTATTAATTATATAGTATACAATGATACATGTGGTAGGAGGGTCACACATTGGCATGCCACCGCCACTGTGTGCTCGCTGTCACATGAAAAACTCTCACCCCTCGCTTGGACAAGGCCTTGGGGTTAGAAGGGTAGAGAGGGGTGTAATTAATCCTTTTAGAGGTATACATAAGACAAGGCATCCGTTCATCGCCCGGGATGGGACAGCATCCTTGAGTGGAGAGGGTGGTGCTCAGGAAGGCTCTGAGAGCACAGGCACTTCTGAGGATGAGCACTCCACAAGCGCCGTACAAAAGAAGACAAGCAGTAGCTTGACCAAGAGAGCACTTTTTGGAAGTATTTTAGGGGTTGCTGCTGCGGTCATCATCGTCATTGGTGGGTGGCCATTTGCTGCTGTGACGTGCTTGTTGGCATATCAGTGTTCACAGGAGTTCGTTGGGCTTGTTAATGCGAAAGGAATATCAAAAGGCATGATTCCTCCTCCTCCTTTGGTGAGCTCTGCCATCAGCTTGATGTGTGTGAGTCTCTGTGCATGGTCTTTCATGTCTGGAGGCAAGATGGCATCTGCCATGGCCGTTGCCTCTTTTTTGGTCCTTAGTTTACAACTTGTTGCGGTGGAAAAGCCGAGATTTGCCCAGCTAACATCATCTGTATTCGGTCTTTTGTATTGTGGTACGTGCAGTGTGATGGTGTGGTATCATTTGATGGAATCTGGATTGAGGTCCTGGTGTGGATGTGCTTGCTTGCAGGTTACTTGCCAAGTTTCTGGATAAAGCTTAGACTTCTTGCCATTCCCGCTAGTAATAGTTATCTATTACAGTCGTGGCAGGGCGTGATGGGTGGTGTCACCCATGCAACAGTTGGGCTTGTCGCAACCTTCACTGCGGTCGCATGCATTATTGCTGCGGATACGGGGGCGTATTTTTGCGGTAAATCTCTGGGAAAAACGCAGCTTATCAGTGTAAGCCCGAAAAAGACTGTAGAAGGTGCTATCGGTGGCCTACTCTCCAGTATCTTGGTAGCAGTCTCATGCTATAGATTTTTGGGCTGGCCAGACAGCACGATAGGAGCGGTGGCATTAGGGGTGATTGTATTTATTAGCAGTATTTTTGGAGATCTAATTGAGTCGGTAATAAAGAGAGACGCGGGGTTGAAGGATGCAAGTAATCTGATCCCAGGCCATGGTGGGCTCCTGGACAGGTTGGATAGTTACCTCTTCACAGGTGCTTGTGTTTACTTCTTCATGAGATTCTTCTTGGTAGGATTTGGGGTTTAATCAATCAGCACTGTAAAAATCACTTGATCAAGTATTGAATCCATGAGATTCTCTCATTCCTTTCTGCCACAGCGTATGCACCATGGCGCCAGGGCCAGTGCCCACAAATGATGATCATTTCAAATCCATTTGATTTCATCAACGAGGACTCCAGGAGTCTGCAGTCGAATCGTTTATATTCTTCCTTCAGACAATATTTGAGTCAAAAAATATTTATTTGAGGACAGAGATAAGAGTACAAGTAAAGTAATCGCGTTAGAGTCTGCTGAGCGCATGCATCTGTGTACTCCCGCAACTCCGTCCACGCGAATTCAAAAACTCTTCATCCCACGTCAACCTCAGGTATCTAATTGAATATGATGACGATGAAATTATCACAGGGACGTCCGATGTATACCCCAACTCGGACATCCTCGAGGACAACCAGCAGGCTAGTTCAGTGCAACGCAGACAGTGGAGGTCTCAGTTACAAATCTGCTGGAGTTGACATCGAGGCTGGCAATGAGCTTGTCAAGAGGATTCAAAAGTTGAATCCTAGCATCGGTGGCTTCAGTGGTATGGTGCCTTTTGGTAGGTTTTGGGCATGTGGCCAGATCTTGACAAGGCGCTGGAAGTATGACTGTGTACTGTACTTGTGCAGGCGACTCTTTCTTGGTAGCTGGAACGGATGGAGTTGGAACTAAACTCAAGCTTGCCTTTGATCTGAATAAGCATGACACTGTCGGGATCGATTTGGTAGCTATGAGCGTTAACGATATTATCACATCTGGAGCAAAGCCGATGTTTTTCCTCGACTATTTTGCAACAGGAAAACTGGATGTCGACACTGCTGAGCAGGTGCGTTACACGACAATTGAACCATTAGTATGCAAATCAAATTGCAATATTCCACTCATCCCCTATTGGGTGGAATGATCATGAATTTGCAAGAGCATTGTTTGGCAACTGATTTCCACAACAGCTCATCCATAGCTGAGGGAGGAATGATCCCCAAACGACACCTCACGTCATATTACAAAGACATTGAGATTTATTTCTGAAATGCATGTAGGTTGTCAAAGGCATCGTGGATGGATGCAACGAATCGGAATGCCAGCTCCTAGGAGGTGAAACGGCTGAAATGCCGGGATTCTATGCTGATGGGGAATATGATTTGGCTGGATTTGCTGTTGGTTCTGTCCTGAAAAGTAAAGTGATAGATGGATCAAGAATACAGGCTGGGGATGTCATATTAGGATATAAATCAAGTGGAGTCCATTCCAACGGATTCAGCTTGGTCCGCAAGGTGATTGAAACATCTGGGTCAAATTTCAACCAATCAGTGGAGTGGAGCGATCAATCTTTGGGCCTGAACCTTTTGACTCCCACAAGACTATATGTTAAGGACGTCATGAGTTTAATCGACATGGTAGATGTCAAGGTACGAGTTGTGTTTTCATCTGGACGTGCGCCTTGGATCAGGTTACTCATTGTGATGTTTCTGCCGCAATTGCAGGGCCTTGTTCACATTACAGGAGGAGGATTCCCAGAAAACATCCCCCGGGTGATTCCTAAGGGCCTTGGAACACGAATATTCAACAATTCCTGGGACATCCCTCCCTTGTTCAAGTGGATTCAGGAAAATGGAAAAATAGTTGACTCTGAAATGTTTTTGACGTTCAACATGGGTATCGGAATGATTGCTGTTGTCTCACCATCAGACGCAGAAAAAGCATTGTCATTGGGAGTGGATGCAACCATCATTGGGGAAATAGTTGAAGGCGGGGGAGTAGACATTGTTTGATTTCTTCAAGTGTAAATGCCAGCAATCAAAGGCAATGGCTCACGATTTATGAGCACGGTTGACCAACTGAATCATCTCTTAGTTTAATCTCCAGATATTTTTCCATAGAGCATATTTTAATATACATCCGTAGCTTCAAAAGTTGAGTTTTGGTGTCCCTAGATACCCAATAGCAAACACGTTCGCGCAGAACACGATGCGAAAGCACTGTTGTTGACATTTTGGAAACAAATCTGGAAGACTGGCATTAAAGCATCTATAAAGCTACAAATCAGCATCTAATAATTTATTCTGTCGGCAAGTATGGCGGAAGTTTCTGATAAACAGTCAAATCTGCATTCTGTTGGCTCTCGCGTGTGGTTGCGTGATTTGGAGCACGGCTGGGTCCGCGGAGAGGTGCTCAGGCTCCATGAAGACGGTAAATTGATTGTAAAGATGCAAGATGGTACTGAGGAATCATTCGATGAGTCTGAGATACCGCTACAGAATCCGGGCGAACGAGGGGTAGAGGTTGGTTATGTATACGTATTTCATGTGCTCACAGAATCACGCATCTGACATTTCAATGGTACTGCAGGATATGATCACCCTGACTTATTTGAACGAGCCTGGGGTGCTGTGGAATTTGAAAGTTAGGTACCAGCAGGACGATATTTACACGTACACTGGTTCCATTTTAATTGCTGTCAATCCGTTCACACCGATGCCACACCTGTATGGCACGCACATGATGGAGCAGTATAAAGATGCCCTTCAGGGAGAACTCTCTCCACATGCATATGCGATTGCGGACGCTTCTTACAAGCAGATGATAACCAACCGCAAGAGTCAGGCTATTCTGGTGAGTGGAGAATCTGGTGCAGGAAAGACAGAGACAAGTAAGCATATAATGCAGTATCTTGCCTGGCTGGGAGGAGAGCTTGATAGATCAACGATTGAAAAGGATCGAAAGATCGAGCAAAAAATACTAGAATCGAATCCACTGCTGGAAGCGTTTGGAAACGCAAAGACTGTGAGGAACGACAACTCATCCAGATTTGGAAAGTTCACTGAGATTCAGTTTGATCAAAGCGGTAGAATTTCAGGGGCGGCGATCCGAACATATCTGCTGGAAAGATCACGAGTAGTGAGCGTTCTAGATCCTGAAAGAAATTACCACATATTCTACCAGATCTGTGATGGTGCTTCTGAAGTGGAAAGGACGGCATGGAATCTTAAAGAGGCCAAGGATTTCGCTTATCTCTCCTCTAGTTCTTGCTTTGAGCTGAATGGTGTCAACAATGCAGAGGAATATATCGTATGTCTCTTGATTTGTGTGGGACTGAAAGGAATATAATGTGCGTTGACAAATTTTGATTGCTACTTGCAGAAAACAAGACATGCAATGGACATTGTTGGAATACCTAGAGAAACACAGGAATGCGTCTTTAAGTCTATTGTTGCAGTCCTTCATCTCGGAAATATTGTTTTCGAAGCAGTCGATGATGATGAATCAAAAGTTGCAGGCATTGGCGAGGAATCGTTATGTACTGCTGCTAGCCATCTAGGGGTCCCCGTGGAAGGATTGAGAAAAATTCTAACGACACGAACTAGAAAAACTGTTGATGGACCCATAGTTAGTCCAATAAATGTAGACGCTGCGATAAATACAAGGGACTCTTTCGCAAAGACTTTGTACAGTCGTACTTTTGACTGGCTTGTCGAATGCATTAACAAGTCAATAGGGCAAGACCCATCTCCTTCTTCATTAATTGGTGTTTTGGATATTTATGGCTTTGAAGAATTTACTAGGAACGATTTTGAGCAGTTCTGTATAAATTTCGCGAATGAAAAACTCCAGCAGCACTTCAATCAGCATGTCTTCAAAATGGAGCAAAAGGAATATGAGGATGAAGGTATTGAGTGGAGTTACATCGAATTCGTCGACAATCAGGATGTTTTAGATATCATCGAAGGCTCAGGGTCAAATCGCTCGAAAATATCAGGAATTCTCGATCTGCTAGATGAGAGTTGCAAGTTTCCAAGATTTACCCACAAAGATTTTTCACAAAAGTTGTACTCATCAGACTTCATTTCGAAATCGAAGAGATTTTTCAAGCCAAAGTTGTCTCAAACTGAATTTGCGATTGAGCATTATGCTGGCAAAGTTCAATATGATACGCTCAACTTTTTAGAGAAGAACAAAGATTTCATTGTGCTTGAGCATCAAGAGCTTTTGAGCAAGTCGACTGAGGAATTTGTGTGCCTTTTGTTCCCACATGAAGAAGCATCGGGCTCACAATCATCTGTTAAATTCAGTTCAGTGAGCTCTAGATTTGGTAAGCAATTATCAGAGCTGATGTTATCACTCCAAGAGATGGAGCCTCACTACATTCGTTGCATCAAGCCAAACAAGGGCGGTGTCCCCATGGAGTTTGACAATTCTAGCGTGCTCCAACAACTTCGTTGTGGTGGTGTTCTTGAAGCTGTGCGAATATCTTGTGCTGGATATCCATCAAAGCGTACCTATGAGGAATTTTATGATCATTTTTGGATGATGTGCTTGGATACTGGTGATCTGGACGAAAAGGATCTCTCCAAATACATAATTGACAAGCACCTGCCTCAGAGGGATACTCAATTCGGTAAAAGTAGAGTTTTTCTTAGAGCCGGACGGATGGCTGAATTGGAGAAAAAGCGAATGGACTTGCAGAACACTTCAGCCACTGTTATTCAGTCTTACGTCAAGTCATGGCTGGCTGAGACATACTATACGAAGGTTAAGAGCTCTATACTCCTGATTCAGTCCAATTGGAGGAGATATATTGCTCAGAGAGAACTCAGCAGAAGACAGCGTGAGAACGCTGCCATCACAATTCAATCCATATATAGGTCCTATCAAGCTAGGAGGCGTCTGTTAGATATCATTCAGGCTGTGGAAGCCATCCAAAAAGCGTACAGATCTTACGTGCATGCAAAGACTATGGAAGCTGAGAAGAGAGAGTTTGCTTCTTTGAGGATTCAATCCCAGTGGCGAGGATATTTGGCCCGCAAAGAGTATCATAGTTATCTTGGAGTGGTGATCGTTGCTCAGAGTTTATGGAGGGCCAAGATGTCGCGAGCAGAAGTCGCCAGAAGACGCATGGAAGCTCGCGAGAGTGGAAAGTTAATGAAAGATAAAGAGGCTTTAGAAAGTAAGCTTGAGAAATTGAGGGCCATATCAGATACCGTGACAAACCAAAGAAATGATTTAAGGAAGCAACTCAAGGAAGAAAAGGCTGCCAAGGAGAGAATGCAATCAGATATGTTAGCCCAGATTTCAGAAGCGAATCAACACGCATCCAAGCTAGAAGCGATGCTTGCAGCTGCTACTGAAAATCATGATAAAGAGATAGAAAAGCTAAAAGAGCGCCTATCGCAAGCAGCCCATGCTCATCAGCAAGAGAAAGATGCCTTGCTGCAGGAGCACCAGAAAAAAGAGCGAGCCCTTGTGGAGCAGAAGAAACATTTTGATGACACCGAAAAACGATTGCTTGAATCTTCAGAGGAATTAAAAGGCAAAATTTCCGAATTGGAGGCTCAACTTGCAAAGTCAATCGCTCAGCGCGACAAGGCCAGAGAAGAAGCACAAATTGCGAGTGGTCTTCAGGGACAGGAATTGGGTACTCCCATCTCGGGTCATTTGGTTATGTCAAGACCTGCAGCCTCGTCTGGAGATAGCTACAAGGAAGTGAAAAAGCCAAGGAGTCCATACGCGCGCGAGCATATTTCTGACATGGATCGCAGGCAGAGAGAGATTCTTGCAAAGCAGCAGCAATTACTACGAGAACAAAGAGTTGCAGACCAAGAGCATCTTATGTCAGCTCTAAAAGCTGATCTTGGATTCCAGGAAAGACGTCCAGTTGCTGCAATTGTGATTTTCAGATCTTTCGTTCACTGGAAAGTCATTCAGCAGGATAAGGGGACGATATTTGAAAGAGTCAGTGAGGCTATTGGTCGGCAGATTGAGGCGTGTCCCGATGACAATAACAAGTTAGGTTACTGGCTGACAAACACGTGTGCACTCTATTATTTAATGCAGAGGCATACCAAACCAGCTGGGACAGCAGGGGAGAATGGTATCACAGCACGCTTGCGCCTTTCTGGCCAGCAGGCGGCAAAAGGTCTTCTTGCCACAGCGGCTTCCTATTTGACCAGATCCCCGATAAAACCAGGTGATGGGCCAGATGCCTCCGCCCACGGAGGAACAAATGGCCTCTCTGTTCAATTTGAAGCCAGATATCCTGCATTGTTGTTTAAGCAGAGACTAGGAGTGTTTGTCCAAGAGATTTTCCCAAGTTTACGAGATAACATGAAGAAGGAAATTTCAGGACAACTAGGCATCTGCATGAACATGTCCAACGCGCATGGAGGAAGGTCTGCAGCGAGGAGAGCATCAAAAAATCCTCACGACCATGATAATGAGCATTTATTCCCCTGGAGAGAGATTCTCAAATCCTTCACAAGTCTGCTGGACATTCTGAAGGAAGACTATGTGCCTCACCTGCTTGCTTCAAAATTGATGGAGCAACTGTTCACCATAATCAATGTGAATCTATTCAATCAGCTGATGCTAAAGAGAGACTGTTGCTCCTTTAGTAACGGAGAATATGTCAAGTTAGGGCTTGGAGAGGTGGAGCAATGGCTTGAGAACGCTGGACCTGAATGGGTTGGAAATTCATGGGAGAGTTTGTCCCACCTGAGGCAGGCCGTGACCTTCCTAGTCATTCATCAAAAGGCCAAAAAGTCATTAAATGAGATTAGAAAGGATCTATGCCCATCCTTAACTGTGCAGCAAATATACAGACTGAGCACAATGTATTGGGATGACAGGTTTGGTACAGAATCGGTATCCCATGAGGTGCTGTCTGAGCTCAAAATAATCATGAATTCTGCTGGACAACAATCCCAAAATCATTCCTTCCTCCTTGATGAAGACTCTGCCATTCCATTCTCTGCAGATGAGCTTAGCAGGACATATGATGGACTGAATCTGCTTCAGTCAATTCAAGTGCCAGAAGAACTCCAGCAGTCTGATGGCGAAAGGAAGGATAGATTCCAATTTCTGACCAAAAATTTGATACCTCCTTCAGTTTGATAACCATATTGTAATATTATGAGTATGAAGTAACTACTCGAGGCGTTATTTGAAAGGAACCTCGCCATGTAATGTAAAATGTAATAGTACAACGAACAAGGACCTTGAACAATACGATGGACAGAAACACCCATATACCTGGTCCAGCAGGAGAAGATAATGTATACGTATCTCTTACAGGAACGCAGCGTTCGGGATTGGCAGACAATGGGCAAAACCAAGCAACTTCCTCGTCTGGTCACGGGAGCAAGAAATCTCTCTGTCACATGTCAAAGACGTGTGAAGCTGAAAATGTCACAGTTGAAGTTCTAAAAATTACCCCCAGTATCAATGGGGAGACTTCTCTGCTTCTCAAAGATGCTGTTGGGGTCATGAAGGCCTCTTTGACTAGGGAAGCAACAAGGTGTTTTGGATCAATACATGTCGGCGATACCCTAGTTCTCAACAAGGTGCGATACACTTTTGCTCATCTAGTGTCGATTTGGTCATCTAACAGCCTCTTCTGTGTCCTCGAAGGTGCACATTGTGGCATCAGGCCACTACAATCCTGTTAGATTAGTATGCCTTGATGACACTTCAATCCTTTCGAATTATGAATCTTCTCATCAGAGGGGGGATACTATAGCTCCAAATATAGTTAATAATGATATGTATCAGTTCACTGACAGTGATGCCGATCAGAAACACGTGCCACTTCCAAAACAAACCCAGAATAGAACAGGGACAGAGAGCGACAATTTGGAGATGGCACCTCCTCCCTCAGATGACGAGATTGATGCTCTCTTTGAGGGCCTAGAAGATCCTTTCTAACTCTATTCACCATTTGTAGCAACAAGATGATCATCGAAGATCCCTCTATATTGGGAATTCCAATAGATGAAAAAAAACATGTTCAGTTCCGAAGTTCCGAATCGGAACTTGGTACAATGGTGAACCCACCATTGGCCGCATTTGTTTAGAATACGTCCATAATAGTATACATATAGTAGATATATACTTTACATGGTGCAATAATGAAGCCCAAGGCGTCTCGAAAGACAGCACTGGCCTGTATGTAGAATTGAATGCGCCCTTGATAGGAGCATGAATCAGAAAATAGAACTCAGTTCAATTAACAGTGCTGAAAATTTTGAAGATAGGCCAGTGGCGATGCCTTTAGATGACGATGAGGGAGAAACCACGAGGCTGTTACAGGACTCGACAGCTTCAAGTCAACACGAGGACGCACAGGAAGAGCTGGTACGAGTGGATTAGAACTTGATTTTATATTGTCTATGTGGTTTTAATGCCGCTTGTCTGATGTTATGTCAACTACATTCTTACCACTGTGTGTTGTAGACTGGTAGACAGCTGTTTTTATACCGTACCCGTCGAGTCTTGGGTTTCTTGCTAGCGAATTGGTATAAATTCGTCATCTTGGGGATATTCATAGCTCTCATTGTTCTCGTGTCGATTCATGTACGTGGTGGTGATTGAGAAAGATGGTTTTTTGTGTTAATTGGTTCAGGAATACTCACTGGTGTTGCTGGTGCAGGGGTTTTCCATCTTTGGGACCATACTCGCCTGGTTCAAGAATAGAAATGGGTGGGGTGGATGGGGGGTATATGTTGGATTTTATACCGCTATTGTGGCGCTGTATTTTCCCGGCGTTGTTTTCATCATGGGTGCTGGATTTGTTTTTGGATTCTGGAGGGGATTGCTGGCTGTGTGGATCGGAGGTGCAATTGGCCAGGCATTGGGATTCTTGCTCGCCAGATACCTTTTGCGAGACTGGGTGGAGTCTTTTATTCATCAAAAATGGAAGAAATGGAAGTATATTGACGCAGCCATAGAGCATGATGGGTGGAAGTTGGTTCTGATCATGCGCCTTTCTCCTATTATTCCTTACAATCTGCTAAATATTGCAATGGCGACTACAAGTATGCACTTTTGGTCGTTTTCAATTGTTTCTGCTATAGGTATAGTGTTTGAATGTGGGATTTTCTGCTACATTGGGACTATCGCTGATAGCATAACCTCCATTGTCTCTGGGCAGACTGGCAAGCCAAAGGCAATTCAGTGGGTCTTACTGGGCCTGTCGATTACCATGGGCATCATTGGAGCTTTCTTTGTTAGTTTTATGGTGAGAAGAGCTATTAGAAAAGCCGAAGAATTATCAGCATCGGACGATGATAGAGTGAGTTCGCCCATACCTAGATTGCACACACTCTCGCCAGAGAGGCAACTGTTTTCCAAATCTTCCTCTATGAATGGCGAGATTGATAGCGACAACGATATAGAGCGCGGCCAGCGTAACAAGTTCAAATCTTCACCTCGCACGCTTAGTGTTGGTTCATTAGATAGTGAACCACCAGGCTCCATGAGTGCAAAGAGCAACAGGAGGAAATCACGAACAGACGAGTTCTACTGACGAAAGAAGTCGTTTTAAATAAACATCGCCACATAATTTGTCTATAATATTGTAATCACGAGGCAACTTCTTCCTCTTCAAGGTCTGCTGTGTGTGTATCTGACATCCCGGAGACATCAACACCAAGCTGTTCAAACTCATCAGAGTCTGAGTCTGGGACATCCAAGTCGTAATAGGGCGTCACACGTGGTCTGGGCAATACTGCTTCGAATTGTTTTATCTCGGGGTTTGTATAGTCAGGGGGCTTTAGGATAAACACAGCTGCCTTGTTCTGGTATCTAGATGCCTCTGGGTTGATGAATTGGGGGTAGTCTGGTGCACTAAACACAGTCATCAGATTTCCCTCTGCTGTTTCATGATCTGTCGTATATCCTTCCAACATGTGTGGCATTTCCGGTCGTGCCTCTCGGGCATCCGGCCCTTCGTGAGACCTGATAATCAGCTTGAGTTTGTTCTCTTTCAGGAAACCCTGCATTGGGCACAGAATGAATTACACCTGCAGACATGAGCCAAACTACAGGGCATACACACCTCAGTCACCTCTGGACCAAACACCATCCCTATTCCTCTGCCATCGTTTTCTTTGAATCCTGATTCACAACTCGGATCTGACCATAAAATATCTGCAGCAAGCTTACTTTGCCCAAAACCGCTTGGGTCAAGGCCACCTTTAGAGCCGCATCTCAAATCATCAATGGAACCCACCACAAAATCCTCTACACTCAGACATTCCATGTGAGCAACACTTTTAAGATGCTTGATAACTTTCCCACGCACCTGTATGCTTTCTTTTCTGACCAGGCTTGCCTGTGTGACGGAATAATCCTCCATGTAAAACTAGTGTGTTCCTACCGATCAATGCAGCCAAGGGAAGGCTCTTGAAAAGCTGTTTACAGGCGGCAAAGATAGTCTGCATCACAGATACAATCATAGTATTTCTTGCCGTCGACAATCAACAAATCAATATCCATGCACTACAGATACCATACCTTGCCTGCACTCTTGCCATACTTTGTCTCCACCTCCTGTTTGAACCCATACATGATTGCACATGTAGCAGTCTCGTGATTTCCCCGAATTAAATGCACATGATTAGGAAGTTTCAACTTTTGCACACAAAATAAGAGCAACGTCTCCAGGCCCCAGGCTCCCCTGTCCACCATGTCCCCATTCACAATATACCGTTTTGATTGTGAAGGATCCCCAGCTACTCTAAACAATTCACAAACGTCATGAAACTGACCATGAGTATCTCCAACAACGACAACATCACCATCGTTATGATCTGGAGTGATCTACACCATCACACATGCAACGATAATGAAGAAAACCAAGGTCAACGAAATGCATCCAGCCCCAACGCACCTCCACCAACGTTGCTTCCTTTGCAACAATGGCTTGAGTCCGACGCAATACATCCAACACAAAGTCTTTAGGAAGGTATTTTCTCAAGTGAACTGGATTCGCATGGCTATATTGATGCAATGAGTGTTGAAATGAAGCAACAAACTTGTCGTCAACAACCTCGGGAATCGTATCTATTGGATTCAATGTCACCATATTCTCTCTCATCGTAACAGAGTTAAAGTCTGTAAAAATAAAATATACCAGACCGATGCAAAATCATGGCATCAAATGGACAACGTGGTGCCTGTTGAAACCATCTTGCCGTGGCGCCATGGTCAGATTGTTTTCATGGACCCATGAGAAGGGGAAACTGTGAGCTTTCAGTACCAGAATAAAGTTGAGTGATTGTATACAAGAATTCTGGTCTTAGGATTCACGTATTTGTTCTTTTGTCATCTGTGATCATCTCTTCGAAGGAAACGCACCATGTCGCTCGATCTATCGGTTACGCAGGCTATTTCATGTGAAGCAGTAGTTGCGATTGCTGAAGATGCAGCAAAAGCTATTCTGGACGTGTATGACTCAAAGGTGCGTCATGCTCTGTGTTGGACGTGCTCTTCCCAGCAAAAGCAATGGTATTTTGACTTGTATTTGTGTAGGACGAGGATTGGAGCGTCGAGATGAAGGCGGACGATTCTCCTTTGACTCGAGCAGATAAAGAAGCCAACGAAATTATTTGTAAAGGCCTGGCTGCTCTGGGTATGTGGGGATGTTTGTGTCTTATTGTCTTGTCTTGCATTGACAATGAGCGTATGTTGTGCAGCCCCTCACATTCCAATTGTCTCCGAGGAAAATAGGCAAGTTTCTTATGCTATTAGAAAGAACTATCAGTATAGCTGGTGTGTGGATCCCCTGGATGGAACGAAAGAGTTTATCAAGAGGAATGGTCAATTCACAGTCAACATTGCATTGTTAGAGAATGACACGCCCATTTTAGGCGTTGTTCAAGTACCAGTATCTGGGAAAGTCTACTATGCTGCTAAAGGCCAAGGTGCCTTTGTGAAGGAAGGGCCAGGTGCACCTGCTACCCAAATCCATGCTGCCAAGTTTTCCATGGGTGACAAGGGCTTGACAATTGTTGGGTCTGCATCCCACAGTTCTGCTGCGACAGAGGATTTCATATCAAGATTTGATGAGCCAAAGTTTGAACAGCTAGGAAGCTCGTTGAAGCTTCTGATGGTGGCTGAAGGTGTCGCTCACGTGTACCCAAGGCTAGCTCCAACATCTGAATGGGACACTGCTGCAGCACATGCCATTGTGACAGAGGCCGGGGGAGTTGTCCTGCAAGCGGGCAAGTGTGACAATAAAGGTGCAGCTTTGGAAGACTGGAAGGAAGTTCTCCCCAAAGAGATGAATGTTGTATACAACAAGGAGCACCCACTGAACCCTTACTTTGTTGTCTATGGCCAGAGGCAAAACACATAATGCTCTCGAGAGGAATCCTGGAATTTCAGGGATACTCATGTATCTAGACATAAGCACTATCGTAGAGTGCAATACCAAGTGTAAAACAGTACTTTCGAAAGTATTCGAATACAATCCACTCCTTGGTTACTATGCCAATGCCAATTGTCAATGTACCAGGGATGGCTGCATGGATACTATGTAGGGCATCATGGCTGTGCTTCCTGTAAGAATTATTATTTATGCTTTTATAATCACTGATATCATGGGTAGGAACGAATATCATGGACAGCGTGGCAGGCGTGGTGGATTCAGAGGCGGTTTTAAGAGGGGAAGAGAGGAGCAGGCGGTGCTTGATCCCCGCAAGGTCCTCTTATCCACCTTATTATATTTAGGAGATGATTGTATGCCGGTATGTCGTCGCTGATCGATGTGTCCCTGTGCTTCTTGTCTTGATTTTGATTGTACATTTCTTTTTCATTCAGGAACTTCAAGTGCCCCACGCGATTATGAACAATGTTTGCGGAGAGATAAAGGAGATGATTAAAATGGATAGTGAATGTGTTCAATCAATGTTGCTCAAGTTGATTGTTCAAGTGAGCCCGAAAATTCCCTTGTACTGTGTCTTACTTGGTATGTTTTGAATACTGATGAGTGTGGTATAGCTTGAACATTGCCATGTGAACTCATTCTGCTCATTCTATTTAGGTATTATTAACACGGATGATGTCGTTGGGGTGGAATTCGTGGAGAGTTTTGCAAATAGGGTAGCAAAAGAGTTGGCAGCGTCAATCAATACTCCAGCTGGCAGGTTTGAGAGTGTCCCTTTGATTCGCTGCCTTAGTCAGCTTGTTGCGTATGGTATCGTAGATCCCAAATCTCTGTGGGATATGTTAGACGATGTGGTAAAAATTGCAGAGGAAATATTATCAGGAGATTTGCCTGGAGCATTTCAGCCATATACTGATCATTTAATATGTCTTGCCTTGGGAGCTTTACCATTTGGTGGGGAAGAGTTATTGTGCTCCGTGCCAGACAAGTTCAATCGATTGCTGAATAGGTGCAGTAAATATGTAGATAATCGTCCTTATCAAACAAACGATGGTCTGAAGCCTTTTGCTGGAAAGGTAGGTGATGATGACCAGATGTACCTGAGCGACTGCGGAGCAGCAAGTCACTTGACAGAGATGCTACGAGCTATTGAGGAGATGAGAGAAAGATCTGGGTATTCTTTCGATACCATACCGCGACTTGCGAGCTTTTATGAAGAGGATCTCTTATCCAATACCACGATGATCACATTGAGGCCCGTCTCAATGTCAGGCAGATTATCCCCACAGACAACTAATGCAGACACCATAGCACGCGATATAATCGAGTGGTATCCGCCAAGAGGTATCATACGATTTTTGAAAGAAGAGCATACCAAGGGGGACAGGCTTTTGATAGAGAGGATCATCGCTGAGGATTACTTTCTTCACACAATGCATTACTTCGAGGGAGACAGAGTCGAATGTGCGAAGCGCTTGGCCCGTTCGATGCCGTTGAATTATGCCTACGATCCTCTTCTATGTGAGGTGATATTCGGCCAAATGCTCCGGTTGCCAGACATGGAGTTCAAGACAGTAATGTATGGCACACTCATGGTTGATCTATGCAAGCTTGTTGCCACTTTTCCGAGGGCAATGAGTGCTTGTGTTAGGGAGTGCTTTTCTAGAATGAGTATCATTGATCCTTATTTGCGGCAGCGACTGGCGGAGTGGTTAGCATATCATGTCTCGAATTATGACTTTGCTTGGCCATGGCAGAAGTGGTCGCATGTATTGGATGCTCCCAAGTACGACTGCCAAAGGCGATTCTGTGCAGATGTGATTGCTAGAATGATTCGATTGTCTTATTGGGACCGCATTCACGACGTGCTGCCTGAACAATTTAGAGAGTTGCTTCCTCCAAAGCCACAGATACAGGACTTGCCATCTGATCCGAATGGAGATCTAGAGACAATCTGGGCATCAAAAACAGTTGATTTGATTCGTAAAAAGACAAAAGCTGACCAACTAGATGATTGGATGAAGTCTAACGAGCTCGAAGCGGTGCTTGGTGGCAAAGTGGCTGTGGTAAGGATGCTTCTGCGAGCACTTCTGGTTGCTGGACAGAAGACATACTCTCATATGATAATTGCTCTGGAGAGATATTATGGACCTTTGGCTATATTGATCACTGATGGTGGCGAAGAAGCCCAAATGGCATCTATTGATACAATTTGGCAGGTATGGCGTGAGAATCTTCAGCGGGCTGCAATGGCAGTTGATAGGATGATGACCCTGCGACTGGTGTCAGCAAACACTGTAGTTGGTTGGGTGTTTAAAACTGGCACGATTTCTTCTTTAGATGACCAGCACAAGTATAATTTTGGTTGGGAATCTTTACATGTGGCAGTAAATAAGGTGATTGCGAGAGTTGATGATGTGAAAACTGACATTGCCAAGCTCCAGCAAGATGCTTCTTCAGAGGATGTTACCAACAAAATCAGCGCAAAGCAAGAAGTTCTAAAAGAGTGTGAAAAGGATGCATCTGAGACTCTTATACATGTCGTCAAAAACTTTGTGAAGGTGACTGATAACTTGTTCAGTTCAAACGAAGCCGTGTCGTCCTACAGCAGCCTAGAGAGCATTGATGGTGTGCAAGAGAGTGCTTCAAAAGAGACTGTCCTATTCTTTGAGCTTCTTCTATTCACAAAAGCCTTCATACGCCACTACCATCAGTCATTTGCCAACTGTACTGCAGAGATACGACAGGTAGCTGAAGGTGCAAAAATTCCACTGACACAGTCAGTCATAAAATCATCCCTTGTGTAATCGCGAGAAACGTTGAACCCTCAATGCTATGCTGTATGCATACATTTGGATCATTCCAGGAAAGGAATCCACGCCTTCATCGATATCGATATCGATCAATCATACGAGGGCGCCATGGATGGCCAGCTAAAGATGGTCTTGAATCACAAATCGTTGGAGGTTTGAATGTAGCCCGGCCGAGACAGGTGGCACTTCTATATCATTTGCTGTGATTAAATACGGGGAGAAATATCCATTAGACGCTCCTGTATCCCAGGTTTCCCTTGATAAAGGACTGCCGACTTATCTTCAAGACGACTGTGCTTTGTGCAAAAATGAAGCTCTCTCAAGCAGTCCAGCGTAAACATATTAGAACTACAAAATGTTCAGGGGCAAAATCTGTCCGAATAACATGCTCAGCTTCCCCAACAACCTCGAGGAGTCCTGCGGCTACTGGACAGGTGAGGGCAGCAAAGCTCTATTGCTTGAGAATTGGGATTTTGCTAACGACTATTTCATTATATAGGTTAAAAATGCCTTGACGATGACGGAAAAGATCCTGGCAAAGCACAGCAACAATACGAGTGTGGCTCCAGGGCAGAACATTTGGACAGGCGTAGATAAACTCCTCACTCACGACGTGTGCGGACCTGGTACTTTCGGAATTTTCCAAAAGGAGTTTGGTGAGAATGCTGATGTCTGGGACAATGAAAAGGTGGTGATCATCCCAGATCACTACATTTTCACTGCAGACCCAAGGGCAAATAGAAACGTCGATATTCTGAGAGACATTTCCAAGCAGTACAATATCAAGTGCGTTATAATTGCATTGTTTTGCTTTTCTTGTTTTTCGTGTCTGATGTTAAATGTTTCTGTTCAGGTATTTCTATGACATCACCGACAGAAGTGACTTCAAGGCCAACCCCAACTACAAAGGAGTTTGCCACATTGCCATGGCTGAGGAGGGTCATTGCAAACCAGGCGAAGTTCTTTTTGGGACTGATTCCCATACTTGCAATGCTGGCGCGTTTGGGCAGTTTGCCACTGGAGTTGGAAACACAGATGCAGGATTCATTTTGGGTACAGGAAAATTGTTGATCAAGGTGCCACCAACGATGCGATTCTGCTTAGATGGTGAGATGCCACCATATCTGTTGGCAAAGGATTTAATTTTACACATCATTGGAGAAATTACTGTCAGCGGTGGAACCTACAAGGCCATGGAGTTCACTGGTTCAGCTATCGAGAACATGAGTATGGAGGAGAGAATGACAGTTTGCAACATGGTTGTTGAAGCCGGAGGAAAGAATGGACTTTGTCCACCAGATCAAACAACATTTGATTACGTGACTGCCAGGACATCTGATCCATTTGAGCCAGTGTATGCAGATGCTGGGGCAAATTATATCGCTGACTATCGCTTTGATGTGTCTAAATTGGAACCAGTTGTTGCTGCACCACACTCCCCAGACAACCGCAAATTGGCTAGAGAGTGCAGCGATGTTAAGATTGATAGAGTTTACATTGGCTCTTGCACAGGAGGGAAAACAGAGGATTTCCAAGCAGCTGCAAAGCTTTTGCACAAGGCTGGTGGTCAGGTTAAGGTTCCTACATACCTGGTCCCAGCAACACAGAAAGTGTGGGGAGATGTCTATACCCTTCCCGTCCCAGGATGTGATGGCAAGACGGCTGCACAAATCTTTGAGGAAGCTGGATGTGTCACACCAGCATCTCCATCATGTGCTGCTTGCTTAGGAGGTCCACAGGATACGTTTGCACGAATGAACAAGCCTGAAGTTTGTGTCTCAACAACAAACAGAAACTTCCCAGGGAGAATGGGACACAAGGAAGGACAAGTGTACCTTGCCTCTCCTTACACAGCAGCAGCATCAGCATTGACCGGATTTGTCACAGATCCAAGAGATTTCTTGTAATCGTGCCTTGTTCAACGCATTAAATAACCCTCATTCAAAGAATATATGATATTCTAAAAATATGTAAGAAGACTATGTATCTGGCTCCCAAATTTTCAAGGTTCTGTCGTATCCTACGGTTGCCATTTTGAGGTTCCCTAACCTAGACATATCGCTGCCCATTACCTTACCCTCGTGACCAGCTAACGTGTTCGTCAAGGCAAACTTGCTGCCTGACCATATTTTGCAAACAGTGTCATAACCACATGTCATTAAGTAGCTCCCTTGAATGGGATCAAATTTGACTTGTGAAATGAGAGATGTGTGACCTGGCAACACTGCCAATGTTTCTCTTTTCCTCAAGTCATAAATTCTAGCTGTGTGATCTTCACTACCAGTGGCAATCATATATCCGTTCGGACTGAAATCAACCGCTAACACCGCTTTGGCATGTCCCTTCAAAATTGATATAGAACGCCCTGTTCTCAGGTCCCAAACTCTGGCATATCCATCCAAACCACCTGAGACGGCAAGAGATCCATCTGTGTTAAATGCCAAAGCGTACACAGGTCTACTATGTCCCTCTTGCTCTAGGATACAGTGACCAGTATCCAAATCCCACAGCCTCCAAGTGCGATCAAAGCTACAAGTCCCTAGATGGCATCCCATGGGATGCATTGCTATTCTCGCAAGTCTCTGAGTGTGACCCTCGAGACTTCTCAGCAGTGTTCCATCGCAGCTCCACAGTCGAGCGCATTTATCAACTGATCCAGTTGCAAGATGTACAGATTTCTCATTCTCACAGGTAGCATCAAACGAGGGATGCCAGGCAACACAGGTGAGACGATCCTCATGTGCCTCTATTGTCGTCTTCACTTTCAATGTCTCAGTGCACCAAATTTTTGCCCTTCCACTCCATGACGCTACAGCTATATACTCATCTCTGGGTGAGAACGAGCAGGACACCACAGGCCTCCTGTCTGCAAGCTCTGATGCTGCGTTTGTCATTGCCTGAAGCATATCACTGCTCTTCTTCTCATCCCCCGATCGAGTTCTCTCCTCCTGTAACCTTTCTCGAGCTCTAAATAAAGAAAACTTGGCGACATCTATCCGAAACTTGCGCAACTCATCAGAACCCTCGGTGTAGAATAATCCCTCTGGCTTCTTGTCAATAATCACATTGCTAGGTAACGTCTGAGACACAGATTCTGCAATACATGTCAATCCATTAGACCACACCATTCAAAGAAAACAGGCAACATATCACGTACGCAGAGATTCAATTTCTTTCTGATCTAATCCAACCAACAATCCCCTCAATCGTTCCCTCCGTTCCAACTGCATCCACACCAAAACAACCTTGTGAGAATCTGCGCCAACAAACACAGGCAATTTATCCCACGTACCTTCCCCTCTCCAAAAAATGTCACCGGTTCCTTAAGAGCCCTCAGAAACGCCCGCACCTCCGCATCAGAGGTGGGCACCACAACAGTCTTGAGCAGTCTCCTGTGCTCCAACTTCTGAAGCTTATTCTCATGCTCTTCTCTTCCACCCACACTAGACTGCATCAAATATATTAATATAGTGTCTACGGACCTGTACCATGCCATAAAAGCATATCATACCTCTGGGAGCACTCCTTCCTGTCCATCGCCCAACTGCCTGTTTCCCACAGTCATACTCCAAAGCTATTATAACATTTACTATGAATCTAATTTAACTTAGAAAACAGTGAAAAGATAGGCACATGGATGCACCCTTGATCAGCGAAAACTGATCAATTTCCGATGCAGGCCTCTGATTCTCCCCATATACTTGGGAAGGCCCGTATCTAATGCCCCATAGCTACTTGGGAAGACTGGCACCAGGGACTGAATCTAAATAATATTTATATATACACGAGTGAAATCAGACTCTCAGCTCTGCAGATACTAGAGTGGGAGCCTGTTCCAACCCAAAGTGATGAGTTCGGTACGTTACATCCCGTATGGATACATTCGTGATAGGATTAGGTTGATCAGTTTTTACAACATGCAGATGCCTATGGATGGGGTCCCAAGGGACCCACTTAGAGACGGTTTCTATGCCCACAAGGATGCGTCACGGGTGACGCACCCCGTGGAGAATATTCTCCGGGAGTCTGATACTTCTGCACGAAAGAGTTTACAAGAACAGGTATATGGGACGGCATTACCAGCTCGTGCTGTCATTGAGCACCAGATTTTGAATAGGTACGATTTTTGATCAACATTTTCTCCAGTGGTTGTGGTCAACTCGAGGATCACGTGGGCACATGTGTCAATGCAGAATTGAGAGACTTCCGGGATTTCCTTCATCCAAGCTTGGATTAGAGTCGCTGACAGGAGAATTAGACCACTTTGGGTTCGAATCCTACCTGCCTTCCAAGGAGGAGAAGATTGAAGTTCTCAAGGAACCTCACGCGGAAATGGAGAAAAAGTGTGGTCTATAACATAAATAAATAACAGAAATACGCGGTAATCAACGCTTGTGGCGGTTCAACTTCCTCCTCTTTGCATGCTTGTGCTTGTTCATCTTCTTCTTCCTCTTTCTCCGCACAGAATCAGCCCTCCACTCCTTATCGTCATTCTCAGGGACAGCGGTATCGTCATTCTCGCGCACAAAGCTATTGTCAGGCACGACATGTATCCGTGTGCTCCAGTGCGGTGGCACCGCCATCCCTCTCTCACCAAGAGCAAAAGATCCCAGCAAAGCATCATCTATTACTTTCTTACCCGTGAAGAGCACAGCCTCGTTGCTATATCCTGAACAAAGAATCAGTGATTCAAAACCAATCGCATCATGACCCATACATCATCCACGTACCCTCGGAGACACCTCCACATACACTGGTATATTGGTGCAGGCCACCATCAACCTTTGGCACCGCCATCCCCGACCTCTTTCCAAGCTCTATCAAAACATTATCAAATATTTTATCAAACGACTTGCGCAGCGATACACGAAGCATCCTGGCACCCATCGTTGACAAAGGACACAAAGAATGAATTACAAAATGGGATGAGGAATTCAAACCCCGACTCTACTCGTCCTATGAAGGTCTCCTACTTTTATACTACTAAAAATCAACCATTAATTTTGATCAATTGCAAACACAGTGTCAATCATATTGCCATTGGCATTCCAGCAGTCAAGTGGAAGATCCTAGACGGATGGCATCAGCTGATCCTGGAGAATGGATGCCTCTGTACTTGATGGAAGCCTGGTGAATGCTTTGTTTATTGCATATAGATGTATTATAGTTGATGGCGGGGAATGCCTCGCTCAATACGAGTTTTAGCAATGCTACGAGGAAAACTGGCTGGGCTTACAACCACGAGTCTTCGGACTGGACGAAGGTGTATTCACGCGTGTCCGAGGAGATTTTATTATGATAGAGTAGAGCAGAGAGCATTCACGAATGCACTACCAGGGATACTCGGAAGGGCGAGGTTTAGGGTGGACTTGCCAAGAGCTGTAAGCACCGACACGAGTTTGGATGCTCCACCTGAGAGTTCGAATAAAGCGCTGGTATCTGACACTGTTGTGGTCTTAGATGTTACGAAAATGATGTGCGGGGGTTGCAGTGCATCTGTGAAGAAAATATTGTCGCAGCAACCCAAGGTGAAGGAGGCCTCTGTGAATCTCATCACGGGAACTGCAGTGCTTCATCTGGTTCCGGAATCGAGTGATCAAGATGTGGGCGATATTATGCGAGTGGTGAGTGATAAGGGATTCCCCACGTTCTTACGTACTGCAGAAAATAATGCTGAGCAGATGGAACAGATTCGATTGGCAAAGGTGGAGGAGGAGAAGAAAGAGTGCGTTTGGTTGATATCCGTGTAGTGCGTATTTTTAGTGGCTTATTTGTCATTGTACGATATGTAGGAGACTTTCTCTTCAATTTGCATGGATTTTGGCAGTAAGTTGTTATGGGCACCACCTGGGGCATTTATTGCATGGGCTGGGGTTGCATCAATATGCTCACTCAGAGTTCATGTCTTGGTTGGGGACACCTGTTATTGGGGGTGCTCTTGGGGCTATCGCTATTCTTGGTCCAGGACGGGAGTTGTTAAGGGATGGATTCAAAGCATTTGTGAATGGTCGGCCAAATATGAACTCGTTGATATCTCTTGGAGCTACTACATCATTCTCAACTGGCCTGCTATCTGCATTCATGCCTGACCTCAGCATTGATCCCTCGTTCTTGGAAGAGCCTGTGATGCTTCTGGCATTTGTTTTACTGGGGAGATCTCTAGAGAAGAAGGCTCGGGCCGAAGCCTCTGATGACCTGACAACCTTGGCAAACCTTATCCCTTCACACGCAAGGCTCGTCAAGGACGAAATTGGAAATGGTGCCAACACAGTAGACGCAATCGGCTCGATATCAATCCCCACCTCTATGATTCGAACAGGCGATGTGATTCAAGTATTTCCCAGCGAGACCATACCGGTTGACGGAGAGATCGTCATGGGCGCATGCTCTGTGGATGAAGCACTTCTCACGGGAGAATCGAAGACCATCCTCAAGACAAGTGGAGACACAGTGACGGGAGGAACGGTTTTATTCGATTCTCCTGTCCTCGTCAAAGCAACTACAACTGGAGAATCGTCTACCTTGTCTAGAATAGGACGATTGGTCGCAGAAGCTCAAGGCCGCGAAGCCCCTATCCAACGCCTTGCTGATCAAGTAGCCGGGTGGTTTTGCTACAGCGTCATGTCCGCCTCAGTTTTGACATTTGGATTTTGGTACAGCCTGGGAACCCATATATTTCCAAATGTATTGTACAGCAATGTGATGGCAGATATAAATGGCAGCATCGAGCTCCTGAGTCTCAAACTGGCAATTGATGTCCTAGTTGTTGCCTGTCCCTGTGCACTCGGGCTCGCAACTCCCACCGCTGTATTGGTGTCATCCTCGGCGGCAGCAAAGAGAGGCATCTTGGTGAAAGGTGGCGAGACACTGGAGAGGATGTCAGGTATATCGTCGATTATTTTCGACAAAACGGGTACTGTCACGGAAGGCAAGCTCCAAGTGTTGTCAGTGTCGAACTTTAGGGGTACCAAAGAGGACGTCATTCGATTAGCAGCCACAGCAGAAATTCAAACCATCCATCCAATAGCAACTTCTCTACAAATATACGCTCAAGAAAACGGTATGTCAATATTGTCGTCACATTCACTCACCAAGATTTGATCGCTTACAAGGATTTGGTTGACGCAGGGATTCAACCTGGTAAGATCGCCACATCGGCCACAGAACCTGGTAATGGTGTATCGGCAAAGATCGACGGAGAGGACATCTACGTTGGCCGCCAACAATGGGTTGCGCACAAGACGGGCGATCTTAGCATTCGTCCTTCGCAACCAGAATTCACCGAGATATGGGTAGGTTCTTCCAGTGACGGTGTTCTGGGCAAAATTTGCTTGTCAGACAGTGTGCGCAAGGAGAGTAGAGATGTCATCCAAGGTTTCCAAAAGGAAGGAAAGAAGGTCTTCTTGTTGTCTGGCGATAATAGAGAGATTACTCGCCGAGTAGGGACAATGATTGGGATTCCTGAGGGCAATATTCTAAGTGAGAAATCGCCCGAACAGAAAGCAGAGTTTGTAGATACTCTAAAGAATTCAGGAGAAACTGTTGCGATGGTTGGGGATGGCGTGAATGACACGATTGCCTTGGGATCGGCTGATATTGGAATAGCAATGGGTAAGGGAACAGATGCAGCTGGGTCCGCTGCCGATGTTGTTTTACTTGGGGATAAGTTGACTCAACTGCAGGAAGCGATCTTTATCGGCGACACAACAATGGCGAAAATTAAGCAAAATCTTACACTGGCACTGATGTATAACTCTCTTGGCATACCGATTGCAGCTGGGGCTTTACTACCAAAGTTCGACATTATCTTGTCACCTACATTGGCTGCAGCGATGATGGCGTGCAGCTCTATCGTCGTTGTTGGAAATAGCGTTCTGCTGAAACGAAAGTTCGCATCTCAATGATGCAAGTATGCTTCGGAGACAATCGGACTCACTTCAGGCTTTAGCGGCCTGGACATGTTGCTCGCAACAATTTCGAGAGGATCTGCACCCTCGTGTATAACCTGGACAAAAGTATTGACAATAATTAGAGAATGAATCCCAAGAAAGTAATCTATTAAGCTTACCTTGTAAATGCCCTCGATGATGTGACACTCAACGCCAACCTTCTTAGCTAGATGATGCGCACTTTTGGAAGTCAGTATACCCTCCGCGACTGCTGACATATTGTTCTGTATATCTTGCAACTTTTCACCTTTTCCGATCCGGACTCCTACTGTTCGATTCCTGCAAAGCAATACGAAACTGTCATGTGTCGATCATGTGATTGTAATGTGGGAGCGTAAAACAACGAACCTGCTCAAATCTCCTGTACACGTCAGAATAAGATCGCCAACTCCAGAGAGCCCCGCCAAAGTCAGAGGGTTTGCACCACATTTCACTACAGAAAAATAAAATTGCCCGTAACTAAGTCGCCCACAAGAAGAGAACATAGTCGAAGAATCGCATACCTGCCAATCTTGACAACTCGTCCAGTCCTGCAGAGATGAAATAGGGAGTTTCAGTAAGATCGAATACAATCTTCCACAATGGTTGAGCAATGTCGAACCTCTTGTCATGAGTGCAGCTCGCGCATTATAGCCAAATCCCAATCCATCCGAGATTCCACAGGCAATGGCAAGAACATTTTTCAATGCACCTCCGAATTCGACACCCACAATGTCATCAGTTGTATAGCAGCGGAACCGCACATTGGATAGCCTATCTTGCACTTCCTTTGCTACAGTCTCGTCCTTACTTGCAACTGTGACAGCTGTGGGCTGTTCCTGAGCGACTTCGGCCGCGAAGGAAGGTCCACTAAGAAATGCCAGTCTGTATCAATCGAGTATCGCAAAAAAGGATGAGAACCAAATCCGCCAAGAGAAAAATACATGGTATGGCGCACCTATCATGAAGAGTATCAGGCAAAACTCGCTTCAGTATCTGATCTGGCGTTTCTAGGGTCTGCAAGGAAAAAAGAATTACGTGCCAGGGGTCAGAGTTGAGCTCTTCTAGAAGTTGATGGCAAGATCAGCATACCTCGTTCAAAATCCCCTTGGTACAGCTACATAGAATCTGCACACAGAATCAGTAATAGTTAACATAGTCATCACTGCACCAGTGCATATTGTTAGAACATCAAACTCTAGAGAGCATACCTGATCACCACTGATTTCATCGACAACTTGGCTCACCACCTTTCCAACGAATGGAGTTGGTATCACAATCAAAATCAAGTTTCCATGCTTTACAGCAGCATGAATATCTTGCGTCGCGCGTAAATTATCAGGAAGGGTAAAGCCCTGCGATAGTTGTTTGGACAAATTGATTCAGATCCACTCAAATGTCCATCAATGCACAAGGAAGCAAATGTCACACACCTTGAAGAATACCATGTTTTCGTGCTGCATATTTATACTGTCAACAACGTCTTGCTCTCGAGCCCAGATAAGGACATCATGCCCTTTTCTAGCGCAGTGAAGAGCCAAGGCAGTGCCCCAGGCACCACCTCCCAGAACAGTAACACAGCCTGTGGACATCGTCCCAAGGCGAATTTCCTACAACCCAATAAGAAGTCAGCGAGAACATACAAGTGTAAAGTATTCCATTTGGGATCATTCTGAGATCAAAGTTTGTTTCCTCTGGTGGAGATTTTGTAGAAAGTAATTCCACAACCTGGCCACAGCATTATTATCGATCGTCGTGTCATGGACGGTAGAAATCCTCAAATCCACATTCCATTTTGACATAGAGATCAACTACATGTGCATGTATTCAGATGTGCGCAGCATACATACAAGTGCTTCACATGTATCTGGGGGTGTACCATCTGAACTGCCATGACTTTGAAAACAGGAAAACTTTGGCGTAGAAGACACGAGTGCCCACATAGCCTCGCTTCGAATCAACCGACCAATCAAACCTTTTACTACGTAATCACTTCCCAGTGCGGAACAAAAACCACAGGAAACCGAATAGTCTCCTTCGCACCTTGAAGAAAAGCTCGAATTCGAAGCACGGGTATCACCGCAATCGGTCTGACGCAATGGTCAGAAATCTTGTAATAGAATTTAACGCAGATTGGGTTTTCATGGATGAATAATACCCCATCTACGTGGACCAAACTTCGGAATATTCCGATTAATCGTCAATTTAAGGAACATTTTTGAATTCCATGTGGTTCTATAGGTGCGTCATTTCTGTTCCATTACAATTTTATTAGTTAGCTATGAATCAATTACAATGTTTCAGGGACTGGCTACTTGGGAGGTGACGATTTTAGAGGTGACGACAATTTCAAATTTCACCGCTCAGCAGAACTGATTCGGGTGCAAGTCTTCTATTGTGATGGTATTTCTCGAGGAGAATGAGGAGAGAATCATTAGTGATTCAGAAGACTGGGCCGACTGTGATTCCATCCCCTTTGCGTCGAGTAAGAAGGATGAATGTCAGTTTCAAGGCAGGGAAAGCAACGTTTTCCTACGGAAGCGCTCTTGGCTCAGGGACAGCAAGCGAGAGCTGCCTATGAACGAAAAGAGTTCGAATCATCAGTGTCAATTGGAGAAGGACTCGCGTCCCGCTCTTCAGGAGAATGATACAAGTAGTGCTCCGGTGCCTGGGCTTTCTTGGGAAGTGGATTTGTCCGCGAGTAAGGCATCCTTCAGGTCTTGCTCGCGAAAACTTGCGAAGCACTCTTTTTTGGATAGAGATCCAAGTGTGTTGGATGCTAGGCTGGAGCGGGAAACGAAGGTGAATTGTGACATTGGTCTCAAGCCAAGTACTACCGACCCTCAAGGCAAGCAGGCAGGAGAAACACGTAAAGTTACAATGTGCAAGAGGGATGATGGTGCAACTGTTATCACCGCATCGCACAAACATGAAAAAACTCGTGATGAACCCGTCAAGGTGAAAGGGAACGATGGTTGGGGAAATAATTTTGTCAGACTCAATCTCAAAGTACGTGCTTGTGTAATGTGCATGATTTTTCCAATCTGGATGACTGACGCGTCTCATATTCGCTTTGCAGAAATTCAACAGTAACTTAGGGCGAGTGAAAGGAGCACGCAAGTTCAAAAGAAAATTCAAATCAAAATGGAAGACTGAGCCCATGCGTCAAGTTGGAGACGGGGCAAACTACATGTCTGGCTGGGAGCGTGGCAGTTCTCTGAGATGCTATAAATGTGGACAGATGGGACATTTTTCGTCCGTATGTACTAATGATCAGACGATCGATGCAGATTCTTTCTCGATAGACGTGCTCTCAAGCAATGATGATGAGCCTACTACCAATCCCCAGTCATCCAACATGCTTGATGTTCCGGATGAAATACCTTCTCAGAAAGGACCACTGTATACTTGGACTACAGAGAGATGCCAAGATGATATTTCAAACCTACTGGAAAGTAAATTTGGGTATAAAGCATTTCGAGGGAACCAGGAAGAAACCATTCTTAAAGTATTACAGGGCGAGTCATGTTTGAATATCATGCCGACTGGTATGGGTAAATCTTTATGTTACCAGCTTCCTGCGTTTCTTTTAGAAGGTCCTGTAGTAGTAATATCTCCCCTGATTGCTTTGATGCAAGATCAATGTTTTGCAGCTCCGCTAGAGTTGAATGCTGCAGTCCTTTGGTCTGGACAGTCTCCTGGAGAAGCTAGACGTATTCTTGATGACGTAAAGAACGGGGTAATAAGACTCATATTTATTAGTCCTGAAAGAGTGACTAATCAGCATTTTCTAGAGGCAATCAGACCCTGGCTTCCTCTCCAATTGTTGGTGATTGATGAAGCACACTGCATTTCTGAATGGGGGCATTCTTTCAGGCCATCGTATTATCGATTGGGATGCGTTATTAGATCAGAACTCCCCTGCAAAAGTATTCTGGCATTAACAGCAACTGCTACTGTTGATACTGAGTTATGTATGCGAGAGGCTTTAGGTATCAGTGCAGAAAACACTTTTCGGTGCACTGAAATGAAGCCAAACATTGAAATCTGTGTAGAAAGGCTCAATACGTCTCCAACGATGACTGATAAGTGGCAGGACATAGTGAAAAAGCTGAGTGTGATAATATCAACCTCCAATAGGGCGATAATATACTGCAGTTTTCGGAAGGATGCTGATGATTTGACTAGAGCCTTGACTGTTGCAGGAGTCAGGGCAAAATCGTATCATAGTGGGACTTTTACGGCAGAAAGAGAAAGGATTCTTTCTTCCTTCGTCAAAGGGACACTCAAAGTCGTTGTTGCTACTACTGCTTTTGGCATGGGGGTGAATATTGCTAATGTTGATCTAGTGGTACATGCATCCATGCCCAGAAGCCTCGAAGAGTACGTTCAGCAGATAGGCAGAGCAGGACGAAGAGGGCAGGATTCGAAATGCGTGTGCTTTGTATCTCAGACTGACTTTTTAACTCTCAGATCATTGGCTGTGAATCCTTACTTGAACCAAAAGTTAATCAATAAGGTAGTCGATGCTGCTATAGGTGATTCTTCCAGAGGGCAGTATCAAATCATACAATTGAAGGATTTCTCATCTGATGACATTCCAGAAGAGACTATAGAGAGCATCATTTGCTATTTAGAGAATGAATCATCTTCGCTATTAACATATTTTGGAAAGGTTCCACAGAAAGCTAGGGTATCCTTTTATGCAAGACCGCCAGAGGAGATGATGGATTTTCCACTCGTCAACACGATTGTTCAGTGCACAAAACCCCGAAGTGGCGTATATCATATTGATATAGCCGCATTGTGCAGTAAGAATGGTTTGCCACCCGCAAAGAATTTCGAGGAGCTGGCAACTTTATCCAAGAAAGGCCTCATTGGCTTTGAGACTTCAAAAGAAGTGGGGTTCTGTGTCCGAATTGATGGCATTGTCGATGATAGATGCAAAGATAAAGTTGCTGCAAGTGTACTGAAGTGGCTTCGACGAGTTAATTCTATTTCTATTGAAAAGTTGGACACTGCATACAAAGCATTGCAAGCAACCTCGTTGGTTGAAACAGGTAGCCAAGGAAAGATTCTCCAGTTAATTTTGAATTGTTACTTCAGCGTCAACGACATTCACCAGGTTGAAAACACAATCAATAGCATTATCTCGGCAAATAATTTACAGTCAGATTGCGTCTTCCCTGTGAAGAGAGAAGGAAAGGAAATAAATAATGCAGTAAAGGCTGTACAGCGAAAAGCTTCCCAGCAAGGTTTTGAGATCTCAGCGATCGAAATCGCAAATATTCTGCACGGAGTCGACAGGAACAAGTCTCTCAGGAATACCATGGGACTGTTTTGGGGTAGCATGAAGAACTATGACTATATCAATGTCTTAACAACTGCTCATAACTTATTTGAATTGAAATGAACAAATATTTGGGTTTAGACCTGTACACAGTCGAACACAAAGATCAAGTCATTTATCAAAAAGCTTTGCAAATGGCCTTTTCTCTGCAGCTACATCTTGTTGAGCATCAGTTTTTGCTGCATGGTCAGTATCCACCATTCCCATCCATTTCGAATTACTTAATCCATCTAGGAACGATAGGATTGATGTTGTTGGGTGAATGACATCTAGTGCAGATAAACTACAACCCTCTATTAAGGGCTCAGTGCCCTCTTTTTTGTGCTCTTGTTCCCTTTGTATGTCTTGTCCATTTTTATTATTATCAGGTGACTCTGTTGGATAACATGAGTCAAATATTCCTTTCAGAGTTCGAATGGGAGAGCTATTTGGATCACCGAGCCGATGAAATTCGCTAGGTAACTTGAACGACGAAGGTGGTGAAAGTGAAGCTAGATTGAGATGTAAATCCTCCTTCATATTTGCTTGTGGTGTTGACGTTGGGGGCATCTTCTGCGGACTGCTCAACTCTGGTGTTGTTCTCGGTGCCTCAGCGATTGAAAGTCGCGCTTTGAAGTCTTGGTTTTGCAAGACTCCATTCATCGAGTCCCCCTTCGAGTCCGCAATGGACTTGGAAGGATCAAATGCTGAGTACTGAATGGGCAGCTTGGATGACCTTTTGACTGGAAGATGAGATGGACAATACTTTCCTTGCATCAGGTTATAGTTTTGAATTTGCTGCATTGCCCCAGTATATTGCATCCACCCATTTTTCAAAATCTTTCCTGGTGGTACCTCATTTGGTTGGTAATCCGGGACCACCCTTTTATTGTGTCTCTTTGCTCCCTTCTCTTTCTCCATCGTCTCTGATCCTAGGAGCCTATTCAGACCTATTGGTATTCTTTTCTGTTCCACAAATTCAAAGACCTGATTGCGACCCGGTTGCTGTTTTGGTGAACGAATTGGTGACGTTTTCCCCTTTGATTTTGGGCTAAATGCGGGCAAACTGTCGGAATTCAATATATCAATCAGCGATTTTCTCCCATCCTCTTGCGGACTTGCCCTTGGTTTCTTCTCCATATGATTCGTATAGATGACTGTTGGTATCGAGCTTGGAGTGTATGATTCCCAAACATATCCTAATGTTGACGGTGAAGAAACTTGCAAAGCAACCATCAAATCCAACAGCTGCAGGAAAASACAAAATAAGGTCACATCCAAGATAGCCTCACGCTATGATCAGAAAAATCAAGACGCACCGTGAGTTCTCTATCACGAATAGGGTCACCCCAGCTAAGTGGCTTTAGTGCTACAGGGCCATCTTCAGGGGCCTTCAATCTAACACCACCTTTTCCCAGATGGCGCAAAGCCACATCCCATGAATTGCGAAGCTGATCTATGATGCCTACAATTTTTTGAGACGGATTGAATCTCAATCTCGGACATGGATCGCAGCCAGAAGACGCTATACTATTTGCAAGATTCTCGTCAAATGGCACCAACAAAATTTCAACACACTGTGCAGCACGCAGGTTGGCTGGAATACTTCCCCCCGCATGCTCCTTGATATGATAATTTTCACTTCCCACTTGCTGTGGATTTGATCTGCTTGCTTCCTTTGTATCCGCAGCAGGTGAAACTCTATCAACACCTGACAACTCCTCAATAGAATCCTGTTTCTTCTGAGTCCTCTTTGGAGCCACAAACGTATCGTAAAATTTTATCAAGATGCCATGCATCTTTTTATTTGTCATACCAGACGTCTCTTTACCCTTTGTCAACCACTGAAGTGTTTTCTGATAAAAGGCAAGAACGTGCTCTACCGTCTTTGAACCAAGGGTACCCGAAATGTCTCGACAGCAGTCCTCAACCGATCGGTCACCAGCCACACGAAGATATTCGTAGAAAAATCTTTCTTCTGATACCTTCCATGCTCCTTTTGGAGCATCTGCATAGATGAAATACACATGTCAGGAGACCGAGGGATTTCAGGTCCTTCTTTCATTGCCTAGACATACCGCCTGTACTCCCCATAATCCCCCTCTCAATAGACTAATATATTCAATAAGATTTCATATGTAGATATCCCTGACGATTCAGATGCAACAAGAAAGAACTTGAATTTCAAATTTCTGCGTCGAAATCCAACGTCTATAATCGCAAATGCGGTTTTGGAATGCTATAATACTTATATTCAATATATTATACATATGAATATAAATTTATAGATAGTATGCGTGCAAATATGGTATTATGGCCACAAGACGCACAGGAACCCGACATCGAAACCACCCAGGCATGGATCTCACACCCAAGGAATCTAGATGAGAGGATGTTACAAGAGAGATCAAAGTAATAGCAATGATTTACGATGAGACTGGGGCTGGCTCTTTCTTTGCGGGCTCTTCTGGCTCCTGAACAACCACCTGTCTACTTTTTGCATCGAATCTAAGTTTGGACTTGCATTCAACGCAATCCACAACATTGGCATCCCTGTTTCCTGACACGGTGAATATGTCTCCAAAGTATGCCACATTCTCAGTACCACAATTTGGGCACTGGGCTTTCAACACGAGCGCATCCCTAAAGACCAAATTGGTAATGGCATTTGACAACACATATACAGCTGGAAGGATGACTCCCCAGACAACAATGATGCCAAACGGCTCCGGCAGTTCCATCAGCTGAGTCACCTCGAAGCCAGTCAAATCGTCGATGCTGAAAAGAGCTGCTAATACCGTGATTGCAGCTGGGGCATTCAAACTTAACATTCTCAGGTAGTCCACATTGGCATCAGAATACATTTTTCTTGACCTGATACTGCAACGAGCTCCTTGGAAGGTCACAGCACTTCCCTCCTGTCGCAAAGCATTCTTCAGTTCATCGAATTCTTCGTTCGATATAATAGGTTTCCCAGCATTGTACGCCAGTGTCGCCTCCAAGAATCTCTTCTCGTTTGAAGAGAGAACGGCAACCTTACTTCCACTCCAAAGCAGCTCGTCTTTCAGCAAGTCGAACTCCTCGTCGGAGATCGAAGGCGCCCCACCGTAGTAAAAGGCCTGTATATGGAACATCAAACAGGTCAATTGCCAATCAAGCGCAGCAAACAAGGAATGCCACGTACAGAGAGTGCTTCCAAGAAAGCCTGCTCCTTCTCTCCCAGCGTCATCTGACTCACTGGCTTACCCCCTTCCATATCAAGACTACAATAATCATTGATATTAGCACCGCATCCCTCTGCAATGAACAATAACCACCGAATGAACTCGATCCTCCGCTGCGCCAGGACTCGCACTGCCTGAGACTCCTTCTAGCCTATCGTAAGGCTTGTACAACATCAACATACCTGCATCCTCCTTTGCTTTAACTCTGAATGTGTTCGAGGCTGTGCTTGGCCTACTCTGGACGAGACGAGGACAAGGCTTCCTCACGCCCAAATTCACAACACCCTGGACTTTGCTTACAGCGTACATATCTCTTCTGTATACGTATTGAAAGGTATTAAATCAATTTCGAAACACCCCGGTTCCCCTCGAGAGCTATGTACACAGAGGATCAATCCCTTGAGAGGATTCGAATGCATCAGATATCGCGATATCTTAATGTTCTATTCAAGACACTTTCGACAACTCAGAATCAGAAAGAGCCGGGGGTCTCACCGCAACAGTTGATTGAGAAAACAATTTATTACCTTTGAGAGAAAGGAATAGATGTCATGTTTTTCTCGATCGATGTCGAATGTGTCGCTGTAGGTACAGACCACAATGCCAGAAGCGTGGCACAAATTTCTCTGGTGGTACGTGGATGGATACAGTTGCATTCATATACAATAGAAATTGTCTTTTTCATATTATTTTAATGCAGAACCAGTTTGAGCAAGTGCTTCTGAATTTGTACGTGAGGCAAGAGGCTCATGTGGTGTCGTATCTCACCCCTCTTACTGGGTACGTTGGCATGCATGGTCTCATACTCGGATAGTATCACGTGTATTTGACTGGTGGCGATGGTGTAGGTTGTCGAAAGAGATTCTTGATACGCAGGGGATTCCTTTGTCTCATGCTCTGCATCTCCTGAGAACAATGCTCCCAAAGGATGCTATTCTTGTGGGACAGAACATTTCCAAGGATGTGGAATGGTTGGGGTTGAAATATGGTCAGGATTTTCAGGAACTCAAAGATCTAACTGGCCTTTTCAGGGTCAAGAATCCAAAGTATAATTCATTTTCGGTATTTTCTCAAGATCATTTGGTGAAGACTCTGTTGAATTGGGATGTCTCTGGGAGTCACGATGCTGTTGGGTATGTTGGTGTATTGAATCTTCTGTATACTTTTGTGCCCCACATTACACCTTTCTGTCTATTTCCTGTGTAGGGATGCGATCAAGTCGATACGCTTATATCACTTGTACATTCAATCTCAAAATCAGCCGGGTTTGTGGGACGATGTATGTCGAAAGCTTTTGGAGGCAACACCCGAGCCCTCCTTTGCCAAGCTGCATCCAACATATGAAGGTGTCTGCATGGGTAACAGAAGGTCGTGCTCTTGTGGAGCCCCATTCTTCGGATAATATGTATTATATTGGTGGTGTAACATCAATATTTGAATAAATTAGGGCGATGTTTAACTAATCGAAAACAATCTTTTTTCCTGCTGGCTTGTCCAAATGGATTGCCAGCATGTCTTTTGATTCCTTTTTCGCTGCCCATGATGGGTGCAAAGGAGGCTCGCTCACTTTCTTCACTTGGTCCTTCTTCTTTTCTATCGATTTATGCTTTGCATCAACACCATGTAGTTTCTCAGCCAGTCTTTGCCGAGCTCTCTGTCCCATTCTGTTTTTTGGCTTTTTCTTTTTGACCTTGTCCTGACTTTTGGGAATCGCATCTTTTGCATCTGCTTTTTCGGTCTTCTCCTCAGCCATTGGGGAATCGCCTAGTTGAACTTCTTCAGGCTTTGATGGCAAGCTATCCATCACAGGATTCATCTTGGCCTCCTGGAGGTTCTTCTCGATATCTCTCAAGGCCTGCACATGATCACACACAATCTGAGATTCCGCAACCCTGATGGAATCTTCGTCTAGCTCTTCTTGTGAGCCATCTGCACACAAAACGCTCCAAATTTGTGCGATATCGATACTTTTCGTTCGATACAGCTTCTCCTCCAGTGAACCAACCAATGTTGGTTCAGAGTCTTTGGCCTTCTTTAGACTTTTAACTACTTTTCGAATTTCTGCGTCCTTGCCTTTTTTAATCGCCTGTATTGAAATATGTACTAATCAAATCCCAATCATCGATCTACAATGGTCAAACAGATCCAAAGGAGCCATACCCTTTTGAGTTGAATCTTGCATGCGTGAAGCTTTTTACTATAGTACTCCTCCCTGTAATGGGATCAAATATCAGTCAAAACATTTAACTTAGCTTGAGAATGCAATATCCATCGTACCCTTTGGTTGAGCTTCCTTTGCGGGTTTTAGGACGGAAGTTTCCCATGCCGTCTTTAAAAGTGGTTTGACATTTGTAAACGTTAGATTACTGTCTAGAAAGATATGAAAATGAAATTACATATTTTATACACATTCACACACTCGTGCAAATGTCAAAATCCATGCAAAAGACCAAATGGCGAGAAAAAGAGAGTGCCAAATGCAGATCAGGTGCTCAAAAAACAATCTGAATTGAAGGTCAAACTCAAAGAAGGCACAAATCAAGCACCTCATCGAAGACATCTTCAGATACAGAAGCACATTTAAGAAGCTTGAGTACCCAATCTTCGTCAAGCATGTCGTAGTCTTCCTTTCTCTTCATCAGCATGTGACCAGATATTTCAAAAACTGCTGGATCCACCTGAGAATCCAAAACGTCCTGCGGAAGTTCGTTTCTTGCTTTTCTCTGCGAGAAATAGTTTGGAACCAAGAATACTCTTGCACCCCTGTCCACGATAAGCATGTTGTGAGGAATGTTTTTCACGGCAAGTCGCTGACAAAGGCCTCCGATCAAATTTGCCATATTAGTCGGATCGCCCCCCGATTCAAACACAAGACCTTCAACTGGATAATCAACCAATCGTTCAATGCGAATAGACGAGTGGCCAACTTTCTTTTTTGAAACGAAAGTGGTTTTTGCACGCTCCAAAGGCATTGCCGCAGACAAGTAGTATGCTTGGAAATGAAGGTGGTTGATTGTTGCGTATGCACCCAAAGAATTGTATCCAATTCTAAAATATGGATTACTTGCTTCCTGAGCAAATTGCAGTGCCAGCAGGAGTGTCTCAGGTGTCACGAGCTGTGGTAAATTATCCAATACTCGGGGCACAAGGAGCACATGGCCATACTCGATTGGTGAGACATTGATCACAACCAGATTTGGAGAACCTGAAACAACGAACGCTTCCTCAAATTCTCCTCCATGTCCGTGTTGGTTTTCTTCGAATGCAAACAGAACTTCTTTCTGCATTGCCTTGCAGAAGTTGAATTTGCAATCATCGAATGGCTGGTCTACCTTGTCAACGCAAAATTCTGTTGGCCTCTTCTTGGAAGCTCGACCTTCGTTCAGCTGGGCAATAAAACCGTAAGATCCTTCAATTGTATGCGTTGGGCACGCCGTCACATCGTATCTGAATAAACCTTCCTCCGCCTTACATTCCCACTCAGCGAGGATCAAGGTGTCCAACAAGCTCTTCTGAGGGACAACTTGTCCACCTGAGGAATCTGAGCTATGCTCATCAGCTGAATCGCCCACATGAGAGGAGATTACCTCGGATTGATTGTCAACATCTGGGACAGCCATATCGGTAAAGCTTCCAAAAGACCTGATTTTGTGAATAGCATTCACTTTGGGAGCAAAGTTGTACAAATGTACTGTGGCCCCCAAAATCTGTCTTATTGGCTTCTCGGACGAATCAAGCTTCTCCTCATTTTTGCTCTGATCATCGTCCTGCAACTGAGTCAGAGAATACACGGTTTGCGATTTCACAATGGATAGCGTCATTTTTCTCACTCTCCGAGATTGTTGCAATTCACCTGTTGCTCTTCTTGCTACCCTTATTTTCGACTATTTTCGAAAAATTTATGTACGAGTCCTTACGTTGCTCCTACGTGAATCAATTATTCAATGTATCTATCCTCAAAACGTATCTGTTATGAGATGAATTCCTTATACTAGGCTTGCCCAGTCTATTCTTGCTTTTAGCTACTAGAAAATCTATTTGCTTCCTCCACCAGACTGGCGCAAAATATCCTGAAATAGATTTAAAATGATATTAGCCAAAGATCCAAGCCAAAGCCAAAGCATTACATTCGTGCATATACGAGAGGCTTTCAACACCACATGCAGCACCACACGCACCGAAGGGCTTCCCCCCAAAGACACAGGACAACCTCTACCACCAGAATTATGCAAATTAATCATCTATGAAACTTTCTAACACCAATGTACTATGTATCTTGCTTTTATCGCAATACTGTGCTCTGATTCTGAAGTTTCGGACTCTACCACGTCCCTGAAGGAGCTGAATGAACACTCGCTCAGTTGTTTCCAACATCAACACAAAGAATCAAACTTCTGAAAGGCCAGTGTGCGGTGCATGGCCTATCTATACGCCGTTTGAAACGAATGATCGCTAATGCAAAGAGCATCCACGCGCCTGGGAATCGGGTATCGCGAGTGATGTGCCCCATCAATGCTGATGCCTGATGGGCCTCATATGCCTCTTTCAATAGGGGTTACTGGAAGAGAAGGAAAGTTCAAAACATCATTACAGTGGCGGGCTCCTCAAGTCAAATACTCGACATACACAATCCTCTCCTCCTGTAAGGATCTGATTGCCATCTGGGGACAAGGCCATGTTCTGGATGGGGTCAGTATGCCCTCTAAACTCATATGCACAAGACCCAGACCTTGCATCCCAGCAGCGTACTATTCCATCCAGACAGCTTGATACAATCATATGATTTGATGGGTGAGCTAATACTTTAGTAACTCCATCGGGATGCTGGCATTCCACGCGCACACTGAGTGTGGCCATATCCCACACAACCACGTTCCCATCCATACCGGCACTCGCTGCCAGGGAATTGTCTGCAAGATAAATAATGCTCTCTATGCTCGTTCCATCAAGATGCTTGTCCAGAGATCCTAATACTTTGCCTCCCTCGAGCGATGCTAATTTAATGGTTCCTGCCTCTGCTCCTGAGAGAGCAGTCTGACCATTAGGATGTAATCCCATGCATGTGATACCAGTGGCATGGAAATGTGCCCCCTCAACGCAAGTTATAGCCTGGCCTGATTTGGGATCCCATACACGAAGAGATGCATCGCCCTCTCCACCCCCTGTGACGACTAATTTCCCATCAGGAGTGAATGAACCACAGGTGACTGACCCTGCATGTCCAGAGAAGGTCATCATAAACTCCCCATTCTGGGCCGACCACATCCATGCTGTAAAATCAGAAGAGCCAGCAAGAACAATACTTCCCCTTGGATGCCATTGAACCCATTCAATAGATTCAGATGGCCCATCAAGGGTATGCAGGCAATTGCCATGTGTGACATCCCAGATTTTAACGCAACCATCCATGGCACCACTTGCCAGCAAACTGCCATCGTGATTAAAGTCCATCGACGTGATTGTATCTCTATGCCCTTTCAATTCAAAGACATCCCCCTGATTCTCCATGAAAGCATCCTCGCCGACCCTCCAAATAAATCCCAAATCGTCTCCCCCACCTGTGGCCACCGTGTCTGGTGATACTCTGCTCCAGGCCACGGCATATACGGGCTCACTGTGACCTTGAAATGCATGTATTGAATCATCCACATAGTTACTATCCATCATTACACCCATGTCGCCTTCATACTCTTCCACTTCTGGATCCTCGCCTGCATCTCCTGCGGACATGCAATTCAATGTTTGAGTATATTCCTTGAATAAAAAGCCCAGGAGCAAAAACCCATTATCAACTATAATACAATACCTTGATTTTCATCCAAATCAGCTACAACAGTCCCCCCCACAACTTCTCCATTTTCAATGGCCACGTAATCTTGTTCATCTCTAGGAGACCCTCCCATCTCGGTATATTCTTCCATATTTAGACTAGTATTTACAACTATATACTTATTTCAGCTTTTTTAATGCCCCAAAGGTTTCGTCAAACTTCGAATACTCACCCAGATTCTATATTGCCACTTCAAGGAAATGAGAAGAATGAGATTTAGGAATCACGAAGGGGTGATGCATCAGCTTGACCCAACAGAAGAAAATGATTCAAAATATTTAAATTACATGTAACCAAACGGCATGAAGGAGAAAGGGAGCGATCGCGCTTGAGTTGAACTCTCGAAGATGTACAGCATAATTGTCATTGGGAGTTTACTCCTCTTTGTGGTGTCTGAAAAGTCATTCATCCACTTCTCGTACGTATATATTTGTTATAGAATGGCTGGACGTGGATACGATAGTGCCTAATTGACCCTTGGTATGACAACGCGTGCAGGCGGACAGCAAGGAGGGCCTTTTGGTACGTGCTGAGCTGCGCTATTTTCTTATGGGTGGTTAAATGGCTTCAGGAGCTGGAGGGGCTTGGTATGGCTTGGATAATGCTCACAGCGGTGCGTTGACAGGTTTTTGTAACTGTCCACTTTCTTTCCAGGACTGTGTTGGTTGGTATTATCTGAAAACTGGCAACGACCCAATCTGCAGGTTATCGCTGCATCTGTTGTTGAGGATGAATATCTCAAAAAGACTGGATTAACTCCGATGGATATCGAGGCGACACGCGTTATCAGGCAAAAGTATCGGAGTCCTTCTGGGCAGGGGCACTCGGAAAGGATTATGGATATTGTTAATGCGATCACAAGGGTGCGAATTTTTTCCTGTGTATAAACGATTATACTGTGGCATTTATTTCATGAGATTTCGTTGGGGTGCAGGGGAAAGGATATACTGCAGGCACAAAGCAGCTTGTTTCCAGAGTATCTGGTGCGACCAGGAAACTCCAGAGAGGACTGCATAGGATTATTCAGTCCGTCGGGAAGGAGGAGTTGAATTTTATTTTATGTTCTATTAATGTTCCTGCCATGATTGAGGTTGCTCACACTAAGACCATGAAGTTGCTCGTTGGAGGAAGATTGAAAGATTTAGAGACAGTGTCCAGGGCAGCTATTGTTGATGGTCTGCAGAAGATTGGATTGAGGTATAGGCACCAGCGGCAAGAGTGGGCGAAGCAGATTATTTTACAGACGTATGGGGTTCATCTGACATTCTTTAAAGCATATATTGATGATGGCGGTGATTATCACTCAATGTACAAACTCCTGTACAATGACCTTCAAGGAGATGTTCACAAGGAGGTTTTGAACCATATTCACGTGCAAGCTGAAGCAGCAATGGAAGCCTTCCACCAGGCTGATCAGAGTGGATCGAGAACTCCTGGGATAGTGTTGAAAATTCTGAGTGACGTTGATGACACTGTTTTTTCATCTGGAGGCTCATTCCCAGCAGGGCTTGACTCGCGATACCCAAGGTGCGATTGTTTAGATTTTGTAATCGCACATGTTCCTCTATACGTGGCGTGCGCCCGACTAATTTAAACGTGCTCTACGTGTGCAGAAAGTCATATTATCCAGGTGCATTGGCCCTGTATGCTGCTATGGACAGACACTTTGCAAAGAAACATCAGGCAAGTTTGGAGGTATTGAAATCGCTTGCATCAGGAGATTCGCCGACAAAGTCCAAGGTACCGTCAAACATTCAGAAACTCCATCCGTCAAACCTGCCAAAATTGAAGACTAGCACTCCTTTGAAGATACCTTCACTTCAGGTGTCAAATAAGAATGACGAGTCACATTCCCCCCTTCCAGGTACTTCTCCAGAATTTTACATTCTGGGTGATTTAATGACACCCAGGGACTCAGTTAATTTTTCGGCATTCTCTGGACTGAATAGATCTCACAACAATGCATCATCAAACAGGAAAAACAATCCTCACCAAGAGGGTTCTAATCTAGTCCTATTGTCTGCAAGGCCAGAAAGTTACAAAGGATTGACAGAAAGTGAAAGTTATAGAAAGTATTTCCAGCCTTTAGTTGAGCGGGGAGATTTGGATACTTCTCCAACAATGCTTCTCGGATCACTAGATTCAGGCCCTCGAGCTCTATTCAAGTTATTTTTCGGAAGTTCAAGCGACCCTGAACATCTCAAATCAAAGACCGCAACGGATGCACTGTATCAGACGCTCGCTGCTAAAAAGTTGAGCAGATTTAACGAATACGCAGCTTTATATCCTGAAGCTGCCTATGTATATGTAGGAGACAACGGACAAGGAGATGTCCTTTGTGCTGAAGCATTGACGAACAATATGGTATATAATCCTAGGATTATTGCCAGTTTTATACACAAAGTTGCGCCAACAATGTCAACTCTATCCATGTTTCGGAAAGAAGAGAACAGATCTCAAGACATTATCCGCTCGTGGAAGATGAGAGGGATACACCTCCACCAAACTCACCTTGGCATGGCAAAAGCAGCACTTGATTTGGATTTAATCAGTATCGACGACGTGAGAAAGATAGGAATGTCTGCTGTATATGAATTTGAAAGGATTTCAAGCAGATATTGTGGTAGGCATGCAGGAAGGCACCTACCAAGAGCTGCAAAGGATCTGAATTCTGATATTGATAGTATCAATTCTTCACTTCCGGAAACTGATAGGATCCCTTACGTGAAGATAACTTCCGGAGAAGAAGCACAAACTTTTCCAGGTGACATGGTGTCCAAGCAATCTTCCATGGAACATGACGTCATTTTAGAATGATCATTCAACTCTCAGTTGAGTTGCACAGATGCCATGCTCCAAGGAGAGAGATGCACAAAAGAATCCTCTGATTCCCTTATTGGAGTCTTACATTTTGCAAATAGTACTCAAATGATATTATTCGTGTAATTTTGAATTCACAAGCGAGCAAAGAGGATGAGTATCGCTTGAAACAGAGCCCACCTGGTATTGTTCGTGTCAGTTTTGTTGCACCTTTCTGGGAGGAATGATGAGTTTTGCTTTGCATGCACAAATTATAGATTCAAATTGATTATTATACGGGAACTGAGATGCATTCTCGAGTCTACCACAGGGCCACGCCTTTGCAAGGTGTGGCCAGGACCTCTGCGCCTCATATTCAAAGACGCTTCTGTGGCACTAATCCTCAGTTTCGTTCGATCAGACTAATTGATTCTACAATAGTTGTATATTCCAGTTATAGAAATGAAAATGTGTCTGTCAGGACGAAGTTAGGGGTCGACCAGAACAGTTTTGACTCTGTCCTCAAATGTACGTATGCTTCGACTTTGGATGCTTAAGAGACCATCTATTAACACGTATTTCTATGTATTCAGCATTGTGCGAGAAGAGTCAGTACGGAGAAGCCTGGAGTTTGTACAGAGACTCTAGTGACTGGCTTGCATTTTTAAGTTATAATACCCTCCAGAACTTGCTATCTCAATGCCTCAGAAACAGAAATTTAGCAGCGGCTGTTACTGTATTTGAAGATATGAAAATGACGGGGTTTAGCCCAAACAAGGTGACGTTTTCTATGCTCATAAGTGGGCTTTCCAAGCATAGAAGGAGGGGCTCTGGTTTTAGAGAGCTTGGATACAAGTATTGGAGAGAGTTGCGGGCAATGCATGGGAATTTAGATCCAGCAGCTCTTAGAATAGGTATGCAAGCATGCGTTGGAATAGGAAAATTGGAAGAGGCAGAAGAGATATTGAATTTGTTAGAAGAAAGAAATGCAGCAGCAGACATTAGGACGTACAATATTCTTATCAATGGATATGCAAAAAAGAGAGCTACTTCATCTATAGAATCACTGTTTGATAGGATGAGATTATCTGGGGTGAAGCCCTCAATAACAACCTACAATGCGCTGATATCATCCCATGCAAAAAGGGGAAGGATGGGTGAGGCTGTTAGGTGCTTGGAGCGAGCTCAATCTGATGGAATCGCAGCAGATGCATGGACCTACACGATCATAATGAAGGGTCATATCAATAATGATGATTTCTACCAGGCGAAACGGGCATGGCGTCAGATGGTTGAATCAGGAGTGAAGCCAACCCTTGTCTCGTTCTCAGTCATGATTGACTGTGCTATAGGAGAGGGCGACATGGGTCATGCTGAGAGATTACTGAGTCAGATGATTGAGCAGGGGGGGCATCCTTCCGAAGTTACATTCAATTCGATTTTGAGAGCGTATGTTGCTGATGATTCCTTCGAGTCTCTACACAAAGCAGTTAGGGTCTTGGATCAGATGCAAGATTCTCGCGTAATTCCTTCTACAGACACACTCAACATGCTGATGTCTGCAGCTGTATCAGCAGAGCAAAGTGCTCTAGCTGAACAGGTATACAATCGAATGCAAGAGATGGGACAGTATGCTGATGGTTATACCTACACCATTTTGATCCAGGCATATGCAAGGCAAGGGCGATTACCAGATGCTGTAACAGCTTTTGAAAATCTTTCGAAGGACCCTCACGCCACCGTCGATATAGCAGCTTATAATGCAATGGTAGATGCATTTGCTCGCTCTGGCGAAATGGAAGCTGCAGAAAAGATGCTGAAGTCTACCTGTACATTCGCATCTACAACAAATACAGAGCCTCCTGTGGAGGCTTTTGGAGCAGTAGTAGCAGGATATGTTAGACTTAAAATGGTTAATGCTGCTGTCAATACCGTGAGGAGATTTCATTCTATTGGCGGCCAGCCCGACGTGCAAATGTTAGATCAGTTGATAGACCTCTGTGTTCGAACTGGAGACTACAAGGTAGCCATGCAAGCCGTGAGAGCAATGGAGCTTGTAGGAGCAGAGGTAGATAAAGAAAAATATAAAACAATGATGACCCGTCTCGAAGAAAGGTCTCGTGCGCGGCGCTCAAATCAGTCGAAGCTAGAAGAAAAGAATTCGTCAAAAGCTTACATGGAGAGATTTAAATTCTGGTTAGGGCTCCCAAATTCCTACTACCAATAAAGCTATACATCATGACATATCCAAATTTATTTTATTATTAGCATACTGAAGTCCTTTTTCAACATCTTCCGGTAGAAAACCATACGAATTCAGCTGCCTCAACAGTTGCTTTCCGTCACACATGCCTAGCCCAAGGTATTCACACAGAAGTTCCCTCCGCCGAGTCACGTTATCACCCTGTACACCAAAATCACAATCACCCACATTGTTCATAACCATTTACAAGGTATTTCACGTACCCTTTGATGTATAGGTGCCACCAAACCAAGCGAGATCAAGTATTCCCTAGAAAACACACTTTCACGTCTACTTCTTCTACTCCTCCTAATAGCTGCCTGTATCGCAGCTGAACTAGCATGCTCCACCCCAATGTCTCCAACATCCTTATATTTCTTATTTACCCGAGACTGAGCAGATGCCACTGGGATAAAAGCATGCCAGCAACCATCAACACGCCTATCAATCTCATTTCTAGCCTGCCTTCCCGCAACATCCGGATCCAGCAACAGTATGATTCTCTTGTACACTGTACCTAGATGCTGCAACTCTTCAATCAAATCATCATCGCTTGCTCTCGTAGCACTCCCCAGCACATACACATCCACATCCAAAAACCCTCGAATTCTCCTCATATCATTCACCCCTTCCACCACAATCAACACCCCAGCAAGTGCCCTCTTCCTCGCTCCCGACTGAACCTCTCTTTTATCCATAGAGCACATACACAGATTATCATATCGAGACTCAGACTGCATCCTTCTTAGCAATGGTCCACGCAAATAGAATTTGCTTCTCCAATGCTCATGCATTGCTGAGCATTGGCTTCTGCCAATGCCCATAATCGCCTGGCAACTACTATGTATTCTACTCATATATCTGATTGATTTATATTGACACGAGGATCAAATGCAATCCGTCTTTTCCAATCGAAATGGTCTCAAGAAGAGATCCCTCAGATCCCAGATCGATCAACACCTTTTCAATACGCATACAAGATGCGCATTATCTCTGTCAGAAACTAATTTTTTATTAAAACTGATAGATTCAAACCATGAAGGCCCTGTATCGCCTGGGTTTCCTCCTCCGAGAGACCGGGCAAGCACTTGATACACTAGGGTGCAAGTTACAGGGAAATTATTCATATTTAGAGCAGCGTACGTGATATTAGATGTATGAAAGCCAGGAAAAAGAGGATGAAGAGGTATACATCTTCAAACACCTGACGAACAAGGGCGTCTTTCTTCTGTCGCAGTGAATCGCGCGAGGCCGGTCATGAATCTGTACGATAAAGTACCAGAGCTGGGTAAAAATGTTTTTGTAGCACCGAACGCACTCGTGTCAGGTCGTGTTCGAGTTGGGAACAATTCCTCAATCTTTTACGGGGCTGTTGTTCGAGGTACGCGCTCGCTCCGGTTGATGGGTTGATCTCAGATCAGAGTCTCATGTATCCTCTTAAATTACTGTGCAGGAGATAAAGGATCGGTATCCGTTGGTGCGAACACAAATATTCAGGATGGGACTACTGTGAGTACACATTCAAGCAGGCTTGGCGGACAGGTACAGAACACATCGATCGGATCAAATGTGACCATTGGTCACCAAGCTAGTCTACACGGATGTGTCATTGAGGATGAGGCCTTGATTGGAATGGGCGCGACTTTGTTGGAAGGCTCTAGAGTCGAGAAGGGAGCCATGGTGGCAGCAGGTGCTATTGTTCAGCCTGGGACAACAGTGCCAGCTGGGGAGATTTGGGGTGGTGCTCCAGCAAAGCATCTCAGGGCTTTAAAACCTGAAGAGAAGACATTCTTGGCCGAATCAGCAGAGCACTATGTCAATGTTGCTGCTGTGCATTTGGAGCAAACAAACAAGAGTCTTTTGGATATTGCAAAGTCAAAGGGATTGTTGTAACACACGACCATATATTCACTACTCGTATGCCACAATTCTCTCTGTATCATTCTTGCCCCCTGATATACACCCTGTGTACAAAAATCAACGCGTATCTCGCTGCTAGATGGTGACTCTGGCCAGATCAAGTGCAATCTCGTTGGTATTCTCGTCATCAACACAATAGACGTGGTCGCTGACCTGGAACGGTTCTATAATTTTTTACCCGTATATATATGTAGCGATAGGTTTTGTTCTCAATTGCAGCCAATGAGAGAACACCATCGCAGAACCGAAGGCAGTGTTGCCTCAGAAGGACCGAGTCACGGGGACTGGTCTTTACCACGAGATAATTCAATGACGTCGTCTCCAAATATTGACCATTTTGATGACGAAACACCTCGGCATAGTATGGAATTAGATAGGCTCGTGTCTTGGGTTCCCCCAGCATCGCCAGTTGGGAACAGAAAGACGAGGTCCCGGGCTGGCCCTTTCATACCTCGAACAGATTCTTTGAGAGAGTCAAAGGTACTATAATAATTATAATATCATTTCCAAGGGAACTATGGGTCCACAATGGGTCTGCTGTGGGAATAGTCGGGTTGGGATGACCTGGTTGTTACGGCGTCGTTCAACTGACGAACGCGTATGTTACTGTGTTGTAGGTTTTGATGGTGACTGGTATGCGTCGTACTGAAAGCATTATAGAGCCAGAATTATTCCACTACCACGATCATTTTGAATTCCTGGGGTTGATTGGGGAGACACAGACGAGCGAAGTGTTTCAGGTGAAGCAACGACAGAGCGGTGAGGTGTTTGCAGTGAAGCGTTCTAGGAAGAGATTCAGGAGTAAATTGCAGCGAGAGAGGTGTCTGAGGGAAATTCAGGCAGTTGCGGCGTTGCCTGCGCATGATAACATTGTTGCTCAGTACAGGGCTTGGCAGGAGGTGTGTTATTATTTTCTTCTTCTTCTTCTTCTTCTTCTTCTTCTTCTTCTTCTTCTTTTTCTTCCTTATCGTTGTGGGTAGTTGTAGAATTGATGTATGTATGTATGTATCGCAGGGTGGGCATTTTTATATTCAAATGGATTATTGCGATGGAGGTAGCTTGCATGATGTGTTGCACCACAGAGGTGTTGACTCGAATCTTTGGGGAGAAGATTTATGGAGGGTTGCTTTTGATGTTGCCAAAGGTCTATCTTTTCTGCATGCAAATAATGTGTTGCATTTGGATATCAAGCCTGAAAATTTGTACAGAAAAGTTGAAAAGGATGGCTCCTTCGGAGCTTGGAAGATTGGAGATTTTGGTCTGGCAATTGGGAAAGAGACGAAGGACTGGGAAGAAGGGGACGGCGATTATGTTGCTCCAGAGTTGCTGAAAACTGGGTCAGAGCCCATGCCGTCTGCGGACGTATTCAGTCTGGGCGCTACAATGTTTGAATGTGCTACAGGGAAAAAGCTTCCAAGAAAAGATGGGCTGCCCCAGTTTGATATTCATGACCTCCACGGGAATACAGATTTGGAAATTCTTTTGAAATCAATGACCTTGGCAGATCCTTTTGAGCGCCCTACGGCAGCACAGGTGATGGAATTTTCCAAGGTCATGTTGCAGCGGGAGAAGCCAGGTACAAATGCCCCCGTGAATGAGAAGAAGAATCTGCCATCTCTCTCCCCAACAGAATCTCAGCGAGAAATCAATGCACATATTGTGTCAAGAATGAATGATAACAAGGCAGGCCAAGCAGAGGAAGCTGATCCATGCGCTGAGTTTGAAACTCGGGGAGTGAAATTTCGATTGCCAATGCTCAAGATTCCACAGCCACCATCATACTCAAATCCCAACACATCGAGAACGAATGATACATCAGGTAGCTTTAGAATAAGGAAAAGAGACCCTAACAGCACTCCAGGTAGAGATATTTTGCCATCAACCTCAGATTCTGAAGCATATAGTTTTGGAGACACACTCGGTTCAATGTCAGACATGGAATATCCAGATATTCTGTCGCCAAAGTTGCACAAAGAGCACAAGTTTGGACCTCTATCATCTAGACTGTTACAGGGAGCTGGAAGTTTGAATTTCGATATGAGCAATTCACCAGACATAGCACTCAGCAATCAATCCTCACCTGTCCGAGGCAAAGTTAAAACAAGACTCGACATTAGCCAGAAAGACGTGAGCGAATCAGTGCAGTCTCTTTCTGGTCGAACAACAGGACGCAGTACTTCGGGGGCACCAGTGATATCAGTCTGGAACGAGTTTGCAGACCCAGAGAAGCCAAGCTCAACCAGAGTGTCAGCTCGAAGTGGTGCTTCCTACAAGAGTCCATTTGAAGAACAGCGTGCAGAGAACAAAAGCAAAAAGATACCCAATCTACATATTCCTCAGAAAAACTTTGCCAAGAAACGGCAGCATAGCTCTAGAAAGCTCGCTGTGAACAAGGGTAACAATTCAGAGCGGAGCAATAATGATGTCAGCTCTGCCCGAAGTATCGAAAATCTCATGCCTCAAAAGAAAGGTGCCCGTTTTGCACACATGAAATTCCATGGGCAGCAAGATATTTCAACAAAGGATGCTGAGAACATAGCACCACTTCAAAATAGGCAGAACAAACGGGATCATTGTCCAGTCGCCATGGCTGCTCAAATGCACTCAATGACATTGACCGAAGGAAACTCGGTATAATCAACAATATACATAAATAAAATTCAATACACCCATTCTACGTATTTTGTGTAAAGACCATCTTCCTACTGCCACCATGAGAGAAGAGAGATGTTTGTCTTGGAAACATGGCTCTGCCACAAAGCAATGCAAGTGGGACAATGTACACTCCCTTACCAGCATCATCCCGCTGGTGATCAGCAAACTCTATGCAACATCGACCTTTAGGAATTCGTTCCAGTCGCCCTTCCTTTATTCTACCCCAGTCACCATCGATTCCCACAATTCTACCCACACTCGTCTTGTTTGGGGTTGTAGGGGACTCGAACAGCACAACATCGCCGCGCTTATACTTGTGCAATACTTTATATGAAAATTTATCAAATACTATTATATCTTTTCCGACAAATTTCAACGTGGCAATCAAATCATGGAACACAAAGGCGCAAGGTACCCACTTCAAAAGCATGACTGCCTTCTTTGGCGACAGTCTGAATCAACAAAATTCCTTATGTACTGTTCTTTTCTACCTCTGATGCCCTAAGTAATTTCTTAAGGGAATCCATAGTGGCTTTTTTGGGTTCGGAATCCGTCCTTTTCTTGTTCTTGTACAATGCTGCCAGGGCCTTTGAATCCATCAGACTGCCAACATTCCTCATAGACGAGGTCATCGGTCTCGGCGTATCATGCTCCACCCAATGTCTCCGCTTTAAATTCGATTTGAGTGGCTGTTCGGCTTGCTCGCCAAACAACACCATCCCATGTGCCTCCCTGTCTGCCTCTCTATGGGTTGTCTTCTTCCTTTGATCTCTCTTCTTCATAAACTCTTTCTTTCTTGCTTTCGCTCTCTTCTCTTCCTTCTTTTCCTCCATATGAAGATCATTTGTCTGCTTCTGTACCCGAATATCGCTGCTCTCAGCATTTTTTCTCCCCTGTGTTGTTTCTTTACCTTGCGTCTCACCACCAACAGGAGAGACGGCCTCTTTCTTCGGCCCGTGCTTCATCGAGAGCATTTTACGCATCCCAGCCGTCATATACGTATCCGCATCATCGATTACCACCCCTCCATTCTTTTGCTTTTGCGTCTTCGTCTTCGTCTTCCCCTCTTTGGTCATTTTCTCCTCCAAAGCAAAAGGAGCCCGTCTCATACTCTACACGCACCAGACCCCATCGTCACATCAGCATCCATACACATGGAATCCAGTATCACATACCTTCTTCTCATACTGAGCCTCCAGTTGGCGGGAACGCCTTTTCCTCTTTTTCCCTCCAGATGGCATGCTGAATAATTGTTGTCGATGCCAATCTCTTTGCTACATTATCAATATCTAAAAACTATTAGTTTTTAATTAGGCCGCACTTAATTGATTCCGTGGTTCCCGTCTAGGAGCGAATGGATTTCTCGAGGATGTGTCCCAAAAAATAGAATGTCGTATATCTCCTCACGTGTAAAGAATTTGGATTTTCTGATGCCACCATGCGATAGAGCTGATCAAAAGGAGTCGATTGACGGGCTTTTGGGACCAAACTCGACCATGGACCATCGTTGTTGGCCACGGACTGGATCCAGCCATGGCTGGCCAGTCGGCAAAGTTCAAATTTTACAATACACCCTACAGGCTCAATAGGGCTCTAACAGAGAAGAAAGAGGTAGTAGAAGCCACAATATCTGCGAGTACTTCGATGAATGCAGTTCACAGAGGCCTGACAGTGATGTTGACCAGACCAGCCTTGGGGAGATGACTGACGCACAGCCATCCGGCGATTTCTCAGTCCATTCCGACTCCGATTGACTTCAAACTCCTCAGAGGGTATATATATTACTTCTACATTGTAGTTACATTAACAATATAGAGATTTAAAGGCATTTAAGCCCCCTATTGTCGATTTTATTTTTTCGACCTTTTCTCATTTTTGGAGCGCCTACCGACTGGATTTAGAGAATCACCTAGACGGGAACCACGGAATCCCTGTGCCCCATCTGGAGGCGTTCATCACCAATCTCCGGGCCGAGAATCCAAATAACTAGCAGCAGCGGCAATAATGCTCCTAGAAGTTGCCATATATATAAACAATACATATTCCGGTAAAATAATATATTATGTTTGCTGGATATGGTGCTACTTTGACGATGCATTTCCGTGTTGCTTTTCGGCCCGGGATGCGGGGCGTCGGGCCCTCCAGGGGGGTTTGGGTGCACTATATACTGTTCTGTCAGTTCGTATAGTTAAACTCAATAAATATTAATCTGATGGAGGGGTTTTCGTGGTTTACTTGGCATCGATAGACCGCTTTTGGTTTTCAAATTTCACCCTGGATTCTTGGCTCGCACGGCAGCCTGGGACCCACTGCTTTCCTGTTACGCTGTACATATATGAACTATCTTCATCTATACTTGCTATTTGGCTTCACCTCCCTCGCTCGTGAGCTCCTCACAGATGGCATCCACTTGCTAACTACAAGCTGACACTGTTCCTCTACCTCTGTCCCAACTCGTTTCTTAGGACGGATTCGCTTTGGTCTTCTGTTCTCATCATTCTCAACTGCACGAATTTTTTTCACCCTTTCCGTCTTTTCAAGCGAACACCACCAGTTTTGTTCTCGGCCCAGTATTTCTGCCACTGGACCATTGAGCAGATCTATTGCCTTCATTCTTTGAGCTGTTTCTGCCTTCTTGTTTTTTGCTTCATATACTTTTGAGTTAATCCACGAGCCGAGGTAACCTTCGATATCTCCTTTATTGGTGTTCCGCGGCTTGGGGCATACAAAGGGACCACCACCCACAAGGGCACTGGCCTCCATTTTTTTCTCCTGTGCCCATCTCCGCAATTGCTCCAGCCTTTCTTCTGCTGTGACTTTTTTTCGTTTCTCTATCAGTGAATCAATATGAGCAATATCTTCCAATTGTTTCTCTAGTGCATCTTGAACAGTGAAAGCCTTCTCAACAAGCAAACGTCTTGGCCACCTGCACATGGATAGTGTCAAAGTGATGAACATCCGGTGATGAACGAAACACGAAGAACGTACCTAATGCATGCATTCACCCTGTAATGATCAGGAGCCTGTTCGCATTGATTCCCAGAACGAATGTGATCGTGCAAAGTGGTGTTTTCAATGATGTGATCCTCTGAGAACTGATCCTCGTGCACTTCATCAACCAACACAGGCAAGTTCTCATCACATCGACATGATTTCCCACCAGCACCTGTATATGTATGATGAAAATGTAGATACCAGCCAATTTTGAGGACACGGTGCGCCATACTAATACACGTACACATTGATCTACCTCTGCCAATGATATAGACAGTGATTTCCTCAGACATTCCAGTCTGTTCCTGCCTGGTTCCTAGCATGTATACCTTCCGATTGAAAGCTATATGATTGGAACTTTGTGCGATACTGGTTGTCTTGTCAGCCATTTCCTTTTGGCATTGTTGGGTGACTTCTTTCAAGTTGAAAGGATCTGCCCACCCAAACACCAACATGTACTCGTCGTAGAATGTTGTGGCAGGCGTTACACTGCCATTCTTTCGAAGAATGCCACATTTTGATAATCTTCTTGTGAACGTGCGAATGTAAGAGACAAGCATATTGTATTGCACTGGATCTGAACTGTCTCTACCGGCTCTTTTCAACACTGTCTCAGACAAACTTTGGGTCATGATTTGATCCGGCGTCTTACTGAGATTAAATGTTCGAGGGTCATATCCACCTTGTTCATACAAGCACTTGATCAGCTCTTTATACAAATCATCCTGCGTGCGAAAACAAGAGTGCCCTTCACGGACTGAAATTCCTTCGTACTAGTAGAACAGTCACTCACCCGTAAACGCTTTTGATGCTGCCTCGACACTGTTCGTGCTTTATTTACTTTATTATTACTTTCTCCTTCATTCCTTGGTCCCTCTGACGGTGATAGCGACTGCGAGGGAGGTTGCGCTCGTGTAACCGTTGACGGTTGGTTGGGAGGTGTCCTCAGCAACAATCGCGCAACTCGAATCGATTCCCCTTTGTTACGTTTCATAAGAGCATCTTGTATATACGGTATTTTGTTTGGATCCTTGTGGCGAACCCCTTCGATCACACGCAGCAGTTCTTCGTCATCCACATCCTCGGCGCACTTCAAGAGGAATAGCACCTCTGTCCGCACGTCAACCGACATTCCCAAATACTATGTAGATTCATAATGTAATGGTATGATGTGCTTCAACGCTGACCCCTTCTCTGCAGGATCGTCTGCCGCATCGCACGAATCCCAACTGCCTCTTGCGTCGACCAGTGGTTCCTATCCAAAGCCCTTCTCGACCGATGGATAGTGATATTGTACAACAGCGACTGGCTCTACAGATCGAAGAGGATGTTCCCTTGATTGAATGCAGTAAATCACCGCTTGGGACAACGAAATTGTTACTTATATTCTGATGCATAATGAGTGATGACAACGACGACGACAACGTGGTCTATACGGAGAGGCAGGGTCGACTAATTTTGAAGAATCCAAACATTGTGGAAAAAGATGGTAAAGTTGTCCGAGAGAATGTCGTTTACGAATGTCCTTGTGGAAAGACGAGTTGTATTAAACCATATGTGAGTTTATCAACGTATCATGATCACATGGATAGAGCAATGGACAATGCAGCGAAGGGGAAGAGAAGGCTGAGAAAACAAAAGTCAACACAGTATGCTCGGTATATCTATGTAAAGCTCAGTTTAGCGGAGGGGAAAGAAGCTTTGAAACGCTTGAAAAAGCTTCAAGATTTCAATTCCAATGAGCAGGTAAGATCTAGCACCGAAGAAGTGCATGGAGAGGACGTGTGCCTCCTTGAAACACAGCTTCGTAATCAAGATGATCCTCAGGCCTCTACTCCTGATATGGATCACGATTATTATGATGACTGGGCGCCGGACTATGGTCAAGAGTACGAATTAAGTCCTTTATTTGATTACAGAGTCTCCGTGGAAGTGATGGCACAGCGTCCTGACTTGGTGCAGAACTTGCTAGCAGAGGAAAACACAGCCGAGCGGACCCTTCTGAATCGAATTATGAAAATTTGGAGGGATAAAAGGCTGAGTATGGAAGCAATCAATGCTCATTTGGATGCTTTACATGGTTATAATAACGTATTTCCTTCCAGAAATCAATGGAGGGGGCTGATTAAAGAGATCAATCCCGGTTACAACAAGCGATTTGGATGTGAGGACTATCACTGTATAAGCGAGCAGCCGGGTGGTACTTGCTCGTTTGATGTTCCAAATTCTGGTAAGTGTGCTAAACAAAAGGTCAAGTGCATTAGATCGAACAAAGTACTCGATGCTATCCGTATGAAATGGAATGATAAAGCATTTCGTGAAGGCATCATGTATGGTCCCACACTTGATCACAGGAAGGAAAGAGCTGATGGTAAATGTACCAGCTTATGGTCGGCCAACTTTGTCACGAAAATGCGCGAGGAGTACCCAGACTTTTTCGATTTGGAGGAGCACGTCCCTCTTCTCTTTGGAATCTTTGTCGATGGGTTTAGGACTTCTGGTGCAAGCAATTCTTCAGGGAGTGTGACCTTGGTGTGCCTTAATCTACCTGGGGAAATAAAGCGACCGAGGCTTCGACCAGGCTCGGGGGGCGGGAGGGACCACAGGTTGGGCAACTTGGTACTCGAAATTTCGCTAAGTCCTGGAAGTGTTCACGCGACCTCCAGGAGTGACCTCTCCCAACTGCAATATCAACTCCGCCTATTGGCACAGTTGATTATTTATATAACTAGTTTTCGATTGATGCCCGGGAAATTGTAAACGGTGCAACACACGTGAATTGAGGTCCACTCGAAAGTTGCCTCTTCCAACGTGAACACTTGCGGGGTAGACCGATTTCTGGGATGTCGTCCATTTGCGCACGATATTTTGACATATTGACACTTTTAGAAACCTTTTTAGTTGAATAATTCAGAAATGGAGTCCGTTTGGACTAAATCTTCTTCTAGGCGACAGAATCGCTTTCAATCATTCGATGAACACCTGGTGTGATGAGCACAGGGAATCAATTAAGTGCGGCCTAATTAAAATTTTAGTGGGGCGATTTTCGGAAAACAAAACTTTAACTATTTTAATGTATTTTGGCACCCATAAGGGACGCAAACTCGTACGGGAACGTGGTGAAATTTTTGCTCGAACACGCTGAATTCGACGAATTTGGCCGAATTCCCCGACTTTGAAGACGTGGTCCGATGCCTGAGAGCCCCCTCGCACGTTCTCTTGCCCAATCAAACTCCTATTTTTTGATAATCTCCATTCTCGGCACAGTTCGAAGCACTTTAGGTCCCTATTTTAGGAGAAAAATTTGGCAGTTTCGCGCATACCGCGATGATTCGTTCAACGATTCCCATCCACGGGAGATACCGACCGGATACAAACATCGATTTCCATTTCTTACCAAGCACTCCTGCGCTCTGCATTCCTGTTGTTGTCTGTGACCCACTACTGATAACGACAATCTAAATTGCCATGTAGTCGTGTTTGTGAGTATCTGGGTGATGCCGCCTAGAAATAGGAGACCACCCAAGTGGAGCGAAGACTACGACGAGTTTGGGCATAGCCCTTTGTCAACGGAGGCACCGAACAGTGGGGTAGCACGAACCCGACCCAGACGGCAGGTACGTCCACCAGCTCGATTCGCAAGCGATGCAGACAGCGACTCGGCACAAGCGAGTGCCCCTCAACCAAACGAGGCTAGACCTACAGAGGAGATACGACCCCGGACCTCTAGAGCGAACAGGGGCGTCGCTTCAGCAGGAACCGGAAGATTTTCCAGGCTTTTAGAGTCCGTAAGAGCCCAGTACGAGCGACTGTGCACCGAGGATTCGCCCTCAGTAACTGAGTCGTCCGAAGAGCCATATGAACAACTGTCTGATTCCTCTTACGCTCCATCTGGATCCATAGCGAGAGGGTCGTCCGGGTCACAGGAAGCGCCAGATGTAGAACTACTCCAAGAAGAACGTGGCCGTGAGGACATGCCCGTAGGCTGGAGAGCCGGAGCGCAAGTCTCTCCCCATTACATAGGGCCATTCAATGAGGTGTGCCAGACCTGCTATGCTGTGCGCTGGCGTGGGGAAGATGCTACGATATGTTGCCCAGGTAACAGGAGGCCTGGGATCATTGCAACGCTTCAGACGCTGTTTCCTGAGCCAGCCCCGGAGCAGTTACATGTGCTGTTGGCAACATATCCAAGGGGGCAGGATGGCCGCACATTTTTAAAACGTATTCGAGCATACAACAATGCCCTGTCGTTTGCATCATCCGGTATTTCTCTGAACAATATTGGTATGGAAGGAGTTTACTATTTGCAAATGCATGGAAGTGTCTACCATCTGCTTCCCCCACTGAGACAGGCATCTGGGCAACCTATGTATGGACAGATATACATGATTGACGGTGACGAGGATCAGCTCGAACGACGTCAGGGTGTAATAGGCGGGCAGCCACTCTATGAGTCCAGTCTTTCCATGCTACAATCTATCGTACAACAGCATAATAGATTTGCAAGAACTTACAGATCCTTGGCCCAGAGTGAGTGGTTCAGAGACAACACAGACTTGCACAGATTCAGCCTCAGCTTCGCTCCTGGAAGGCGAAGGGATGGTCGAGACCGACCTCCTGTGGCATTGGAGATGGGAATCGTGGTACCAAATGAGGAGCCAACCATACCAAAGGAGTTGCGTGTGCAACTCCTCGGAAGTAATTCGTATCCCCAGTCTGTTTCTTGGGGGAGCCCATGGTATGACCCCTTGCATTTTGTCCTATTGTATCCTCGAGGTGAGAGGGGGTGGGGTCTTGATCTCAATATCAACCGTGGCGTTACGTTGATGACCTATATCAGGTATTTCATGCATATCCGCGTGTACCCAGCTGATTTCCAGGAGGACCTGAAGGACCACAGCCTGTTTCTGCATGGTGGTCGTCTGTTTGAGGAGTGGATCCTCTGTAATTTCTCAAAACTTGAATGGCAACGTTTGAATTGGGCGAAACAGAATCAGAGCACACTGCGTGCGGATCTGTACGGTGGTGTGCAAGACAACGTGGCTGCAGGAGTTTTGGACGCCGCGAGGACAGGGAGGATTGTCCTGCTCCCCAGTTCATTTCAGGGAGGTCCTAGGTTTATGAGCGAAAAGTATCACGATGCAATGGCTGTCGTTGCTGCCAGAGGGCCTCCAAGTCTCTTCATCACAATGACCTGCAATCCAAAGTGGCCAGAGATTATAATTACAAGCTTTACCCCCAGGTCAGCCTTCCACGGAGAGACCGGATATTGTATGCCGTGTATTCTGGCTAAAACTTAAAGAATTGTACCACGAGATCAAAGTAAGGCAGATTTACGGCCCGACAGAAGCCATCATGTATGCCGTTGAATTCCAGAAGAGAGGCCTGCCACATATGCATATGTTGGTCACATTGCAGGACCGGTATCGACCGCGAACAGCAGCGGACGTGGACGCCTTGGTGCAAGCGACCATTCCAAATGAACATGAAGATCCCGAGTTGTACGCGGAGGTTGTCTCCCACATGTTGCACGGCCCCTGTGGAGACAGGAACCCAAATGCTCCATGCATGGAGCACAATAGCTGTACCAAGAAATATCCAACACCATACTCCTTATACACGGAAATAGACGACAATGGTAAAATAAAGTACGCCCGACCGAGGCGAGAATCCATTTGGTATGTCACTTTTCTTATTTTTTTGACAAGCTGCAGTTGTGAATGTTGTGGTTGTACTGCAGGAAGGATGTTGGAGGAGGCAGGAGCTTTGCCTTCGATAATAAAGACATCGTTCCGTATAATCCATATTTGCTAAAGCGATTTAATTGTCATATAAATATGGAGATCTGCATGTCCTCTGCTCAGGCAGTCAAATATGTCTTCAAGTATGTGTTCAAGGGGCATGACTTGGCAAATGTTAGAATTAGGTCTCCCCTTGGTCCAAGAGACAGCAGGGATGAAATCGATGAATATGTGCAGGGTCGTTATGTTTCTTCCACAGAGGCGTACTGGAAAATTGCCATTGGTCATATCGTTAAGATCTGGCCCAGCGTTGAGAGGTTACCTCTGCATCTCCCTGGCCAACAGCGTGTATTGTATCGTCTGCAGTGGAGAATGAAAACGTTGTCGATGAGAATGTCGATCCCAATGTACCAGAGCCATTGGATTGCCTGGAGACAGGGCATGTGTCGATGACTTCTGACGACGACTGGGTGCCCGATGAAGATGCCATCGGCCACATGTCAACAGAAGATGAGATTGATGACAGTCAGGACGAGGAAGAGGAGGAGGAGGAGGAGGTGGAGGAGGAGGCAAACCTCCTGCCACAAGAGCACAGGCAAAGAAGGGTAAATAGGAGATGTGCAGTGGCTCTGGTCGACGCAGTCAACGTGGAATATTTGGATCACGGCAGCCGCTCCAAACGCTGCGAAGTGTGCCATGCTCCTCTATACGAGTGGGAAGTCAAAAAGAGAAAAAATGAGCCAACAACAGGGGGGGTCCCTCTGCTGCCACGATGGAAAGCTGCTTTCCTCTCTGACCACTTTGACAGGCCACCTCCGGAGCCACTGAGGTCCCTGTGGGACGATCTCACGTCCCGAGAGGGGAAACTGTTCCACAGCAATATTCGGTACTTCAATTCAGCGCTTCAGATGGCATCAAGCACCTCTAATGTGGTTCACAGTCAGGAGTGAGCATGATGGTGGCACAAGGCAGCATCTACCACCTGCTCAACCCATTGAGACCTCTCGAGATCCCAATACGTGCAACTCTATCTATATTGCGCAACGAACGACCCTTGGCCTTCTCGCTGTTTCACAGCTTGAGGTGATGTAGGTGTATCTCATAGATGAAATGGTACACAGATGTAACGTAAATCACGGGAACTGTAAAAACTTGCACATGATGTGGTGACCATGCATGAGTGTCCATGCAAAGTTGTCATCAGCTGATGAGACAAACGTATAGAACACGTCGTTGTCGGTTTTAAAGCATTCTAAATTATACTAAATAGTTTTAATACATAATTTAAACATTATCATATTGTGTTATTATGAGCGGTTCATGTAGAATTAGAGAAAACACACGTGCACGTGAGGTTTGAACGCCCGTGAGGGAGTGAACCCGCCACAACTAAAATTACACACCGTACGTACCTGAAATGGTATTTATAACATACACATATCACCAATATATCATTGGAAGCAATGCAACGTCATCTGTCGTCACGTCAAAGACTCCCGTGTTGCTCCCGAGTTTGCCCCGTGGTGGAGACTGTCCACGGCATCTCCTACTGTGATTCTGCCACGACAGTACACTAATTGTGACATACGTTTGAACTGTAGATAGGGNCAGGCGGATATAGCNKGTAGACAGGTAGCATGATACACGTGGCTCTCATGCAAATTCAAGAGGTGCGTTCTGCTCAAAATATACGGTGAAACGAACATCTCCCGACATCGACATGGCTGACTTTATTTTTGAATGTTGGAGTTTCACTGTTGTTGACACGCGTGTCGAATTTGTGTGCAGGATGTAGAATACTAGGAATACCATGTCGGAATCAAAGAAAAGACAGAGNNCTACTAGACCAACCACCAGTTCTGGGGAAGAAAANCCTCCTCCATGGGAACTACATTTGGAACACCCAGTCCATTAAATGTTCATTTGGCGGTTTTTGCAAGATAGAAAGTATGCGGGATGCCCTTCGTGAGCAAAATCATTGGTTCAGCCAACTAGATGTGCATGTCCATAATGTGATGACCATCTATATCAGCGAGAATGAAGGGCAGATGATTCCGGGCGGGGTTATAAACCCAAAAACAGGCGAAGAAGAAAAATTCACAAAAGGGCTTCTGGAGAAGGTCTGGGATACAGCGTATTCAACTGCGTTGACGTGCCTCCGGAAAAAGGACATCAGAAAAACAAAGGATGAACAGTCCCGTGCCCTGAAGGAATCACTCTACGACGTATGTGAAAGGTATTATGCAGACTCTGGAGTAGCACGAGATTGGAGTAATACGGTCTTGGCTAACTTTTCAGCTGTCAACCAGTCCCAGAGAAGGATATCTGCCACCAACCACCACAGTCACCTTGCCAAGTATGATGTGTATCTTTCTCGATTTATTCACTACTGTCTACAGTCTCAAGACAGTTTTCTTGGCGAACATCTGTATCTATTTGAAGGACTGACTAGAAAGCAGTATAATTTTGTTTTCGGTAGAATAATGGCACTGCTGAGGGAAGAAAAGGAGAGCATCAATGC
>WKLD01000007.1:0-37506 GCA_011316045.1 Picochlorum costavermella | reverse complement strand
GGGAGGTTAAGTTTTATATCGTACCACTCTTTGGAGGATAGACTGGTAAAACGTTTTATAAGAAACGGCTTGTTTGAAGGAGAGCCTGAGCGTGATGTCTTCGGAAATTTTGAAGTGCCATTAAAAAAAGTGGGCAAATTAATAGTGCCATCAGCATCAGAAATAAAAAACAACAATAGAGCACGAAGCGCAAAGCTCCGTATTGCTGAGAAGATATAATATAATGTCGCACTGAGCGCAGTCGAAGTGTTTTATTAGAATAGAACAAATTAAAAGAGATTCCTGCCTATGCAGGAAGTAGCATGAAGAAAAACATCTACAGCATATTACGTGGAAAGTTTCTAATCAGTGATGATTCGTTTAAAAATTGGCGCATCATCATTTTTATTTCAGCATTGGCCATTGTAATGATTGCGAGTTCGCATAGTGCAGACAAAAAAGTGCATGAAATTGCAAGACTCACTAATGAGGTAAAGGAATTAAGGTCAGCATTTGTAGATGGACGCTCAACATTGATGCGATTAAAAATGGAGTCAACCATTATAAAAAAAGTGGCGGAAAAGGACATTAAGATTTCTGAGATTCCTCCAACAAAAATTAGAGTAAGATCACAACAAGAATAAACTTTGGCAACAACAGAAACCAACATATTAAACAGATTGTACTTCGTAGCAGGCTGCATGTTTGTCTTTGCGCTTGCTGTGGTGTTTAAGTTGTGTACTATTCAATTTATCCAAGGAGATGAGTACAGGGAATTGGCCGAAAAACGAACAGTCAAGGATTTCGACATAGAGCCCAATCGAGGCAATGTATATTCAGCAGATGGTAGTTTATTGGCGACTTCCATTCCAAAATACGACATAAGAATTGATGCAGTTCAGGCAAAGGATCCAGTTTTTGAAGAACACATAGGTGCATTAGCAGATTCACTTTCGGTTTATAGAGGAAAGCCAGCATCATACTACAAAAACATCATACGAAAAGCACGCCAGAACAAGAACAGATATTTCCTCTTGGCCAGAAATATTAGCTATTCAGATTATATAAGAATGCGCAACTTCCCTTTGCTCAACCTTGGAGCAATTAAAGGAGGCTTAATTGTAGAACAAACTACAAGACGTGAGCATCCTATGGGTGAAATTGCTGCGCGATCAATTGGTTATGAGCGTTTTGATGAAGATGGCCATGTAAGCAGGGCAGGTATCGATGGTGCTTTCGGTGAAAAATATTTAAGAGGTGTCAAAGGAAAGCGTTTAAAACAAAAAATAGGAAATGGGCAATGGAAACCAATTGCCGATTTTGACCAAGTTGAACCGCAGGATGGCTACGATGTCTATACGACGATTGATGTTAACATTCAAGATATTGCGCACCATTCACTTTTAGGTCAACTTGAAAAATATGAAGCAGAACATGGTTGTGTTGTGGTTATGGAAGTAAAGACCGGTGAAATAAAAGCTATAGCTAACCTAGCTAAAACATCAAAAGGAACCTACTACGAGAAAAGAAATTATGCCGTGTATGAGTCTCACGAGCCAGGCTCAACGTTCAAGGTTATGGCCATGATGGCTGCTCTTGAAGATAAGGTTATAGACACTTCTACGGTTATCGATACAAAGAATGGACGAAAATACTTTTATGGTCGCGTAATTAATGATTCTGGTAATGGTTATGGGAAGATATCGGCCGCTAGAACCTTGGAAGTATCCTCTAACATTGGTTTGGCAACCATTATTGATGAAAACTACTCAAAAAACCCTAAGAAATTTATAAACCATATTAAGCGATGGAAGCTAAACGATTCCTTGGATATACCAATTTTAGGTGAGGGTATTCCCAATATACCTGAACCAGGTAAATCTAACTGGAGTAAAAATGCTTTACCATCAATGGCTTACGGCTATAATTTAACCATTACACCATTGCAAACGCTAACATTTTATAATGCCATTGCCAATAAGGGTGAAATGATAAAACCTCGCTTTATTAAGTCCGTAAAATCCTTCGATAAGGATATTGAAGTGTTTAAAAAGGAAGTCTTGGTCGATAAGATATGTTCAGATAAAACTTTGTCAGAAATACAGGATATTCTAAAAAATGTAGTGATTCGTGGGACGGGAAAACGTATGTATTCCGAAACGTTTTCCATGGCAGGAAAAACTGGTACAGCCAGAACGGACTATGCTAATTATGAGGAATGGAGAAAGGACAGAAAGTACATTTCATCTTTTGCAGGTTACTTTCCGGCTGACAATCCAAAGTATTCTTGTATTGTGGTAATCCATAAACCAAGCACAGAAGTTGGATACTATGGAGCAGATGTTACAGGTCCAGTTTTTAAACGTATTGCCCAAAAAATATACACAGACACACCGATTATAGATGAAGTAAAAACTTTAGACTTAAATAATAAAGTGGTTGATGAAGATTTTGAAGACTACTATGAAAACGCCCGTAAATACAAAGAGTTAATGCCAAGTGTCATTGGCATGCCTGCAATGGATGCAATAGCTCTACTTGAAAACATTCAAGTCAACGTAAAAGTTAAGCTAAAGGGCAGCGGCATCATAAAAGCACAGTCTGTTGAAAGACATCAGAAATTAAAGCCTAACCAAACCATTGTCTTAGAAGCATCATGATGATATTAAAAGACATATTGTACAAGGTTACTCTTAATGCTGTGGTTGGTAGCACAAGTATTTCTGTCAATAAAATAGAATTCGATTCGCGCCAAATCAAAAAGAATGATGTTTTCGTAGCCATATCTGGAACAATTACGGATGGTCACAAGTTTATTGAAAAAGCCATTTCCGATGGAGCAATTGCTATAGTGTGTGAAACATTGCCTAAAACCCTAGAAGAGGGAGTGACTTACATAGAAGTGGCCAATTCTAATCAGGCTTTGGCGTATATGGCAGCCAATTATTACGAGCATCCATCAGAAAATTTAAAACTGATCGGAGTCACTGGGACTAATGGCAAGACTACGGTTACAAGTTTACTGTATCAGCTTTTCAAGAAGGCAGGATATAAGGTTGGGTTATTATCTACAGTAAAAGTTATGGTAGATGACAAAACCTTTAAAGCCACACATACAACTCCAGATTCATTGACAATCAACAAGTATCTTAAAATGATGAATGACGAAGGTGTAGAATTCTGTTTTATGGAGGTGAGTTCGCACGGCATTCATCAAAGTAGAACGGAAGGCTTAAAGTTTGCTGGTGGAATCTTCACCAACCTGTCACATGACCACTTAGACTATCATGACTCATTTGCGGAATACAGAGATGTGAAAAAAACCTTCTTTGACGGTTTACCTAAAGATGCATTTGCCTTATCCAATATGGATGATAAGAATGGCTTGGTGATGCTTCAAAATACAGTAGCTAAAAAATATACCTATGCCCTAAAGAATTATGCGGATTACAGAGCGCAAATTTTAGAAAACGAATTTGGAGGCTTACTTCTTAAAGTTAATGATAATGAATTGTGGACGCGCTTAATAGGAAGCTTTAACGCCTATAACATCTTGGCAATTTACGGAGCAGCCGATTTGTTGGGATTAGAAAGCGAAGAAGTTTTAAGGTTAATAAGCGAGTTGGAAAATGTATCAGGACGCTTTCAATATTTCATATCCGAAGAGAAAATCACGGCTATCGTGGACTATGCGCATACACCAGATGCCTTAAAGAACGTGCTGGAAACCATAAATAACATTAGAACCAAAAACGAAGAATTGATAACGGTTGTTGGTTGTGGCGGAGATAGAGACAAAACAAAGCGACCAAAAATGGCGCATATCGCATCAGCTTTGAGCACTAAAGTGATTTTTACAAGTGACAATCCACGTAGCGAAGTCCCTGAAACCATTATTGAAGATATGGAAAAAGGGGTTGAGCCACAGAATTTTAAAAAGACACTGTCTATAACAGATAGAAAACAAGCGATTAAAACAGCGTGTCAAATGGCGGAAGCCAAAGATATCATCTTAATAGCAGGAAAAGGACACGAAACCTATCAAGAGATCAAAGGAGAGCGCTTTGATTTTGATGATTATAAAATAGTACGAGAATTTTTAAAACAATTACAAAAATAGATGCTGTATTATTTATTTGAATATTTAGAACAACAGTTTCAATTGCCAGGCGCAACACTCTTTGGGTTCCTAACCTTTAGGGCAGCTATGGCTATCATTTTGTCATTGTTGATTTCTACAATATATGGTAAACGCATTATAAGATTTTTACAAAGACAGCAGGTAGGAGAGACCATTCGTGATTTGGGATTAGAAGGACAGGTAGAAAAAGCAGGGACACCAACCATGGGTGGAATCATCATCATATTAGCAACCCTCATTCCTGTGTTGCTTCTGGCTAAGCTAGAAAATATCTACATCATATTGCTCATTATAACCACCCTTTGGATGGGAACAATTGGATTTATTGATGATTATATCAAAAAATTCAAAAATGATAAAGAAGGTTTAAAAGGAAAATTTAAAGTATTGGGTCAGGTCGGATTGGGTTTAATAGTTGGACTAACCCTCTATTTTCATGAAGATGTAACGATTAAAGAAGAGCTACCACTACAAGAGCAAAGGGTTTTGCTAGCGGAAAATCCAAATTTACCGGAAGCACAATTGTTCGATGTGGCAGAAAAATCGACCAAAACAACAATACCTTTTGTAAAGAACAACGAGTTTGATTACTCAGATTTAATAACATGGATTAGTCCAGATCTGGAACAATATGCCTGGATTATTTTCATTCTGGTAAGCATCATCATAGTTACGGCAGTTTCCAACGGAGCCAATTTAACGGATGGAATCGATGGCTTGGCTGCAGGCACATCGGCAATTGTTGTACTAACTCTAGGAATTTTTGCCTGGGTTTCTGGTAACATCATATTCTCACAGTACTTAAATATAATGTATATACCACAAGTTGAGGAAATCACTATTTACATCGCGGCATTTGTGGGTGCATTGGTTGGGTTTCTTTGGTACAATGCTTATCCAGCACAAGTATTTATGGGTGATACGGGAAGTTTAACCATTGGTGGAATCATTGCTGTTATCGCCATCGCAGTTAGAAAAGAGTGGTTAATTCCATTGTTATGTGGCATTTACCTGGCGGAAAATTTATCGGTAATGCTACAGGTGAGTTATTTCAAATACACGCGGAAAAAATATGGTGAAGGCAGGCGGATTTTTAAGATGTCGCCTTTGCACCATCATTATCAAAAATCAGGATATCACGAAAGTAAAATAGTCACACGATTTTGGATTATTGGCATTTTGCTAGCCATTATTTCGATAGTGACATTGAAAATTAGGTAATGAAAAAATTGGTGATTCTTGGTGGTGGAGAAAGCGGAGTAGGAACAGCACTTCTAGGAAAAGCAAAAGGATACGACGTATTTGTTTCAGATAGAGGAAAAATTAAAGAAAAGTATAAAGACGTTCTTTTAAATAATGAGATTGAATTTGAAGATGAACAGCATACGGAATCAAAAATTCTGAATGCAAATGTCGTTATGAAGAGTCCTGGTATACCAGATAAAGTGGCGTTGGTAAAACAAATTCGGGAAGCTGGTATAAAAGTAGTTTCAGAAATTGAATTTGCTTCAAACTATACCGATGCAACTTTGGTGGCGATTACAGGAAGCAATGGTAAAACAACGACGGCAACCTTAACGCATCATTTACTTAAACAAGAGTTAGATGTTGGTTTAGCGGGAAACATAGGTGATAGTTTCGCAAAGCAGATTCTTGAAAAAAACCATAACAACTATGTTTTGGAAGTCAGCAGTTTTCAACTAGATGATATTCATCATTTCAAACCTAAAATTGCGGTTTTAACCAACCTTACACCAGATCATTTAGATCGATACGACAACAGGTTTGAAAACTATATCGCTTCAAAATTTAGAATTGTAGAAAATCAAACGGAAAACGATTTTTTCATCTATGACGCAGATGATGAAGTGATTTTAGAATGGCTTCAAAACCATCAAGTTCAATCCAAAAAACTGCCTTTTTCATTGACTAAAGTCATTGACCAAGGCGCATATTACAGAGACAATAAGATAATAATAACAATAGATAACAATCAAATCATTATGCCAACAGAAAACATAACATTAGAAGGTAAACATAACGTTAAAAATGCAATGGCAGCTTCTACTGTGGCGCATTTATTAAAAATTAGAAAGCAAACCATTCGCGAAAGCCTGGAGAACTTTCAAGGAGTGGAGCATCGATTGGAGCACGTGTTGAAAATCAACAAAGTGCAATATATCAATGACTCTAAAGCGACCAATGTCAACGCGACTTATTTCGCTCTAGAAAGTATGGATGCACCTACGGTTTGGATTGTTGGTGGAGTTGACAAGGGTAACGACTATAAAGAATTGTTTCCGTTTGTTAATGAAAAGGTAAAGGCAATTATCTGTTTGGGTGTGGATAATGGAAAGTTATTTGAGGCTTTTGGTAATATGGTCGATGTTATTATTGAAACGCAGTATATGAGCGAAGCGGTTAAAATAGCATACAAATTGGCAAACGCTGGTGATAATGTGCTGTTATCACCTGCTTGTGCAAGTTTTGACTTGTTCGAGAATTACGAGGATAGAGGTCGTCAATTTAAAAATGCGGTTAGGAATTTATAAAAGAATACTTGGTGATTGAGGTTATAGAAATCACCATAATTTTAGGTTAGAAAGCCTTAAGAGCCTCAGCAATCATATAAAAGGAATGCAAAACATATTCAAACAAATAAAAGGAGACAGAGCCATTTGGGCAATAGTTACCCTATTGGCTATTTTTTCCTTTTTACCTGTTTATAGTGCGGCAAGTAATCTGGCTTATGTGGGAGGTATAGGAAGTACGTTCTCTTATTTCGTAAAGCATTTTATGCATTTAGCACTTGGTTTTGCCATTATCTATGGTATTCATAAAGTGCCTTATAAATACTTCAGAGGATTGTCAATGATAATGGTGCCTATTGTTATTGTTCTTTTGGCCATCACAATGTTACAGGGAACAACTATTGAAGGTGCTAACGCAAGTCGCTGGATCCAGATTCCTGTGGTTGGTGTTTCTTTTCAGACATCTACATTGGCAGCAGTAGTATTAATGGTTTATGTAGCACGCTATCTGTCTAAAATTAGAGATAAAGATATTAGCTTTAAAGATACGGTCTTACCACTTTGGGCACCTGTGTCTTTAATTTTATTGCTCATTTTACCTGCTAACTTTTCAACAACGGCTATCATTTTCACTATGATTATGATGTTGGCGTTTATTGGTGGTTATCCCATAAAATACCTTGCGATTGTCATAGGGACAGGTTTGGTGGCACTGACCATGTTTATTTTAGTGGCTAAGGCATTTCCAGAGCAAATGCCAAATCGTGTAGATACTTGGATGAGTCGTATTGAGAATTTTGCCAATGGAGAAGATACGGAAGCCGATTATCAAATTGAAAAGGCAAAAATTGCGATTGCTTCAGGTGGCATTCAGGGAGTAGGACCTGGAAAAAGCGTTCAAAAGAACTTTTTACCACAATCGTCCTCTGATTTCATTTTTGCCATCATCATAGAAGAATATGGATTGTTAGGTGGTATGTTTCTATTAGTGCTGTATTCATGGTTGTTATTTAGAATAGTCATCGTATCTCAAAAATCAGATACCATTTTCGGGAAGTTATTGGTCCTGGGTGTTGGCTTGCCAATTGTATTTCAGGCATTAATCAATATGGCAGTTGCCGTAGAGTTATTTCCTGTTACGGGTCAAACCTTGCCGTTGATAAGTAGTGGTGGAACATCGATTTGGATGACATGCTTAGCCATTGGGATAATACTAAGTGTTAGTGCCAAGCGCCAAGAAATTAAAGATAAGGAATCAACGGAGGATGTAAATCCACTAGATATATTAAGCGAAACAATTTAATGAGTAACTATAAATTCATATTGTCAGGAGGCGGAACAGGAGGTCATATCTATCCTGCCATCGCTATTGCAAATGAATTAAAATCGCGCTACCCGAATGCGGAATTCCTATTTGTTGGTGCCTCTGACCGAATGGAAATGGATAAAGTGCCTCAGGCTGGTTACAAGATTGAAGGACTATGGATTTCTGGAATTCAAAGGAGATTGACATTAAAAAACCTGGCATTCCTCTTTAAGCTAATGACAAGTTTGATGCGCTCTAGAAATATCATTAAAACCTTTAAACCAGATGTGGTGATTGGTACAGGTGGCTTTGCAAGTGGACCATTGTTACAAGTGGCAACATCTAAAAAAGTGCCTAGTTTAATACAGGAGCAAAATTCATATCCAGGTATTACCAATAAACTATTGGGAAAGAAGGTGGATACAATTTGTGTGGCTTATGAAGGTTTAGAGAAATTCTTTCCAAAGGAAAAAATAAGAGTGACTGGCAATCCTATCCGAAAAGATTTATTGGAGGTCAAAGGAAAACACATAGAAGGTAAGGATGCGTTTACCCTCATTCACAGTAAACATACACTTTTGGTATTGGGCGGAAGTTTGGGTGCTAGACGAATCAATGAACTGATTGAATCTAATCTCGAATTTTTTGAAGCTCAAAATGTTCAGGTGATTTGGCAATGTGGTAAACTCTATTATGACAGATATAAGCAGTACAATGAGCTGAAACATGTTCAGGTGCATGCGTTTTTAAATAATATGGATATGGCCTACGCAGCAGCAGATGTTATAATATCAAGAGCTGGAGCGATTTCTGTTTCAGAATTGTGTATAGTGGGTAAGCCGGTGATATTCATTCCGTCTCCAAATGTGGCTGAGGATCACCAAACCAAGAACGCGAAGGCCGTTGCAGATAAGAATGCCGCAATTTTAATTAAAGAAGGAGACTTGGATACTGAGTTTGAGAATCAATTTTCAGAATTGATAACAAATGAAGAAAAGCGAAAAGAATTAAGTAAAAATATTGAAACATTGGCACTTGTAAATGCTACCAATGACATTGTTGATGAAGTTGAGAAATTATTGAATAAAGCCCATCTTCCGTCTTCCCAAAGGGAGGAAACCCAAAATGCATGAATAAAAAAGATAAAGAAAATATAAGCAATCGTGATACAGCCCTTCCTTCTGGGAAGGGTTTGGGATGGGCTTCTAACGTCTATTTTATCGGTATCGGAGGTATCGGTATGAGTGCTTTGGCGCGTTATTTTGTGGCCAACGGAAAACAGGTAGCGGGTTACGATAAAACTCCGAGCGAGATCACCAAGACCTTACAAGATTTAGATATAGATGTTCATTTTAATGATAATGTTTCCCATATAGATTCGAAATATTTAAATTCGGAAGCTACTTTGGTGGTTTATACACCTGCAATTCCAAAAGACCATTCCGAGTTAAACTATTTCCGCACAAATGGTTTTCAGGTTTTGAAACGTTCAACAGTTCTCGGTGAAATTACAAAACAAACAACCTGTTTGGCGGTTGCAGGTACGCACGGCAAAACAACAACGACCAGTATTTTAGGACATTTATTAAAGGAGTGCGATGTGCCTGTTACTGCTTTTTTAGGTGGCATCAGTGAGAATTACAATTCAAACTTAATTCTAAATGGAACCGAAGTTACGGTTGTGGAAGCAGATGAATTTGACCGTTCATTTTTAACCTTATCGCCAGACTTGGCCTGTATCACCTCAATGGATGCAGATCATTTAGATATTTATGGAGATGCTTCAGAATTGGTAAAAACATTTGAAGATTTTTCAAAATGTGTTAAGCCTAACGGCAAGCTGTTCGTTAGAAAAGGATTGCCATTAGATGGTATTACCTATGGTATTGAGGACCATTCAGATTATAGTGCAAAAAACGTAAGAATAGAAAATGGAAGTTACGTGTTCGATGTAAGGACACCTAACGGATTATATAAAGATTTCAAATTTAACCTACCTGGTAGACACAATCTGTCGAATGCAATAATAGCCTTAGCGATGTCTGTAGAATATGGACTCCCTCATCCGCAGCTCGCTAAGGGATTAGCATCTTATAAAGGCGTAAAACGCAGGTTTACCTATCAAATCAAAACGGATGATTTTGTGTTTATCGATGATTACGCACATCACCCAGAAGAAATTAATGCCGTGCATCAGGCGGTTAGGGAAATGTATCCGAGTAAAAAGGTGTTGGCGATTTTTCAACCACATCTTTATACAAGAACGCGTGATTTTGCAGATGGTTTTGCTGAAAGCCTTTCAAAATTTGACGAAGTAGTGCTCTTGGACATTTATCCTGCAAGAGAGTTGCCTATTGAAGGAGTGACTTCAAATTGGCTATTGGAAAAAATTAAAAACCCAAATAAAAAATTGATTTTAAAATCAGAATTAATTAATGAAATAAAAACATCGGATGCTCAAATAATTTTAACATTGGGTGCAGGAGATATCGGAGAAGAAGTTAAACATATAAAAGAAGCTTTTAGTATTGCGAATTAATTATAACTACATAAAAATCATTGGTTTACTGCTTTTGGTGGTTGGTTTATTTGCATTTTCAAAACACAGAAATAGTAATAGAAACACCTCTGAACCAATCATTAAATTCTTTGGGGAAAACAAATTATTCATTACCGAAGCAACTGTTAGTAAATTGTTAATACAAAATCAACAGTCCGTTACGGGACAACCTAAAGAAATTATAGATTTGAACGAATTAGAAACTGCCCTAAATTCTAATCCAATGATAAAGAAAGCAGAAGTGTTTATGTCAGTGAACGGTGAGCTTTCAGCAGAAATTGAACAAAAACGACCTATTGCACGAGTCAATACAAATGCATCATATTACATTGATGATGAAGGATCATTTATGCCATTGTCATCTAATTATGCAGCAAGAGTACCATTAGTTACTGGTAGTGTTAAGAAAAATGATTTAGAAACGGTTTTTCAATTTGCCAAAACTGTAGATGAAGATGAGTTCTTAAAAAAACATGTCATTGAGATTCGTCAGAACGACGATAAAACCATTGATTTTAAAATAAGAAAAAGTGATTTTGTTGTTCATTTAGGAACATTGGATCAGTTAAAAAAGAAGATAAATAATTTTAAGGCCTTTTACCAAAAAGCTTTAAAAGACAAGATATTAGATAATTACAAACTTGTGAATCTCAAATTTGATAAGCAAGTGATTTGCACCAAAATATAGGCTATGGACAAGCATGACATTTCGGTAGGTTTAGATATAGGAACCACAAAAATTGTGGCCATGATTGGTCGTAAAAACGAGTACGGTAAAGTTGAAATAATTGGTGTTGGCAAATCCAAAAGTATGGGTGTGCATCGAGGTGTTGTAAATAATATTACACAAACCATACAATCTATTCAGCAAGCAGTGCAAGAAGCAGAAGCAGCGGCATCTGAAAAAATTGAAGAAGTAACTGTTGGTATAGCTGGTCAGCATATCCGCAGTTTACAACATAGTGATTACATCACACGTGCTAATTCAGAACTGGTAATTGATGAAGCAGATATCGATCGCTTAATTAATCAGGTGCATAAGTTAGTGATGCTTCCTGGTGAGGAAATCATTCATGTATTGCCACAAGAATTCAAAGTTGACGGTCAGGCAGAAATCAAAGAACCAATTGGCATGTATGGCGGGAGATTGGAAGCTAATTTTCATGTCGTCGTTGGGCAAGTGTCATCCATCAGAAATATTGGGCGCTGTGTAAAAAGTTCAGGTTTACAACTTGAAGGTATTACTCTTGAGCCATTGGCTTCTGCAAACGCAGTACTGAGTCAGGAAGAAAAAGAGGCTGGTGTAGCATTGATTGATATAGGTGGGGGAACAACGGATTTAGCGGTATTCAAAGACGGAATAATTCGTCATACAGCTGTGATTCCATTTGGTGGTAACGTTATTACCGAGGATATTAAAGAAGGCTGTTCAATCATTGAAAAGCAAGCAGAGCTCTTAAAAATAAAGTTTGGATCAGCCTGGCCAGGCGAGAATAAGGATAATGAAATTGTATCTATTCCAGGATTAAGAGGAAGAGAACCTAAGGAAATCACATTAAAGAACTTGTCTAAAATCATTCATGCTCGAGTGGTTGAAATTATAGAACAGGTATATGTAGAGATAAAGAATTATGGCCACGAAGAACAAAAGAAAAAACTGATTGCGGGAATTGTATTAACTGGAGGTGGAAGCCAGTTAAAGCATTTAAAGCAATTGGTAGAATATATCACTGGTATGGATACCAGAATAGGTTATCCTAATGAGCATTTGGCAGGCGATAGTGATGACGATATTGCGAGTCCGTTATTTGCCACAGCAGTTGGTTTGGTAATGGATGGGTTAAAGCGTCAAGACAGAAAGCGAGCAGAAGAATTAGAAGAAGAAATGCTTAATACAGCGGAGACGGAACGCGGTGCAGATACAGAACCAGAAGCAGTTGTTGAAGAACCTAAGAAAGAGCGTCGTTCATTTTTAGATAAGTTAACCGAACGTGTTAAAGAGTTTTTGGATAACGCTGAGTAGCGCTAAGATGAATGTAAAATAGAAATTAATTAATCAAGAATATAAAATCCCATAATCTCAAAAAATATGAGTAATAGCAACGAATTTGGAAACATCTCATTTGATTTGCCTAAGCATCAATCTAACGTTATTAAGGTGATTGGTGTTGGTGGAGGTGGTAGCAATGCCATAAATCATATGTTTCAACAAGGTATCAAAGGTGTTGATTTTGTGATTTGTAATACAGATGCACAAGCACTTCAAAATAGTGGTGTTCCAAACAAAATTCAATTAGGAGTTAACTTAACCGAAGGTTTAGGAGCTGGTGCCAACCCAGATGTTGGTGAGCAAGCCGCTGTTGAAAGTTTGGAGGATATCCGCAGAATGTTAGATACCAATACCAAAATGGTGTTTATTACTGCTGGTATGGGTGGAGGTACAGGTACAGGTGCTGCACCTATCATTGCCAAGATGGCAAAAGAACTGGATATTCTTACGGTTGGTATTGTTACGATGCCATTTCAGTTTGAAGGTAAAATGCGTAATGAACAAGCGCAGCGTGGTATTGAAAACTTGCGTGGTCATGTAGATTCGTTAGTGGTAATAAACAATAATAAACTACGTGAAGTATACGGAAATCTTGGATTTAAAGCAGGATTCTCAAAAGCTGACGAGGTGTTATCTACGGCATCAAGAGGAATAGCTGAAGTTATAACACATCACTACACACAAAACATTGATTTACGTGATGCTAAAACAGTTTTAAGTAATAGTGGTACAGCCATTATGGGATCGGCTACAGCTTCTGGTCAGACTAGAGCCCAAGAAGCTATTATGAAAGCGCTGGATTCGCCATTATTAAACGATAATAAAATTACAGGTGCCAAAAACGTATTGTTGCTCATCGTTTCTGGCTCACAAGAAATAACTATTGATGAGATAGGTGAAATTAATGACCATATTCAAAATGAAGCTGGTCATGGAGCAAACATCATTATGGGTGTTGGTGAAGATGAGTCTCTACAGGAGTCCATTGCTGTAACTATTATTGCTACAGGTTTTAATCTTGATCAACAGAACGAGATATCAAACACTGAGACCAAAAAAGTTATTCATGCTTTAGAAGAAGATGTAGCTGAAGAGTTAGGAGTTCAAGAAAGAGATCCTGCAATCATTACACCAGATATAGTTTTAGAAGAGAAAAAAGAAGAACCAGTAGTGAAGCACTTATTGGTTGATGATGAGGCAACTGAAAAAGAAGGGAATAACGGTATGAATATCATCCCTACTACAGATTTGCTTAGAAACATGCATGTGATTTATGATGAAGTTTTAGATTCTAAACCTCAGATGGATACAGAGCCCGAAGAATTTGTAATTACTCCTATTGAAAACAAAGCCGAAGCTATTGATATAGAACCAGAGGAAGAGCAAATTACACTAACATTTGATTTGCCATTGTCTAGCACAAAACCTGAAATAGAGGAAGAACCGGAATCTGGCGAAGAAAAAATGTTTTTTAGCTTAGATGAAGACGTAAAGGATATAAACGTTAATGAACCTGTTGAAATCATTTCGGTAACAGAGGTGAATGAAGAAGGGGAAAAGCGTTATGCCTTAGATGATTTTGAAACGTTTGAGTCTTCAATGAATACAAACACAAAAGAAGCTGAAGTGAAAGAAGAAGTTGTTTTTGAAAAGAAAACTCTTCCTGTTGAAGATACAGATGAAATTACTGAGGATGAGATTGATCCTATGAACAGTCCAATTTCTGAGCTCATTAAAGCACGTGCCGATGAGCGCAGAAAGCACATGAAGGATTTTAACTATAAGTTCAATACAGCTAAAATAGATGAAATAGAAAAGGAACCTGCTTACAAAAGACAAGGTGTTAATTTAGAGGATGCACAGCATTCATCAGAAACCAACGCTTCTAGAATGTCTGTCGGTACAGATGATAACGACGATATTCAGTTAAGAAGTAACAATTCATTTTTACACGATAACGTAGATTAATAGCAAATTTAAGTTAAGTGTTTACACACTATTGTCAAAGCCCAAAAAGTTCCTCAATCTTTTGGGCTTTTTGTTTTTCTTTAGTGTTGAATTCTAAACCATGCTTATCTTTTTTAGTATCTTCGCACATCTATTTAATTAAGTTAATATGAGCTTACAAAATGATATTATGGCTGCTATGAAGACAGCTATGAAAGAAAAGGATAAAGTAGCTTTAGAAGCTTTAAGAGCGGTTAAATCGGCTATTTTATTGGCTAAAACATCTTCGGATGGTAATGAAGAACTTACCGAGGAAGAAGAGCTTAAGATTCTCCAAAAATTAGTGAAGCAACGTAAAGATAGTGCTGCTATTTATTTAGAACAGGATAGAAAGGACTTGGCTTTGCCAGAGATTGACCAAGCAGAAGTGATTAGTCAATTTTTACCTGAGGCATTAAGTGAGGAAGAAATCGAAAAGGTCGTAGTAATGACCATTGATAATATTGGTGCAGAGGGTATGAAAGATATGGGCAAGGTGATGGGAATCGTAAATAAGGAGCTCTCAGGTAGAGCAGATGGGAAAACAATTTCAACTATTGTCAAAGCTAAGCTAATGTCATAGCACATAAAATATTGGCTGCGTAGTTCAATTGGATAGAATATCAGATTTCGGCTCTGAGGGTTAGGGGTTCGAGTCCCTTCGCAGTCACCATAATAATTAGACCACGCTTTAAGGCGTGGTTTTTAATTTCTTTCTATATTTAACCATGATCTTAATCTACCTTCAGGAGACGCAAGCACCTACAATGAACCCTACTTTAAAATTGATTTTTACAATTACATTTTTTGTAGGTATGGCTTCAGTCGTTCTAAGCAGATTCTACATTTATTTTGAACAAGTCTATGCCTTAAAATACAAGAGGCCTTTTTTTAAAAATACGATTGTATTTAAAAAAGAACTTAGTGACACCCAAATAAGACTTCTAGAAAACGAATTTTCTTTTTATAGAAGACTGAATAAAAAAGATAAGGCCATATTTAGGCATCGATTGGCCACATTTATAAAACAAAAGCAATTTATTGGTAGAGATGGTTTAGTACCTAATAATGAAATGAAGACTTTATTATCTGCTACAGCTATTATGTTAACATTCGGTTTTAGGGATTACCTTATAGAACTAATAGAAATGGTTATCATATATCCTACAGCCTATTTCTCGGAAATAAATAAAACGTATCATAAAGGAGAAACCAATCCACTTATGAAGGCTATTGTTTTTTCTTGGGAAGACTTTAAAAAGGGTTATCATATTGGTGATGATAATTTAAATTTAGGCATCCATGAGTTTGGGCACGCCATTCATTTAAATGCTTATAGTAATAATGACGTAAGTAGTTTAATATTTAATGAAGGTTTTAAGGAACTTACCAATTACTTGCAAAATCATAAAGTTGTGAGAGAAAACCTAATTGCTTCAAAATATTTTAGAGCTTATGCCTATACGAATCATTATGAGTTTTTTGCGGTTCTGTTAGAAAATTTCATTGAAACACCACAAGAATTTAAGTCACAATTTCCTAAACTTTATAATTACATGAGACAGATGCTCAATTTTAAATATGCAGGTTATTAAATTGCTTAAAATAAAATCTTATTTTTAAGCATTCATTATATAGGATTACATGAAAAAATATTGGTAACTGGAGGTGCGGGATTTGTAGGTTCTCATCTTTGCGAACGTCTGCTCAAAGAAGGTAATGAAGTCATCTGTTTAGATAACTATTTCACAGGCTCAAAACGCAACATAGAGCATTTAATGGACCACCATTATTTTGAATTGGTACGACACGATATTACCAATCCTTATATGGTAGAGGTCGATGAAATTTATAATCTGGCATGCCCAGCGTCACCTGTGCACTATCAGTATAACCCAATAAAAACGGTAAAAACTTCGGTGATGGGTGCCATAAATATGTTAGGTCTTGCTAAACGTGTTAAGGCAAAGATATTACAGGCTTCAACAAGTGAAGTTTATGGAGATCCAAATGTGCACCCTCAACCAGAGAGTTATTGGGGGAATGTGAATCCTATAGGGTTACGCTCTTGTTATGACGAAGGCAAACGCTGCGCGGAAACCTTGTTTATGGATTATCACAATCAAAATAATGTTGATATAAAAATCATTAGAATTTTCAATACTTATGGACCAAGAATGCACCCTCAAGATGGTAGAGTGGTATCTAATTTTATTGTACAAGCGTTAACTGGTAAGGATATTACCATTTTTGGTGATGGTACCCAAACAAGAAGTTTTCAATATGTAGATGACCTAATTGAGGGCACTATACGTATGATGGGTTCTAGATCTGGATTTACAGGGCCAGTTAATATTGGAAACCCTGTAGAATTTACAATGTTGCAATTAGCTAACGAAGTTGTAGAACTGACGGGCTCAAAATCTAAAATAACATATTTGCCCTTACCGCAAGACGACCCAATGCAACGTCAGCCAGACATTAGCTTGGCTAGAAAAGAATTAAATAACTGGGAACCAAAAGTGCCATTGAAAGAAGGTCTTAAATATACCATTGATTATTTTGAAAAACTCTTATCAAAATAAATGGGTAAATCAATTGATTTTACCATATGTAACAAAAAAGAAAAAGCCTCATTATTAAATGAGGCTTTTTTATTATAAGTTATATAAATTTATAATGCAAAAATAACCTGTAAATGTGTTTGATAATGGTTATTGTCCAAACCACTTTCTTTATGGTTTAGAGCGAACTTTCCAATAACTTGCCCTCTAATACCTATGGTTTGTCTTCTATTTAGCCAGACTAGAACGCCTCCACCAAAATTGGCTGAAATATTTGTGTTATCTATAGAGAAAAAACCTACCCCAGCATTACCATAAAAATCGAGCCAATCAGCGTCTGGGAAAATATGCTTACCGAAATAGTATTTTACATGGGTGTCAAATGACGTATAAGTATAATCTTGTTTAAGATCAGCTCCATCAATTTCGTCATCTTCTGAGAATTTATTTACAGTAAACGCCTGCTCAATTGACAATCCAGAAGTCCAACCGACTTCAATTCCTAAAGATATAGGAATACCATTTGCCCAATCTCCAGGACTGTTGATTGGTGATTGGGTTCCTAAACTGTTAATTGCGTTTAATCCAACACTGGCAAACACTCGTTATCACTCTTCTGTGCGTTGGATGATAAACTAAAAGAGACTAATATTAGTAATAAAATTAATTTTTTCATGCTAAGTTCAATTTATTCAAAGGTAAACTTTATCAAATATAAAACAAATAATGATGTAAAGTTATTAAGGTTAAATATAATAAAATCATTAAGAATTACTCAAAAGTAATTTAAAACGGTTATAAATGCGTTTTTTATCATTTAAAATAGCCTTTCTATAGTCTTTATTTTTTTAAAAAAATAAGGTTCTCCCAAATAGCAATAAAGACGAGTCGATGATCTTTAGCAACGTATTCCAAAATTTATAAAAGCCAATATGAGTTAATTTGAACAGATAAAATGAGGTTAAAAAACTTTCTTTAGACTGTGTAAGAACTTTAATATCTTTAAAGAACAGCCCTAATAAGTTGAAGTATTTTCTGTAAATCTTATTATTGTAGTCCGAGGGATTAAAATGTTTACCCCTTAATAATATTAGCGTATCGTATGCAGAACGGAAACTGATACTATTAAACCAACTACCTTTATCGTTAATTTGATAGTTAAGAATATTGTGTCTTAATAGATGAGCCCTTGATGGAATTGAGATTTTATTTTGGTATTGTTTCTTTTTGAGAATATTGGAGGTTGTAAGATAGGAGTCTTTGTAGGTAACAAATAACGTCTTATGCAACTCAACGGCGCAAATGTGATGTTCTGTTTTCAACCTAGGCAAATGTTTGTGTTCAAAAAAATCAAAACCGAGCGTCTGCTCCGTGGGTGAATATGCTTTTGTTTTTAGCAAGTCAAAAGCAAGGTCTAATTGGTCTGTGGCAACAAGAATGTCAATATCGCCAATCATACGTTCAGCAATGTCATCATAACAATCTAAAGCTAAAAGTGCTGCACCTTTCAAAAAAGCATGCTCAATATTGTGCTTATTGAACCATTCTGTAATGATATTAATTTGATCGAGAATTGCTGAGTTTCTTTCTCTGTTTAATTCAGTAATTTCTTCTAAATATTCATTTAAATCATTAGGTAGAATATGAAGAAGTTCTTTCGATTGTAATCGACAATATAAAGCTGGTAAAACAAGATGTCTACTACCTTCCGTAACTATAGCATCCCAATTAAAGGATGAATGACTGAGAAGTTGCTCTAATTCAGAATTAGAAGTTTCAAAACTCAGGATATCAGCTATGTTTTGATATGTTACGGCTAGATTACCCATTTAATTTTGAATTATATACCCAAATATAAGTATTATTAATTGCTCTTAAATTCATTAAAAATTGTCGAAAGCTCAGTAATAACAGTATCGGTGTCGCTATAGCTTAGTTGATATAAGTGGACGGTTTTTAACCAATCTAAAAATTGTTCAGCATGCAATGGGTGGTGAGATAGCCAGGAATCTGGTATAAGAGTTTCTAAAATGGTCTTAATTGAAGCAGGTTCTACAGTCGTTTTGGCATCAGCCTCATAATTGACCATGATTATGGCCTTACAAGGATAATTGTCCTTTTTAGGATGATCGCATGGTAAATACCTTAGTGGGCCTTTGTTTTTATTGAAAAGGGTAATAGGTAAATTCTCAAAATCCGTTATCAAGGGTTGTAATACACTAAATGCGCCTTCCTTTATTGAAATTGCCGATGGGTTATGATAAATATGACCATCTTTAGCTAGCATTGGTGAGACATCATCAGCTAATAATTCATAACCATTTGCAGCTAATAGCGCACATAAGGTGCTTTTTCCTTTCCCAGAATTACCAATAAATAAGATGGAGTTGGTACCATCAGAGATTGTAGATCCATGAAAAGTGCCTACCCAGTCAGACTCGTCTTTATCGTGCATTACACAGAGCAATTGCATAATAAATTTACCTTGTAGTAAATGATAATCGCGTTGAGCTACAGATGTAATTAATTGCTGGTTTTTAAATAATGTTAATCGCCCACTTTCTAAATAAATGTCAAAGGTGATTTGAGCGTCTATATTGTTTTTATTAACCTCGAGATGAGCTAGGGCAGGGTGAATGGTGTTTTTAACCAATTCAGTATCATAGTTAATCGTTATCAGCTTATCATTTACACTATAATACTTTGTTATATTACTGTTGCTGTGGTTAAACTCAGCGCTATCTTCTAAAGATGAAGTGTTACTTGCGTTGCAGCTTTCTAAATAGATTTTAAGGTTGTTGGTAATGGAACTGAGGTTAGAAACATGCTCAACAGAAGAAATTTTAGACCCAAATTCATCTAAAGAATTGGATTTTAAATAAAAATCTAAAAGAGATTTAAACTCAGATTCAACTATACTATAGTTATTGGATGTTGAGTACCACAATACCCAATACAGACCAAACAACCGTTGATATGTTGGTGCTAAGTCGTTATTCAAAATATAAAAAGAAAATTAATCGAAGGGGTTTCCTCCTGGATCTGGGGGAGAAGACGATTGTGCTTTAAGTGGATTTAAAATCACAAAAGTTCCTACAGCTGTTAATGCAGCATACTTACCCATCTTTTTAATGGCATCTTTACGTGTGATTTTATCTGTATGGTTATCTTTCTTCATGGCAGTAGCCTAAATATTTAAATCAAAAATAATAAAATAATTTATTTATAAAGCCATAATCTCAAAAGGATTATGATAAAAAAACTAACTTAAGTATAAAAAACGAGATTTTATCAAAAATACAAATTTAATACACAGCATTACAGTGAAAAAACCTCGTTTCCTTATAGTTGTATACGCAAAACTACTACGCTTGGTTTTAGTTTAATATTATTTTTTCAGTTTTACTTGTACGGTCATTAGATAATTCTACTATATAAACACCAGTACCCAATTCACTTGCAGCAATGGTCTGTAGTGTTGTAGTGGTATCTAACTGTTGAGAACGCACCAAACGCCCTTGTATATCATAAATATTGGCAATGGTATGCTCTACGAGTTGTCCCGAAATAACAATACTGCGTTGCGCCTGATTGGTATAAATCGTTAAATCATCAAAGCTATTTTCAACGGTTGATAAGGAGCTGTCAGAAAATCTTAAATAGAATCTTCCAGTCCCGATCAATTCAGTCGCTGGTGTAAGTACATAATCACCTGAACTTAGCAATGTTGATGTTGAGGCTACAGTATCATCTAAATACACTTCAACGGTACTTGGTAATGTGTTGGTTGATACACTAAAGGTGAGCTGTTCTCCTTGGTTAGCATTAACACCTAAGGCAACCGTAGTATCACCAAAATCCATATCACCTAGGGCCTGTATAATAAATGGCGTTCCGTCATTGTCTTCCACAAGAAGCGAATAGATTGAAAAAGGAGGGGCAGTACCACCAAATATGGCAGCATCGTAACCTGGATCCAATCCTAAACTTGCATTCGCATTAAAATAAAAGTCCGTGACAGCGCCATCAGTTGCCGTTGTCAATTGAAGTTCTAAATTAATAAGGGAACCACCACGCCCAACAATGAAATCATCATCGGTTCCTGTGGTACGTATAGCAGGCGTAAATTCTACATCGTAAGCTGTAACGTCAGCAGGATCAGCACTTACCAAAAATCCTTGGCCAGGTGCTATTACTGTGGTAGGTAGCGTAGTTGCTAAATTATAAACCGTATAACTATTGGTATTGTTATTAACATCACCATCATAGCCATAGATTGCAGCCGTATCTGGCTGAAATAAATCTATGTTTCTAACACCAGTATCAACCTCATGCTCCAAGAAGTCTCGAGCCAAGATATAAGAAGGATATGGATTACCTATTAAATTCCAGTCTGCTTGCGTAGGACCTGAGTTTACAATATTATAACTCTCGCTACCTGTTATTACTGTACCGGAAAAAGTAAGTGTAGAAGTATCGTTTGTAGCAGCTCTATACCCAAGACGAGCATCTAATACTGTAGCTGCATTTGTTGTGGTAAAGTAATTTTCGTATGCTCCTGTGGTTTTATCAAATGGTGCAAAAGCTTTTTCTGTAGCATCACCAGGATTTTCCAACAGATTAGGGTTCGCTGTAGCAAAATCACCAAAAGTTTGCCCAGAAACAGGAGGAGATATTAAATCGTTATCGCCAATAGCATTGGTGTCTCCTAATGTGGAGTTGCCATTAACATGCCTTTCGTAACTTACAGTACCCGTAATCGTACCTTCTGGTATTAGGCTAGAATAGCTTGTAGAAGTAGATTCTAGTGTTATGGTGCCATTGTTAACGATAGCATTGGTAACAGTTAGGGCATTGCCTGCAGTTATTGAGACTTGTCCACCAGTATTGACGGTTAGCGATTTAAGGGTAATTGTACCATCAATTTCTAAAGTTGCACCATTCTCAACAGTAACATCGCTACTAGACAAATCACTTTGAAGTACGAGCGTTCCTCCAGAAACTGTGGTTGTTCCTGTATAAGTATTACTTCCGGAAATAGTCAATATGTTAGAGCCAACCTTACTGACATTACCAGAACCAGACATTGTACCACTTACGGAAATTTGACCACTTCCAAGATTACCAAATTCTACGGTATTAGCATTAATAAATATGTTATCCGTAAAAGTTAAACCACCAGTTGAATTAGCATGCAATTGTACTGTAGCCCCATCAATACCTATTGGAGTATTGAAGGTATGTGTTGCGCTTGAAGCATTGTAAATACCTCCCGAAGCGGATAAACCACCTCCACTGTTATTTATGGTTCTTGCTGAAGTAGCACCAGCTTCAAAATCTAGGGTGTTAACTTGATAGAACCTAACATTTGTAGTCATTGTAGTATTGCTATTATGACCTATTTTAACAAAGTTTCTAACCGTATTTCCATTATCTGGATCTCCTTGATTATTATTATCTGTTTGATAAAACCAAGGTAATTGACCATCTCCAAAATTCCCTGTAGTAACGTCACTTCTGCTGAAAACATTTTGTTGAGCTTTGACAGTGCCTCCTGTAAAAGCATATACAAATGCGATAAGCATAATTATTGAGTAATATTTTGTCATAATATAAGTAGTTTTAATTGATTTGAATATTTATTCGTAATGTTTATGATGGATAAAAATAGTGAAAAATACCCAATATTAACATATAAAAAAGTGGACTATACCAATAGCCCACTTTTCAACCGTATGAATTATTCTAAACTAAAGTATCTTAATTTAAGATCACTTTTCGTGATTTACTCGCAGTGTTATTACTAACTTTTACAACATAGATACCAGTACTTAAATCACTAATGTTAATGCGTTGTGTTCTTAATGCCGTATCTAAATCAGTACTGAGCACTTGTCTTCCTTGAAGATCATAAATGTGTGCCACAGAAGATTCTGGTAATTCTCCAGATATAACAACAGTTTTCTCAGTTCTATTGGTAAAAATGCCTATTTGGTCAAAAATAGCGGTTGGCACAGATAATGCACTATCACCTAGTCGCAAGTAAAACCGCCCTGTGCCATTAAGATCTACAGAAGGTGTTACCGTATAATCATTAGAGTTTAATAATGTAGAAGTGTTGGCTACGTTATCATCTAGATACACATCGATGCCATTAGGTAAAGTACTTGTATCAATGCTAAAGGTAATTTCTTCTCCTTGGTTAGCGTTAACCCCTAATGGAATGGTAACGTCTAACATATCTTCCGAACTCAAGGAATTTATGGCCATACTTCTACCTGTATTATCTTCTACCAAATGAGAATACAACAAGTGTTCAGAAGTGAAGGCATCTAAGGTGGCCGCATCAAATCCTGGGTCTAGACCTCGGGTAGAATTATCATTAAAATAAAAACTTGTCGTTTCACTGGTTGTACCATTCAATTTCAGTTTCAAGTGATGATTTGTACTATTTCTTCCTTCAATAAAATCATCACTACCTGTTGTAGTACGCATATCAGCTGGGAAACCTGAGTTACCCGCAAAAACAACGGTACCTGCATTACCAGAAAGATCTCCAGTATCTGCTGCCACAAAAAAGGCCTGACCAGGAGCAATGTTTAGTGTGTTATTGGATGTGCCGTTAATTATGGTAAAATTACCTGTGGTTTGGTCACTACCGGAGTAAGTACCACTGTTATAGCCGTATATGGCTATTGCAGTAGGGTCTAAAATAGCTCCATTGGTGCTCAACCAAGCTTGTGCATCTACATAACTGGCAAAAGGGTTACCTATTAAGTTCCATTGCGAGCCTCCTGCCACAGGATTGGTGAGCATTATAGTCTGGTTGGCTTGCAAAGCATCACCTGTAAACGTCAGGGTTTCACCTGTTGTCGTGGCAACTCTATAGCCTTTGGCGTCTACAAGCGCATCTGTACTATTAGAATCATAATTTTCATAATCTGGCACAGGCGCCCCATTGTTGTACGGGCCAAATGCATACGTGGTAACTATGGTTGTTTGTGAGGCTAATTTAGTAGCATTTGTTGGACTTCCAAGCGTTAAAAACGTATCAAAAGTCAACCCACCAGAAGGAAATAAAGGCAAGGAAATCAAATCGTTGCCACCTGTACCAGTAGCACCTGTACCTACTTCATTTACAAAACGATTATAGGCAATACTACTATTTATTGAACCGTCCGATATTAAACTTGAAAACTAGATGATGTAGATTTAAGCGTTACGTTAGAAGCATTAAGTGTACCTCCTGAAGATACAATTAAGTTGGCCCCAGGATTGGTAGTTACAGAATTTACCGTAATACTAGATCCAATGGTGGCAATATTATTGACACTTAAAATTACAATGTCATCACTTCCTCCTGGTGTGCTACCGCTGCCCCAATTAGAACCGTTACTCCAATCGGTGTCCACAAAACCTTTCCATGTCGGAGTTGAAAACGGTACACCAGCTCTGTTGTGTAAACCTGGTGAGGCTGCAACAGGGTTGGCAGCAATGCTCAAATGCTGTACAAACCCACCAAACAGATCTTCACTACGGCCTAAGGATTGATCGTCATCACCTTCTGAGCCATAGGTATAAGTCGCAATAACGTTGCTGCTCGTGTCTTCTAATGTTACCGTATCACCGCTGTTATTAAGTTGAAGGTTTCCAGTTGATGCCGTTTCAGAAGCTCCACTTATACCTGTAGGCGTACCGCCTCCAAACACGACGACAGAGCCACCAGCCGGAAGCACTAAACTTCCAAAGGTATGTTTAGTACCTGCCGCATCAGATAGTGTGTAGCCTGTAATATCAACTGATGTGATATCATTATTTACTAGCTCTACGAATTCATCATCGGAAAAATCGGCTATGCCATCACCGTTTGAATCTATGCCTGTGGGATCGGCCATAATCTCATTGATAACAATATTAGGTAGAGGAGGAGTATCATCATCAAGTATGGTCACGGTATGCGTAGCCTGCGAAATCACCAAACCAGTGACAGAACTCGTTTCCGTAATAGTCAGCTCTATAGTTTCATCATCAAAATCGGCATCGTCATTTATGTCTATCGTAATATTTTGAGTACCATCAGCTGTAAATGATAAGGAAGTTGGCGAAGTGAAATTATAATCTCCAGCTTCAGCTGTATCTCCTGTAACATTGACATCGATATCAATTTGATTGCCATCGTAATTGCTTACAGTGATGGGTATGTTTGAACTTGTAAATGTGGTATTGGTTTCGTTTTCTGTACTTGTAGCAGAATCAAAGCCTATTGTAGGGTTAGATGAACTACCACAGGTTATTGTCCCTACAAAATTAGATGTATCGCTTGAAGACATTGTCCAATTAGCAGCATTATTTAATACTGCAAGTAATTCTGACTGTGTACCTGTTGTCACAGCACCAGCATATTTACCATTATCATTTTCTGAAACTGCAATAGCGGAAGAGCCATCAACTAGCCCTGATGGTAAAGCACTATTGTTAGAATTAGTAGAGTCAGCCTGCCATGAGGTTCCTTCAAAATTTATAGCAGCAATAAATGTAGGACTAGATGATAAACCTTGATAGGCCAAAATTTGGTCGCCGCTAGAAGATAAAGCTAATCCGTGTGTAGATCCTGTAATGCTAACAATATCTCCACAGTTATAAGCTTGAGGAGCAGTCCAAAGAAAAGTTCCTTCGTTAGCTCTAAAAGAACCTGAAGCTTGCCATCCATTATCGGTAAATGATATTTCAGTCCCTGAGTCAATAGATGTAAGTATTACAAAACTGAACTCATCGGGTGAATCTGAGTCAAAATCAACAAAGGCGATATCACCAGCACTTAATGTCGATTGCCCAAACCCAAGGCCAGTAAATAAAATAGTAATCAAAAAAGCGTAAAAATGTTTCATGTGTGTCATATATAATCTGTCTATAATCCATTAAAAATAAGGATAGTTAAGTCTATATACGCAGAAAAGGGGAAACAAATATAATAAAACTATACATGGTTTTGATATTTACATATTAACAAAGCGTTAATAGAAGTAAATTTAACAATTAGAGCATAACACTAAAATAACGCCCCTTGTTTTAGGAAATTACTGAAAGCATCTAGAAGAATGGTTTCACACGTGAAACAAATTTACAATGGTGTATTATTAACAATATTTCTAATGTCAATAGCTAAACACCTGTCAATAAGAGTGTTAATGTATTTAAAGTCAGTATTGTAGGTTCTGATTTATAGAAAGAAGAAATACACTCAGATTCTGTTAAAAAGTTTGTTTTATAAAACGAAATGTTGGTTGCATCTTTGTATCTGTCAGTTAGGCACTTAGCTATAGTGTACTATGACAAACAACTTTTATTAATTTAAATTTTAAAATGCCTATGGCAGTAAAATTTCAGGCGCAAGCCAAACGAAACCCTCAGGATATTACATTGCCTGAGAAGTACTACGCAGCAGCGATAGCTGATGGAGAAGTAGATTTAGACATGCTCGCAGAGCAAATCGCGTACGAGTGTACGGTAACCGAATCAGATTGTTATGCCGTGTTGCTCTCATTAGAGCGTAACATCATTCAATCCTTAGATGCTGGTCGTATTGTTAGACTCGGACGCTTAGGTAATTTTCAGGTCGGTCTTAGCTCAGAAGGAGTGGACACTGAAGAAGAAGTAAACGCTAGTCTCATTACAAAATCACGTATTTTGTTTAGACCAGGCAAACGTTTACGACAATTATTGACAAATTTGTCATATAAAAAAGCGAGTTAGGATCCGTTTTTTTAATTAGCCTAGAGCTATGTTGGCCTTGAGTGTTTCTTACCGCTCAAGGCCTTTTTATTCCTGCGAAAGCAGGAATCGCTTCGTAAAGCCTTCTGTCATTGGCTGCGCCGAACCTTCGGTTTCAGAGGGAACGCAGAGACCGAAGAATCTCATCGAATTATAAGCAAAAGATTCTTCGCTATGACTACGACAAGCTCAGCCTATCAGCTCAGAATGACAATATCCTTATCATCCCAGCAAAGCACAGCCTTATGTCATTCCGACAAAGAACAGTGTCGTTTGTCATTCAGAAGAAGCCCAGTATCGTTTGTCATTCGAAAGAAATACAGTATCGCTTGTCATTCAGAGGGAACGCAGAGACCGAAGAATCTAGCACATAAAAAAAGAGATTCTTCGCTATGCTCAGAATGACATTCCGCCTGTAATTGACTACGCCGGACCACGAAGTGCCGACTATCTTCGATTTTAGATGAAACACAGTTTTTGTCATTCAGTAGGGAACGTAGAGACCGAAGAATCTCTTAGAACACGCGCTAAAAGTCGCGCAACGTCCACTAAAAACCTCATCAACATCCAAGCAAAAGTACCGCAACCTCCAAGTCAAAGCTCAGCACCTTAGCACCAAAAGTTCAGCGCCTTTTTAAGGATACTATGCGCAATGGTTGTTAACAGCATGATTTTTAGGTTTCGGCCTCAGATTATTTTACGTAAAAAATGAATTGAAGCGAAGGATTAAGTCAAAAATGTTGAAGCACAAAGCTAAAATCACTTAATAATGTAAGCAATATATTCTAAAATCTTCTTGTGTTACGAGATCTTTATTTTTGCGCCTAAGCGAAAGAAATTTTTAGTAAAATCATCTGCAGTCTTGATTTTTTTGGTTCTTTTTTTTATCAAGGAACTGCGAAGCAATCATGAATAAAAAATGAACAAGACTAAAACCACAGTAGCTTTCGAATAGAACCGTAATCATGATTAAAAACAAATATAAACCACAAAAAAAAGCCTAAAAAGCGAGTTAGGATCCCTGTTTTTTAGGCTAAAGCTATCTTGGCCTTGAGCGTTCTTACCCACTCAAATCGATAGTGTATGGTTACAAAAGTACAATATTTAATAGACTTTTCTGCTGGTGCTGGAGGGTTCTTACTTGGAAGGCAGTCCGTTGTTTCAATTTAAAGTGCCTTTATACTATGATGCTGAGAGAATTGTTTTAGTTTTGTAACCGAGCCCTGACTATAAACCATTATTTCGGTTAGGGTGTTAACAAAACCAATCTTAATGGAGAATATAAAGGTCAGTAAGTCACAGCTCAAAGGACAAGTGAGGTTAAGTGGTGCAAAGAACAGTGCCCTCAAATTGCTAACGGCTTCTGTGCTTACCGAAGAACCTGTTGAAATACACAATGCGCCCAATGGCTTATTAGATATGCAAGTGCATATTAAAATGCTCAACAAAATGGGTAAAACCTGTGTTGAAGGTGAACGTTATCTAAAGATTACTGAGAATAGAATTAACCCAGAACTACTTTGGGACGAACGCTCCATTAGAAACTCCTTGCTAATCCTCGGTACCTTAACCACGAGGTTTGGTGAAGGCAAGGTGCCACTGCCAGGAGGTTGTAAATTGGGAGACCGAAAGTACGATCTGCACGTTATGATTTTAGAGCAAATGGGTGCCAAAGTCTGGGAAGAAGAGGGTTACTTATGTACCAAAGCTAACGGAAAACTCAAAGGAGGTGATATTCATTTGTCTATGCGCTCCACGGGAGCAACAGAAAACGCAATACTGTGTGCTACCTTAGCGACAGGGACTACAACGGTTTGGAATCCGCACATACGCCCAGAAATTATAGACCTTATTACTATGCTCAATAAAATGGGAGCTAAGATTAAAGTGTACGGTCAAAAATGTATTGTTATCCAAGGAGTGGAAGGTCTCAACGGTGTAAGGCACCGTGTTATATCCGATAATATGGAGGCATTGACTTGGGCCATTGGTGCCGTAGTAACTAATGGTGATGTAGAGATATTAGACTTCCCTTTTCAACATCTCGAAGTGCCGTTGGTGCACCTACGCGAAAGCGGTATGCAATTCTATAGAGGCGAAAACTCATTGATTGTAAGGGGAGGTGAAGCTTATCCAATTGACATTAGTACAGGACCTTATCCTGGTATTAATTCAGATATGCAACCGCTATTTGCGGTTTTTGGTGCCACATCAAAAGGAGAGTCTAGGATTATAGATTTAAGATTTCCTGGGCGTTATGGCTACGCCAAAGAATTAGCCAAAATGGGAATGGACTACAAGATAGAAGGAGACCTCCTAAAAATACAAGGTGGTAAACCACTATCTGGAGCTAAGGTTAGGGCCTTGGATTTAAGAGCGGGAATAGCACTTCTACTTGCTGCTATGACCGCTGAAGGTGAAACCGAAATTGAAAATGCCTGGCAGATAGGTCGTGGTTATGAGAATTTAAAGGAGAAGTTGACGGGTTTAGGCGTAGATTTTTAATCAAAATAAGCGATTTGAATACTTTCATTAGAGATGTATTTAGTGTTGGGGTATCTAAAATACTTGTAATTGGATTATCAACTTCCATAATAATAGCGAGGGTTCTTGGCCCAGAAAAAAATGGGATCATTGCCGCACTTTTGGTTTACCCCTCCTTATTTATGTCTGTCGGATCTTTAGGCATAAGACAGTCTACTGCCTATTTTTTAGGCAAAGGGATTTTTACAGAGGGGCAGATAAAAAAAGCAATAACACAGATATGGTTGTTTACTTCTGTATTTAGTATGGGTGTTTGTTTTATTTTGATGCGGTATTTTAGCAAGTCAGGTGAAAATTTAGGGCTTGTTATTTTGGCATTGCTGCCCATACCATTTACATTATTTAACACCTATAATTCAGGGATTTTTTTAGGAAAAAATGAAATAGGGTATTTTAATAAAATTAATTGGATCCCAACCTTTATAGTTTTAATTATTACCTCCGCACTAGTGTTATGGCTTTCTTTTGGTATATCAGGATATCTCATGGCCATAATAGGTGGCCCTCTTTTTATCAGCTGTATTCTGTTATTTAAAAACAAGTTCATTAATGCCTTTACTTTTAAATATGATTGGAGGGTTATAAGACAAATGCTGTCCTTAGGGCTAGTCTACGCCTTTGCTTTATTGGTTATCAATTTAAATTATAGAATAGATGTTATTTTATTAGATAGGCTTGGTACAGCTTTTGAGACAGGTATTTATTCTAAAGGTGTTAGTGTTACGGAATATTTATGGCAAATCCCTATGTTATTGAGTACTGTAGTTTTTGCGCGCAGTGCGGTTTCTAAAAATGATAGAGGGTTCTCCCTAAAAGTCGCGCAATTATTAAGGTTGTCATTTTTGGTTATAGGGATAGCATCTTTGGTTTTATTCTTGTTATCGGAGTTTATTATTGTATTGATGTTTGGAGAAGCCTTCATAAATAGTGTTTTAGTGCTTAATACATTATTACCTGGTGTGGTACTCTTAACCATATTTAAAGTCATTAATATGGATTTGTCTGGTAAAGGAAAGCCCTGGGTATCTCTCAAGGCTATGATACCTGCCTTGATTCTCAATATTATTTTAAATGTTATCTTCATCCCTGGATATGGCGCTGTTGGCGCTGCATTGGCTTCAACTATTAGCTATAGCCTAGCTGCTTTATTATTTATTGCTTTCTACAGTAAAGAAACTGAAATACCAATTATGACCTTAATTAGCTATAAGCGCTCAGATTTTCAGCCCATTGTACAACTGATTAAAAAGTTTAAATCTTAATCATATATGCGCATTTACAAAAATTTTGATTTAACGGAGCACAATGCCTACAGGATAAAATCGGTCTGTAAAACGGCCTATTTTCCAGATAGCGAGGCGGATATTATAGAGTTATACAAAAACGAAAGAAATTTTGTCCTTTTAGGAAGTGGGCATAACATTATTTTATCAAAAGCATATTACGACCAAGCATTTTTAATTTTAAACGGAAATTTTAATGCCATAGAGGTCAATAAATCCATGGGTGTAATTACGGCCGAAGCTGGGGCATCCATTCTAGAGCTTAGTGAAATAGCTGAAAAAAACGGGTTAGCTGGTCTTGAGTTTTATTATGACATTCCGAGTTCTGTTGGTGGTGCCGTGGTTATGAATGCGGGTACAAAGGAAGGTGAAACCAAAAACATCTTAAAGAAAGTACGTTTTCTCGATCTTTCAGATATGAAGGTAAAAGAACAATACCGTAAGGAGTTAGAACTGGAATATCGCAATAGCGTCTTTCAAAAACAAAAAGACAAGATTATCCTAAAAGTGTGGTTTCAATTAGAAAAAGGAAACTCTCGGGATATAAGACGCATCATGGATGAGTCTAAGGCAAGGCGATGGTCTAAACAGCCAAGAGAATATCCCAATTGTGGTAGTGTGTACAAAAGACCTCCAGGGCGTTTTGTTGGCCCCATGTTAGATGAACTTGGGCTAAAGGGCTACAGGGTAGGCGGTGCGGAAATATCCCAAAAACACAGCGGCTTTATTGTAAACATAAACAATGCAACTGGCGCAGATATATTAGAAATAATTAGGTACACCAAAGAAAAAGTTAAAGAAAAATTTGGTGTGGATTTAGAAGTGGAACAGCGTATTATATGACAATAGTTTATTTTATAACCACAGTTGGTCACGGTAAAGGAGGACATTTTCATAGTTTAAATACTATAGCCAATGCAATTGGTAAGACTCAAAATGTACATGTAATAAATATTGGGTATAAGCCTTCTGAAGTGTTGGACAGAGCAAATTATAGCTACACATTTGTGGGTTTTAATGGGTATAATGTCTTAACCACTTATGCAAAAATCAATAAGCTTATAGCACAACTGCAACCAGATGTTATTCATGCCTTCGACGTAGAGTCGTTTGCGTTTAGCAGGCGGTTTTCAAAAAAACGAAACCAGCCCTCGTTTTTAAATAAATGTGGAGGACCAAATCCAAAAAAGTATTTTCCGCAACCTAATCAACTCATACTGTTCAGCAAGGAAAACGAGACTTATTTTAAAACTAATCCAAGATATAACAACACCTGTGTAACTGTAATTCCCAATCGGGTTAAACCTGTTAATGTAGATACAGAGAGGGTGTCAAAGTTTTTAAATAAATATGGTACTGCCGAGTTGTCGTTGCTTAGAATTGCAAGAATAGGGAAACACTATCATAAATCCATAATACAGGCCATCAATGTATTGGGTTGGTTAAGGTCTAAGGATATACCTGTAAGACTCATAATTATAGGAACCATCCAGAGCAATACGGTTTATGATGAAGTAAAAGAATACATTAGCTCAAAAGCACTTGAGGAACACGTTATTATAGAAACCTCAGATGAGTTTACTCATAATGCTAGTGAACTATTGGATGTGGGAGACATCATTATCGGTACAGGTCGTAACTTTATGGAAGCGGCTAGTCTCAATAAAATGCTGCTGGTACCTTATAAAGACTCAGACTATCCGTTGCTGGTTACGGATTGTAATTTCGATGAGATTTTTGCAACTAATTTTTCACCAAGAACCCAAGTTTCTGGCTTTAACGAGGAGCAAAACCTCAATAAAATATATCAGCAACTAAATAGTAAACAAGCATTAACCTCAAAAACGTGGTTTAACAACTATTTTAATGTTAAAGGGGGAGTAAAAGCTTATAAAAGTTTATATTTAAATCAAGACATACCAAAAAAATCGAGGAGAATAGATACTTTGGTGAATGTGTTATACGCTATTAAAACTTTCATCGTAGGATGATAAGGAACCTTTTAAGAAAAATCAAAGCAAATACGAAGCCTAATGAAAATATTGATAGCCGGAGATGTTGTGCCTATAAATTCTAACAGAAACATTTTTAAAAGTAAAAATGTTCTAGATTATTTTTCTGATTTTAAATCAGTGTTTACTGAGGCGGATTTATTTGTTGCTAATCTTGAATGTCCATTGACTTCAGCTAATCAAAAAGCTGCAAAATCAGGATCATCAATAAAGGCTGAGCCAGACGCTATAGAAGGAATAGGAAGTATTAATGTTAACCTACTGTCTATGGCAAATAATCACATAGGAGATTTTGGAGGTATAGGAGTTAGGGATACCATTAACCAATTAAAAAAGCATAAGCTAAGTTACTTGGGTGCTGGTGAGAACCCAAATGAAGCCCGAAGACCATTTATACATAATGCTAAAGGTAAAACCATAGGGGTGTTGAGTTACGCTGATTTTGAATTTGGTATGGTAAATGAACACCGACCAGGTGCAAATCCATTTGATACAATCCATGCTTTTGAGGATATAAATAGCATTAAATCACAGACAGATTATATCATTGTGATGCTTCATGATGGTAAAGAATATTATTCCTACCCATCGCCTCAACTACAAAAAATAGGTAGATATCTCATAGATTTGGGAGTAGATATAGTCGTGTGCCAGCATTCACATGTTATAGGTGCTGTGGAGAATTATAAAGCAGGGACAATTGTGTATGGGCAAGGTAATTTTTTATTTGACTACAGAGATAATCGTACAAAAGAATGGTCCAGCGGTTTTTTTATAGAGATTAATTTAAAAGAAAAAATAGATATAGACTACATTCCGTTTAAGCAAAATTATCCTGGCATATCCAGATTGTCTAAGCAAGAAGAAGAGGTGTTTCGTTTACAGTTAGCAGAACAAAGCAAACATGTGCTAGATCCAAATTTTATTAAGGCATCTTGGGCAGACTTAATAAGTAAGCAGTCTTCAACCTATTTAAGCACAGCACTTGGGCACAACAGCTTCCTTGCTAAAGTCCTTAAGAAAACAGGACTGTATAAATATCTAATGAGTAAAGAAATCTCATTGATTATGTTAAATTATATAAGGAGTAGAGTGCATAGAGAAAGCTTTAGGGAGGTTTTAGAACAACGAATAGAAAATAAGAATCAGCAATAGTCAATAACAATGAAATTATTAATAACCTTAATCAGATTTGGTTTTCCTTTGTTGCTGTTTACGGATTTCACATCCAATATTTTAAGCAACGTTGCAATACTCAATGTATCAAGAGGCTTGAGGTTATTCATCCTTATTTTGTTTGTAATCGAAAACATCAAGTACTACAGCATTATAAAAAAGTTCTATTTTTTTAAGACTTTCGCACTGTTTGCTTTTGTACTTTTTCTCTACATCTTTACGGATAGAAATATCGTCGAAGGTATCTGGATGTTTCTTAAGTTGCTGTTTTGGGTTTTAGGCTTAAATGTTCTTTTTGCTTATGCCTATATAGGCTTGTTTAAATTTTCTGATTTTTTTAAGGTTATTAAAACGGTAGCAATTATAGCCTTTGGTTTTACTATATATTTCTATGTGTCTGGTTATATAGAAGATGACTATAACGTAGCGGCATATCTTGTCTTATCATTTTATCCTGTGGTCTTGTATTCAAGTAATGCGTTTACCAAAAATAGGTTACTGTTACTACTGTGTATGATTTCGGTATTCATTACCGTGAAAAGGGGGGCGGTAATTGCGTTTTCTTTGGCGTCCATACTCTACTATATTGGTAGTTTATATTCTAGTTTTTCGATGAAGAAATTGTTCTTTGGTATACTGATTTTATCAGCATTTGCTTTTTCTGCTATATACTTTATAGAGCAGCAATCGGATAGGCTTGAAGATCGTTTGTCAACTGAGCAGTTCGATATCAGTAACGAAAGAGCAGGTTCAGGGCGGGTAGGTGCTTATACGAGGATTTATGAAGCTTGGTATAATTCTGACAATATAATATTGGGCTTTGGGAATCAGGAGGATTCGTATAGGTATAGTGGTCGCCGAACTGTTGCACATAGTGATATTTTCGGTTTTCTATACAATTTTGGTTTGGTAGGTATTTTATTAATTCTATTGGTGTATCGTAAAATTTTATTATTTCATTTTAAATACCGAAGAATCAACGATGGTAATCGCTTTATGGTTTTAGTGTTGTTTACTATTTTATTATTAGTTAATATTTATTCAGGTTTATTTTATATTACCGAAACCATATACTTATTATCATTATTTCCTTATCTGCAAATTAGGGCAATGAGGTATGAATTAATTAATTCTAGACATGTTCAATAGTAGAGATAAGAATAATTATAAATTTAATAATCTATATACACTACCTCTATATAAAGGTTATGAGCACAATTGGGCTGAGGATTACGCGCGGTTGGTGGATAAAGAACCGGAATTGTCTATCGATATCACCTCAATCACTTCGTTTTTATCCGTAGGTCAATTTAGTAAAAACCGAACCTTGTTTAACGAGATTAAACGCTTGCCTTGGCTCGCTGAACCATTACCAAATGGAGCTTACAAAGAACTTCAGCTACCAAAACATGATTTCAAAACGGGTACCGATGATGACTTGGCTAAACTACTGTTTCAGAAATTATGTGATGAAGCCAGAGCTGTAAGTCGCCACAACCCAAAAATTTATATTCTATTAACAGGGGGCTTAGATAGTAGAATTATAGCTGGTGTCTATAGTTATTTATATAACAACGGTGAATTAAAGGAAAAGCCCAAGTGCTTAACTTGGGGAATTGAAAATTCTAGAGACGTCTATTATGCCAAGCTCATGGCAGAACATCTAGATTTTGATTGGCAACGCATACCCCTAAACCCAGATACTGTAATGCAAAATATCAAAAAATGTGGGCAATACTTAGGTATGTTACATTCGCCAGAAATGTTACATAGTATGTTGTGGTTTAAAAATTTACCTTCAGATGCTATGGTAATAGCAGGCAGTTTTGGAGATTCTATAGGTAGAGGTGAGTTTTCAAGCTTACACTTACTACAACTAGAACATAAACAACCCAAAAACACGTACAATTTATTGCAACCAGAGGTTTATAAGATAGGTGCAAAGGGGCTTAATAATGATTTACAGCATATACATCGCAGAGGTGGTAGGGACACTTTAAATTATATGCAGTGCGAATACTGGATGCAGGGCTATAGAATGCGCAACGGTCTGTGCCACGCGCTGTCCGTAATAAATAGATCGGCCAATATTTACCAGATGTTTACCGCCCCTGTGGTGTATGGGTTTATGTGGAGCTTACACCCCTCAAGAAGAGACGATAACATTTATAACGCACTCTTAAAAAACCATTTTCCAAAATTGGCAGAAGTGCCATGGGCAAGAAACAATAAATCTATTAAAGGAAACTATAAAAACACGAAGTTAAAACCACATTATCACGAATATACTAAATGGTCTTCGGGTGAATTGTATCAGGAAATTAAAACTTTAGTAGATCCAAATTGGTTTATGGATACGGGACTATTCACCAAACAGAGTATAGCACATCTTAATGAGATGGTGTCTAAAAGTCAGGAAAGAGTGGGTAGACTCAATGATATATGGTTATGGTTGGCAGGCTTTAGGTTTTATATAGATCAGTTGAAAAGCGAGGGAAAGACAGTTAAATTTGGTGATGTCACAAACTATGAGGGTGATGAAGAGCTTAGCCAGAAGCAAACTATTAAAAAGAGTTTGGTGCTGTTGGCGAGTAAATCTAAGCTTGTAAATAAAACAGCCAAGCATGTCAGGAAAACCTATAGGGATATCGACTTGAGCGCCAAAAAGAAAGAGATGATTAAGAAACACCCGCCAAAACCTTATGAAATCTAAAGTGCTTATACTCACCAACCCACTTAATCACGAAGGTGGTGTGGTCAATTACTACAATCTGTTCTTCAAGCATTTTGAATCAGATACTATCACCTTAAAGCATGGATCCATTGGTTCTAGAGCCTATCTGTTTTATTATCCAATCTTAAAGCGCTTACTATATCCTTTTTATTATGTTTTAGATGTCTTTGTATATGTTCTAAAACTTATATTCGACAGAAAAATAAAAATCGTTCAAGTAAGCCCATCGTTAGTACCTGTGCCATTAATTAGAGATGGAATCTTAATTGTATTGGCAAAAGTCTTGGGTAAACAAGTAGTAGTGTTTTATAGAGGTTGGAAGTTACCGACCTATAACAGGATAAAAAACAATACAATATTAAAAGCATTGTTCAATGCTGTATTTCAAAAAAACACCTTGCAGGTAGTTCTGGCATCATCCTTTAGACAAGATTTATTAAACCTCACACCCAAAAAGGTTAACGAAATAATGGTGACTACAACCGCTATTGATAAAACCCAAATAATCAAACCAAATAAGGATTTGTTACAAGCTCCGGTAAAAGTCTTGTTTTTGGGAAGGATTCAAGATTTAAAAGGCATAGAGGAACTCATAGATGCAATAATGGAACTTAAAAAACAGCAACAGTTGAGTGCGTTTCAGTTTTCCATAGTCGGGCATGAGAGTAAGTCAGGTTACTTAGATACCTTGAAAGGAAGATTAAAAGCCAATGGTATAGCATCAGATAAAGTGGCGTTTTTAGGACGTATTACCGGTAGAGAAAAATATCGTCTTTATGCCAATCATCACGTTTATGTACTGCCTTCATATACAGAGGGTTGTCCAAATAGCTTATTAGAGGCATTAGCCTCTGGGCTGTTTTGTATCA
>WKLD01000006.1:0-39055 GCA_011316045.1 Picochlorum costavermella | reverse complement strand
CCGATTCTCACGAATCGGATTTTTTGTTTTTAATCTTTACTTCCCAAAGGCCGTAATCACTAAATGTCTTCTAGAAGCATTATTTCTATGCTCACATAGATAAACTCCTTGCCATATACCTAGGTTAAGCTTCCCATCTGTTATCGGAATTTGAACTGATGAGCCCATTAAAGATGCTTTTTATGTGAGCAGGCATATCATCAGAGCCCTCAAGGGTGTGCTTGTAGTAGGGTTGATTTTCGGGCACTATTTTATTTATGTGACTTTTCGAAATCTTGCCTAACTGTTGGATCAGCATTTTCATTTATAGTTAAACTTGCCGAAGTGTGCTTTATAAAGACTTGTAATTGACCAATAGAAATCTCCTTAATTTCAGGAATAGCGTTTAAGATTTCAGAGGTTATCAAATGAAATCCTCTGGGATGAGCTCTTAATATAATCTCTTTTTGAAAATATTTCATCTAAAATCTATTTAGATTCATCTGAAATTTCATCAATGGCTAACTTAAATTCTTCCCAATCAACAAGTTCGTCACCATCCGTATCATAGCCTTCTATAAGTTTTGAACTTACAATACCACGAATAAAACCACTTATTTCGGCTTGTTTCAATAGCCTTTTAATTTCGTCTTTTGATAGTTTTCCATCTCCATCCTTGTCAAAAAAAGCAAATGCTTGTTCTGGAGTGTCAAAATGATTAGTGATTAAAATTTGAATTTTATTTAGTATATCTTCTTTTCTTCCCATTTTAACTTGGATTAATTACCAGTTTAAAATACAAAAAACTTATATGATATCATGTTTTCTGCTTCTTCTTTTTAGCAGCGGGAAACAAAACATTGTTGAGTATTAATCGATAACCCGGCGAAGTTGGGTGTAGATCTAGTTCTGTTTTTGGATCTCCTACTCTATGGGTGTAATCTTCTGGGTCGTGACCTCCATAAAACGTAAAGAAACCTTTTCCTTTAATACCATGAATATATTTGGCCTCACCATTGGTTCTATTTTCACCCATAACCAAAACATTAGATTTTATTTGATCTCTGGTAAATGATGTCGTCTGTCCCATAAAACCCTTTACCAAAGATGTATGGTTTTGTGTCAACATGGTTGGAATAGGGTCCCATTTAGCAGAATATTCCATCAAAGAAAAATAGTCTGTTTTGAATGGAATTTGACGCTTCTGTGTCATATCGATAGATGAAAACTCATAAACATTTGGGCTTCTTTCTAAAATATAATCCTTAAAAGCAAATGTTTTTGAATAGTCAATTTTATTTTGATAACCAGGATCGCTGCCATCTCCATCAAACATAGGTTCACAAATATCAACTCCTTCTGCAGATAGTGCAATATCAAAACTATCTGTTGCAGAGCACATGGCAAACATAAATCCGCCACCAACAACATAATCCCTTATCTTCAATGCTACATCTAATTTGGCATCAGATACTTTATCATATCCTAATTTTGTCGCCAAGGCTTCGGCGGCTTTCTTTTCTTCTATATACCAAGCGGCAGAACGATAGGTTCTGTAGAATTTTCCATATTGGCCAGTAAAATCTTCGTGGTGCAAGTGTAACCAATCATAGAGTAGTAATTCATCCTTTAGAACTTCTTCATCATAAATCGTTTCATAAGGAATTTCAGCATAAGTCAAAACCATAGTCACAGCATCATCCCAAGGTTGTTTACCATAAGGAGTATATACTGCAATCTTCGGAGCTTTTTCTAGAACTACAGCTTCTTGGTTCACTGCAGGACTACTTATTTCGTCTAAAATTTCAGCAGCTTTAGAATCTGAAATAACCTCAAATGAGACTCCTCTTATTTGGCATTCGCGTTGAATAATATCTGCATCTGGCAATAAAAATGATCCTCCTCTGTAATTGAGTAACCATTTCACCTTAAGCTCTCGCTCAAGCGTCCAATACGTAACACCATAAGCCTTTAAATGATTCTCTTGCGATTCGGCATCCATAGGAATAAGAATATAAGAAGCATATGCATTAAAGCTGAAGAAAAGGATAAATATTATTAAGGCTATTTTTTTCAAGTTCATAGATTTAGAACGAAATATAGTCAAATTTTAGTCTATCGCTATGTGATTTATAATTCTTTTAAGACCTATAAAGCATATCTTAGTAACTTATTATAGTGTGGCTGACTCTGGTTTAGAAGTTCATTAAGATGCTCTGGGAATGGTTTCTCTTTTGGTTTATACTTTTGAAATCCACTTGATTTGTGCACATTATGATACCAGAATTTAGCCCATAATCCATCTTCTTCTCGTTGTTGTGGCTGCCAAGACAACATGTTTTCATCGAAAGGTATTTTGGCAAAATCACATAACCTTTGAAGTGTTTTTCTAGGGTTTTCTAATACTTTTCTCGAATCTAACACCGTGAAAGGAATATCATGTTTTTTGAAATAGTCCAGTAATTCTATATGCAACTCATAACCTACATCATGAAGTGATGGATTATTAATAACCTTATCAAAAGAGGGCAACATGTCTTTTGGGTCTCTAGTTAAAATCACATTAACGGTTTCTTTCATAAAATCCCTATCCAAATCCAATAAATGATGCGTCATATGCTTAAAGAACAGCACTGGCTTTTCAGTATTGGTCAACATCATATTCACAACTTTATCTCCATCACTCTCCATGGTTTCTAGAATATCTTCTGCACCTGGATGATAACTATGTGCTTCAGGATGATGTCTTAAATAAAAAGCATAAAGTGGTTCATCAAATACTTTAGTATCTGATCGTTGCGCGAAGGAATACATTAAAGCTGTTGAAATATTGCGCGGCCCAGACCACAAACATATACGTTTTGTTTTAGCCATTCTTTACTATATTTTCAATTAACGACTCGTAGAGTCCGCTAAGTCTTCTTGTCATTTCCCCATAACTCCCCTCACCTATTGGCCTACCATCAATTTTTGTCACTGGAGTTAAACCTCCGAAAGTTCCGGTTACAAACGCCTCATCAGCTCCGTACACATCAAATAACGAAAAGTCTTTTTCTTTACAAGGAATATTATTTGAGCTACAAACCTCAATAACTTTGGCTCTGGTAATACCATTCATACAATATTTGCCGGTTGACGTCCAAACCTCACCATCTTTCACAATAAAAAAGTTTGTGGCATTACAAGTAGAAACGAAACCGTTAACATCTAACATCAATGCTTCGTCTGCACCAGCTTCTATGGCCTGAATCAACGCTTGCACTTCATGCAGTTTACTATGGCAATTTAATCTTGGGTCTAAATAATCTGGCGAACCTCTTCTGATTGTACTTGTAAATAAGCTAATTCCTTTTTCTTTTGAATCTTTGGATGCTTTTTTATACTCAGGAATTATGACCACATTAGGTCCTGAAATTGTTAACCTTGGATCTTGTGATGGTGTTTTTTTTATGCCTCTTGTAATCATTATTCTAACATGAATACCATCCGTCATGTTATTGGCATTTAAGGTTTTCCTAACTTTATTTGTCAGCTCTTCTTTTGTGAACGGTAATGACATCCCAACAGTCTTTGCTGATTGCCACAAACGTTTAAAATGATCTTCCAAGAAAACCAAAACACCATTATGTAATCGCAAGGCTTCCCAAACACCATCACCTACTAAATAACCACTATCAAACACAGATATCTTAGCATCATTACGTTTAAAAAGTTCATCATTAATAGATATAAGAATAGAATCGTTTCTAGAATCATCTTGAGCATTGTGAGTGCCGTGTACCATACCAGTAATTTTTAAAGTAGAAAGATACTTAAAATTACATTTTTACAGCAAAAAAACTATGATCCTATTCTAATGTAGTTTGCTTACCAGAAAGCAAACTAGCAATAATTTTAGTACTTGGAAATTGGTCTAGAATAATTTTGATGAATACAGTTATTGGTATCGCCATTATTAGTCCAGGAATTCCCCACAGAAAACCCCAAAACATAAGCATAACTAAAACAGCAATAACATTAATTGAAAAAGATTTACCCATAAATATAGGTTCTAAAATGGCTCCAAAAGTTACTTGTACTAAAGTTATTGCCAGTACAAAAAAGAACAACGTACTTGTTGGGTCTAACTCTACAAAGGCAAAGATTGAAAGGAAAATCACAGATACAAACGAACCAACCATCTGCACAAAGTTTATGGCAAATGCAAATAGACCCCAAAAAATAGGGAAACTCACATCAAAAAATACACACATTAAACCCGTAAATAAGCCAGTTAGGGCACTTACTAATACTTTTACCTTAATAAATTTTATAAGATCTTTTTCAATCTTCATAAATGTTTTTACAGAAGTATATTTTTGCCTCAGCAATGTGTTGTTTAGAAGTTTATGAACATTTATTGATTCAGCCAACCATAGTACCACAAAAAACACGGTCATTAAAAGCATCGTTAAAAATGAATTTAAAAACCCAATTGTAGAGCCTAAATTTTCTTTTTGAAAAAATTGAGCCAGAGGGTTTTTATTGTCTTCAAATTCAATCCCAAAATTTTCAAAAGCATAAACTTTTAAATCACTTAATTTCTCCTCTGCCTTAGGAATGAACTCAGATTTTGTTGCTAATATTTCCTTACTAGATAACCTCACCAATTCAACTCCCAATTTTAAACCACCTGCAACCAACAGCAAAACAATAATTATGCTAATAAATTTAGGTACGTTACGTCTGCCTAACCACCGCATTAATGGTAAAAACAATAATGCAATAAACATTGAGAATATTAATGGAATAAATATAAAGGAGAGTATTTTAAGTAGATAAAATACTAGTGGAATTACTATAATCAACAACAGAATATTTGTTGTGCGTCTCTGTTCTAACATGAGGCAATTTTCTTAAAATAGCGAAATGTAAAGATACGTCAAAAAAGAATTGTGAAACTTATAAAATGCTGTTAAAAAGGTACTCCGTCATCTTCAGGCCCATCAAAAGCGTCAGATGGGTTTGGTAAATTATCTGGTCTAAAAGTATCATCATTGGGTGCGGCATTCATTTTTGAATGGAATTCACCAAACGGTGTATCAAAATCATCGAGATTATCAAACTTACCTAAGTGACCAACAAACTTCAGTCTTATATTGTCCAATCCACCATTTCTGTGCTTAGCAACAATAAATTCACCTTGCCCTTCGGTTGGTGAGCGCTCTTCATCATCCCACTCATCAATTTTGTAATATTCTGGTCTATATATAAAGGACACAATATCAGCATCTTGCTCAATCGCACCAGATTCACGTAAATCTGATAACAATGGTCGTTTACTACCACCACGTGTTTCTACAGCACGAGATAACTGTGACAACGCAATAACTGGTACGCTTAATTCCTTAGCCAAAGCCTTAAGGTTACGTGAGATAGTTGAAATCTCCTGCTCACGATTTCCCCCTTTTTGACTTCCACCAGCAGTCATTAATTGCAAGTAGTCAACCATAATGACTTTAATATCGTATTGTGATTTTAGCCTTCTCGCTTTAGCACGCAAGTCGAAAATAGACAATGATGGTGTGTCATCAATAAACAGTGGTGCCTTTTCTAGGGTCTTAACTTTTACGTTAAGCTGTTCCCATTCATGCTTTTCTAATTTTCCTGTTCTTAGTTTTTCAGAAGATAAGCCTGTTTCACTAGATATTAGCCTAGTGATTAATTGAACAGATGACATCTCTAAAGAGAAAAATGCTACAGCCTGATTAAAATCTACAGCAATATTCCTCGCCATAGTTAATGTTAAAGCGGTTTTACCCATACCAGGACGAGCAGCGATAATAATTAAATCTGAAGGTTGCCAGCCAGAGGTTAACTTATCTACTTTATCAAAACCTGTTGGAATTCCACTAAGACCTTCTTTATTCGAAATATCTTCTATCTTCTTTTTTGCCTGGATAACCAAACTCTGAGCTGTCTCTGTTGATTTTTTAACGTTACCTTGAGTAACTTCGTAAAGCTTGGCTTCTGCATTGTCCAACAAATCAAAAACATCTTTGGTTTCGTCGTAAGCCTCTTCAATAATTTCGTTGGAAATCTTAATTAAGCTTCTTTGAATATACTTTTGAAGGATAATACGAGCATGAAACTCAATATGAGCTGAAGATGACACACGTTGTGTCAAAGAAATGAGGTAAAAATCACCTCCAATTAAATCTAGTTTTTCATCTTTCTTTAATTGGCTCGAAACGGTTAATAAGTCGACAGGTTCACTATTTTCAAATAATTTGAAAATTGCTTCAAAGATGTGTTTATGCGCATCTTTGTAGAAAGACTCAGGACTTAAAATGTCAATTACTTCATCAACACCTTTCTTGTCGATCATCATTGCACCAAGCACAACTTCCTCTAAATCAATAGCTTGAGGCGGTATTTTACCCTTCTCTAAGCTGATGATAGTGCTTTTATCGACTTTATAGCCAGGTATTGGTTTTGGTTGTTTCATAAGGAACAAAAGTAGTTAAATAGTATCGACGAACTGCATACCAATCAATTTTCAATCTCAACAGGTCTTCAACAATCTAACTGTTAATAACTTAAATATATTGTTAATAGCGATAAAAAAAACCGAAGCTTAAACCTCAGTTTTTTTTAGTTGCCTATGTTTAGTGGATTTAGTCTTTATAGACTCCCATTTCATCATATTTTTCCATGCGTTGTTTCACCAGTTCTTTTGGTGATAAGTTTTTGAGCTCTTCATAAGATTTAACTATCGCATCTTTAACAGCTGAAAATGTTTTTTCTCTATTTGTATGAGCTCCACCAAGTGGTTCTTTAATAATTTGGTCCACAAGCTTCATGCGCTTCATATCCTTAGCAGTTAGTTTTAATGCCTCAGCAGCTTGTTCTTTATATTCCCAACTTCTCCATAAAATAGAAGAACAAGACTCTGGTGAGATAACCGAGTACCATGTATTCTCTAACATCATCACTTTATCTCCTACTCCAATGCCCAATGCACCACCTGAAGCTCCTTCTCCAATGATGACAGTAATGATTGGCACTTTAAGACGTGACATTTCTAGAATATTTCTTGCTATTGCTTCTCCTTGCCCTCGCTCTTCAGCTTCCAGTCCTGGATAAGCACCAGGAGTATCTATTAAAGTCACAACAGGAATTCCAAATTTTTCGGCAGATTTCATTAAGCGCAAGGCTTTACGATAACCCTCTGGATTCGACATTCCGAAATTACGGTACTGTCTTGTTTTTGTGTTATAACCTTTTTGTTGTCCAATGAACATGTACGATTGATCTCCAATTTTTCCAAGACCACCAATCATGGCTTTGTCGTCCTTAACATTTCTATCTCCATGAAGTTCTAAAAATGTCTCTCCGCAGAGCGCTTTAATATGGTCTAAAGTATAAGGTCTGTCTGGATGACGAGACAACTGAACACGTTGCCAAGCTGTGAGATTCTTATAAATTTCTTTTTTGGTCTCAGCTAGTTTTTTCTCAATCTGCTTACAGGTTTCGGTGACATCTACATCACTTTCCTCACCAATGATTTGACATTTAGATAGCTGTTCTTCTAGTTCTTTTATGGGTAATTCAAACTCTAAGTATTCCATACAATTTGAAATTGTTTTTTGTTTTAGTTAGTATGCAAATATAATAAGTTAATTGATAATTGTATTGGTTTTGGTTTTTCGCTTTTTGTAGTTTTTCAATACCGCATCCATAAGTACAGTTGCAATCACCAGAGTAGCACCTATATAAAACTGTGGTGACATTTTCTCAGTTTCGGGAAATAATATCAATGCCATAGCTATACCATAAACTGGTTCTAAATTATAGCTTAAAATTACAGTGTACGGACTAATATATCGCATTACTTCAACCGCTCCTATAAAAGCATATGCAGTACAGACTGATGCTAAAATGAAAATATAAATCCAATCCATTTGCGAAAGCGTAAAAAATTCAACGTTGAATTCCATACCTGACAAAAGGATAAATACCGTTAAAAAAAGTACACCGCTTATAAACTCGTAAAACGAAATCACCGTAGCATTATAACGTTCAATAAACCGTCCATTAATGACCGCAAACAAGGTTGAAAACAATGCTGAAAGCAGACCTAAAACAATACCATTGATGTAGCCCATTTCACTACTAGTTATTAGAAATACACCTAAAATCACTATTAACCCGAATAAAATTTCATAACCCAAAATTCGTCTTTTGAAAAATATAGGCTCTATAAACGAAGCAAAAAATGCGCCCGAAGAAAACATAGCCAATGCAATGGATACATTAGCTTGATTAATGGCTTCAAAAAAAGTGATCCAATGTAGCGCTATAATGATACCCGCAGCAGAAAATTGCAAAAAGGTACGTTTAGTGATTTTAATGTTTAATCTGATGATTTTAATGTATAAGAACATCAAGATTCCGGCAATAGCCATTCTATACCAGACCAAAGCTAAAGCGCCAATAGTGATCAATTCACCTAAAATAGCTGTAAAACCAGCAATGAAAACCAGCAAGTGTAAATGAAGGTAATGCTTTAGTTTAGCGTTTGGCATTTTGCAGAAGGTATACTGCTAAAATACCAAATAATACATTAGGAAACCATACCGCGACAATTGCAGGGAAATTAGACTGTTCTGCCATAACACCAAAAATCTTATCAAAAAACACATAGATCATTGCTATGGCAATACCAAATGCCAAATTGACTCCCATACCTCCACGACGTTTAACGGATGAAACCGCCACAGCTATAATGGTAAGAATAAATATGGAAACCGGTAAGCTCCATTTTTTGAGCAGAACAACCTCATAACGACCTATATTGGGTGAACCTCGTCTTTTCTCTGCTTCAATAAATTTTAACAGCTCTCCATAGGATTTGGTTTCAGCTGCATATTCAACAGGTGTTAAGTCTTCAAGTTCAAAAGGCAATTTTATATCTTTTCTTCTTTCCTTTTCTACAGTTTCTATTCCGTTTTCAAAGGATCTCTTCAGAAAAGATGTCAGTCTATATGCACTGTCTTTTTCTATATATCTAATATTATCAGCAAATATTTTATACTTCAACTCATTGCCCTCAAAATGTTCGTAAGTAAAATTCATACCCACTTTACGTTCAGGAATAAAATTACTTACATAGATATAATCATTATCATTGATTTGCTGATAAACATCTCTTGTCTTTTGTACTTGCTTATTTTTTTTTAAGTATTTGAATTTAAACTCATTAAAACCTTGACTTGCAATTGGTGCTAAATACATGCCCAAAACCAAAGCAAATCCTGCAACGATGGTGGCACCTATTAAGTATGGTCTTAAAAATCTAGAAAATGACACTCCAGAACTCAAAAAAGCAACAATCTCTGTATTATTGGCCAACTTAGACGTAAACCAAATCACGGATAAGAATAAGAACAGTGGAAATAACAGGTTAGCGAAGTAAACCGTAAAGTCTATATAGTAAGCGGTGACTTCACCAAAAGGGGCTTTGTTCTCTAAAATCTTACCTACTTTTTCAGCGAGATCTACCGTAATTCCTATAGGAATAAACAGCAGCAACATCATAAGAAATGTAAACAAGTAACGTTTTAATATGTACCAATCTAAGATTTTCAAGCCTTATAATCTTTTATCCATTTGTTTTACCATCTTGTCTTTCCAGACTCCAAAATCACCTTCTATAATATGTTTTCTCGCTTCTCTTACCAACCACAGATAAAAACCAAGATTATGAATAGTAGCTATTTGCATACCTAGCAACTCTTTAACCGTAAATAAATGCTTTAAATAGGCTTTACTATACTCGGTATCTACAAAAGTGATTCCCATTTCATCTATTGGCGAGAAATCATCTGCCCACTTTTTGTTTTTAATGTTAATGGTTCCATGAGCTGTAAACAACATACCGTTTCTGGCATTTCTTGTTGGCATCACACAATCAAACATATCTACACCTAACGCTATATTCTCTAATATATTGATTGGTGTACCGACTCCCATAAGATATCTTGGTTTATCTTCTGGTAAGATATCGCATACAACTTCGGTCATGGCATACATTTCTTCGGCTGGTTCGCCAACGGATAAGCCTCCTATGGCATTTCCTTCAGCTCCTGCATTAGCAATATATTCTGCAGACTGTTGTCTTAAATCTTTATAAGTACTTCCTTGAACTATTGGAAAAAACGTTTGTTCATAATCGTATTTGAACGGTGTCTTTTTTAAATGCGCTAAACAACGTTCTAGCCAACGATGCGTCATGTGCATAGAACGCTTGGCATAATTATAATCACAAGGATATGGTGTACACTCATCAAAAGCCATGATTATATCTGCTCCGATACTGCGTTGTACTTCCATTACATTTTCTGGAGTGAAAAAATGATAACTCCCATCGATGTGAGACCTAAACTTTACTCCCTCTTCTTTAATTTTTCTATTGGCTGATAGTGAATACACCTGATAACCACCAGAATCCGTCAAAATATTTCGATCCCAGTTCATGAACTTGTGTAGTCCACCAGCTTGTTCTAAAATTGGTGTTTGTGGTCTTAGATATAAATGATAAGTATTACCAAGGATAATATCTGGATTGATATCGTTCTTTAACTCGCGTTGATGTACTCCTTTAACAGAAGCTACCGTACCAACAGGCATAAAAATCGGAGTTTCAATTGTACCATGATCTGTAGTTATAACTCCAGCTCTGGCCTTTGTGTCTTTATCTTTTGCTAAGCGTTTAAAATTCATCAAAATTATGTCTGCTGGCAAATATAAATAACTCAATTGCATTCATGTCTTAATAAAATTTAAAATTGTTAGCAAATCCTCAAAATCGTTAATAAGTGACTGCAATCCGTTTTTGTAAGGGGCTTATAAAAAACTATTTTTGCACCATCAATTTAAGCAACGCAATATGCCAAACATTCAGCAATTAGAAGATTTAACTACTCAAGTTCGTAGAGATATTTTACGTATGGTACATAAAGTAAATTCTGGGCATCCAGGAGGTTCACTTGGTTGTGCCGAATTTTTTGTTTCGCTTTATAACGAAATTATGGAAACCAAGGACGGTTTTGATATGGACGGTATTGGAGAAGATCTATTCTTTCTGTCCAACGGTCATATTTCACCAGTTTTTTATAGTGTTTTAGCAAGAGCTGGATATTTTCCTGTTGATGAACTCAATACGTTTAGGTTAATAGATTCTCGTTTACAAGGTCACCCAACCACTCACGAAGGTTTACCAGGTGTTCGTGTAGCCTCTGGTTCTCTAGGACAAGGAATGTCTGTGGCTATTGGTGCTGCTGAAACTAAAAAACTAAATAACGATAAGCATTTAGTTTACAGTTTGCATGGTGATGGCGAGTTACAGGAAGGACAGAATTGGGAAGCTATAATGTATGCTGCCGGAAACAAGATAGACAACTTAATTTCTACCATAGATGTCAATGGTCAACAAATTGACGGAGCCACGCATAACGTTTTGCCTCTAGGAAATTTAAAAGCAAAATTTGAAGCCTTTGGATGGACCGTTTTAGAAATAAAAAATGGTAACGATATTGAAGCCATTCTAAAAGGTATGACTGAAGCTAAAGCAATGACCGGAAAAGGAAAACCTGTTTGTGTTCTGTTACAAACCGTAATGGGTAATGGTGTGGATTTTATGATGCACACACACGCTTGGCATGGTAAGGCACCAAATGACGAACAGCTAGAAACAGGCTTAGCGCAAAATCCTGAAACTTTAGGAGATTACTAATAGTTATTAATTAAAAAGATACCCACTTTCGTGGGCATTACTATGAAAACATATACAAACACAGGAAATAAAGATACACGCTCTGGCTTTGGAGCTGGTTTAACAGAATTGGGCAAAACCAATGAAAATGTTGTCGCACTCTGTGCAGATTTAACGGGTTCGTTAAAAATGGATGAGTTTAAAGCTAACCATCCAGAACGTTTTTTTCAGGTTGGTATTGCAGAAGCTAATATGATAGGTATTGCAGCCGGAATGACCATTGGAGGTAAAATTCCGTTTACTGGAACTTTTGCTAACTTCTCAACAGGTAGAGTTTATGACCAGATAAGACAAAGTGTTGCCTACTCAGATAAAAATGTAAAAATATGTGCGTCTCATGCTGGTGTAACTCTTGGTGAGGATGGAGCAACCCACCAAATTCTTGAAGATATTGGCTTAATGAAGATGCTTCCTGGGATGACCGTAATTAACACCTGTGATTATAACCAAACAAAAGCGGCAACTTTAGCCATAGCAAAACATCATGGTCCTGTTTACTTAAGATTTGGAAGACCTAAAGTGGCTAACTTCACTCCAGAGAATGGTGATTTTGAAATAGGAAAGGCTGTAAAACTTACCGACGGAAACGATGTTACCATAGTGGCAACAGGTCATTTAGTTTGGGAAGCTCTAGAAGCAGCAAAAGCATTACACGAAGAAGGTATTGGTGCTGAAGTTATCAATATCCACACTATTAAGCCTTTAGACGACAAAGCCATTTTAGATTCTGTTTCTAAAACAGGCTGCGTAGTAACTGCGGAGGAACACAACTATCTAGGTGGTCTAGGAGAGAGTGTTGCCAGGGTTTTGGCATTGCACCAACCAACACCTCAAGAGTTTGTTGCTACAAACGATACATTTGGTGAATCTGGTACGCCAGCTCAACTCATGGATAAATATGGTTTGAATAGTTCTGCTATAGAGAAAGCGGTAAAAAAAGTTTTAAAAAGAAAATAACTTCATCTTGGCAACGTTTTTGATATTAGATACCTAATCTTAAAAACGAACAATATGAAAAATTTAAAAAAGTCAGCTTTCTTAGCTGCAATTTTAGCATTATTTAGTTTTAGTATAAGTGCTCAGGAAGGAAGCGCTTTTGGGTTTAAAGGCGGTTTAAACTATAGTGCCAACGGAGATTACTTTGAATCCATCGGTGAGAATGCAAAAAAACCTGATCGTAATATCGGTTACCATGTGGGAATCTTCGGGAAAATTGGAGACAGACTCTATTTTAGACCAGAATTAATCTACACAGCAACAAAAAGTGATTACGAGAATAATGATTTTAATGTAAAAAAACTTGATGCACCACTTTTGGTAGGTCTAAAAGTTCTAGGGCCAATAAGTGTTTTTGGAGGTCCTTCACTACAATATATCCTTGATACAGAATTTGATGGGATTGAAATAGATAATGTAGAAGACGATTTTACAGTAGGTCTAAATTTCGGAATCGGATTAAGCTTTAATAAAGTGGGAATCGATCTGAGATATGAAAGAGGCTTTAATGATAACGAAGCTACTTTTATAAACAACAATTTAGGTTCTGGCACAGCAAGTAGAATTGATACAAGACCAGATCAATTAATCTTAAGTTTATCTATTGCTTTATAAAAAGCATCAATAAATATCAAATAAAAAAAGCCGCTCATGAGCGGCTTTTTATTTTTATAACATAGAATCTATGAATCTTCCTGATTAGATTGGGTAGAATCTGCATCTAAGTAATTAGGAATACCATCATTATCTGAATCGTCATTGGTTGGATCACCATCTTCATTTAAATCTTCATGAATGGTTAACACACCGTCTCCATCATCATCCAAATCTATATAATCTGGCGCTCCATCTTCATCAGTATCATCATCTAATACATCAAGGTTACCATTAAGATCTTCTAGGTGTGAAGGCACACCATCACTATCATGATCATCTTCTTGATATTGTAACAATTCAAACTTAAAAACTAAACTAGAATATGCAGGAATATCTGGTTGACTTCCAGAAAAATAAGCCAATCCTGATGGGATGAACATTACTCCCAAACCATAATCGTCGTATTCTACAATACCATTATTAGTCATAAAACTACTCGCGGTATTAAATTCTGGTAAAATAAGTTGCCAGCCTCTAATTACTCCACCAGCAAATCCTATACCTTGCATAGGCAGATCAATTGGTGTAGCTACTCCATCAAATATATCTTCAGTCTCAACTAAGAACCCTTCATATCTTACACGTACTTCATCCGTAAATTTAGGAGCTTCACCTCCACCTTGATTAAGTCGTAAAATATAATATTCGTAATCAGTTTCTAGATAGGTTGTAGAATGTGTTTCTACAGCATTAATAAGCAGAGTATTACCGTCTGGTACAGTTTCGCCCTCTAACAATTCAGTAATAAGGATATCATCTATTCTGTGATTGGTACCACTTTCAAACAAGCTAGAATTGTAGTAATGTGTATTTAAATAATCCATGATAGAATCCTTATCTGCCATTTGCTGTTCGGTTCTATCTCTTTCTTCAAATGTTACAGTAGGTCCATCATCTTCTTTACAAGAATTAAAGACGACTACAAGTGCCATTAAACAAAGTGTTAATTTTAGAGATTTTAGTTTCATATTTTTAGTATTTCATGTAATAGGTTACCACAAATCCATTACAAGGTTCATTATTGCTTAATTATTGGCCGCAAGATACATTAAAATAATATTTTTGTACAATAAGATTAACGTAGATTTTAGTTAAAAAATATATGCGTATTGATAAATATTTATGGTGTGTGAGGTATTACAAAACTCGTAGTGTTGCAACAAAAGCTTGTAAAAAAGGGCACATTAAAGTTAATCGTGTTGTAGCTAAACCATCGCGAGAGGTGTATCCAACGGATAAAATTGAGCTAAGAAAGGATCAAATCATTTACCAATTAATGGTTAATGACATACCTCCAAATCGTGTCGGTGCCAAGCTTGTAGATATTTATAGAACGGATACAACTCCTAAAGATGCATTTGCTGCTAAAGAACTCTTAAAGTATAGCAAAGATTATTACAGGAAAAAAGGAACTGGGCGACCTACAAAAAAAGACAGACGAGATATTGATGACTTCTATGAGGAAGAATAATAAATAACCATTCTTTATCTTTGTAAAAAATAGCAAATGACACTAACAAAAAATACAATTTTAAGTCACAAGGAAATTGAGCATAAGATAAAACGTATAGCTTATCAGATTTATGAATGTAATGTTGATGAAACTGAAATTGTAATAGCTGGTATTGAAAGTAACGGTTACATTTTAGCTCGGAAAATAAAACAACAGCTAGATAAGATTTCTGATATTGAGTCTAATCTATGTAAGGTTACTATAGACAAAAAAGAACCGACTAGCCTTATAAAAACATCAATTGATAAAGAAGATTACACCAATAAATCTATTGTACTCATTGATGATGTCTTAAATTCTGGCAGTACACTTATATATGGTATAAAACACTTTTTAGATGTGCCTTTAAAACAATTTAAAACGGCTGTTTTGGTAAATCGTAATCATAAAAAATTCCCTGTTAAGGCAGATTTTAAAGGTATTTCTTTATCTACTTCACTTTTTGAACATGTGCATGTGAATTTGTCTAAACAACCTTATGAAGCTTATTTAGATTAACTCTAACATAATAGCTTCTAAAATGTCTTTCTTTGTTTGATGATCTGTTGTGATTATATGCTGTGCTTGGTTGTAATATTGCGTACGTTCAAAAATATGTTTCCCGATAAATTCCAATAATTCTTCTTCTGAACTTAAATGACTGATCAATGGTCGATTATCACGTTCTGCATAAAGCCTTGTAGCTAAAAGCGGTATCGATAACTTTAAATAAATAGTCACAACCTTTTTATCATCATTTAGAATCTTTAAATTATTTCCATAACATGGAGTACCTCCACCAAGAGCCAACACAATATCATTATAAGAGTCGATGATTTCTTTTAGATATTCAGTTTCTTTCTTTCTAAAATAGATTTCTCCTTTATCCTTAAATATATCTGAAATCGTTGCGTTTTCTTTTTCAGAAATATAGTCGTCAAGGTCTAAGAAATTGTATTTCAAAAGAGTAGCCAATTCCTTACCTATAGTAGATTTTCCTGATCCCATATATCCCATTAAAACTACTATCATTGGCGCTATATTTTGATTATTAATTGACTAGAGAAGCACACCACAAAAAAACAAAAATTTAAGCAAAAAAAGTATTGTTTTATTAATTAAACATTTTATATTTGCACCCTCGTTAAAGAGAACAATTATTGACCGGGTAGCTCAGTTGGTAGAGCATCTCCCTTTTAAGGAGAGGGTCCTGGGTTCGAGCCCCAGCCCGGTCACAAAAAGTTAAGCAAAAAAAAGCTTAACTTTTTTTTATCTTTACTTCATTACTTTGCGCACGTGGCGGAATTGGTAGACGCGCCAGCTTGAGGGGTTGGTGGACATTAGTCCGTGGAAGTTCGAGTCTTCTCGTGCGCACTTTCTCATTTATTTTCCTTATTTTTTGTTAATTAAACTAATCTTACGAATATTAATCTTATTTTTGTTTAACTATTCGTAAAAAAAAGTGAACAATATTAAGAATCAATTTAGTATTAAAGATTTAGAAAATCTTACAGGTATTAAAGCCCATACCATAAGAATATGGGAAAAGCGCTATAATTTGCTTCAACCTAAGCGTACTGACACCAATATTAGATATTACGATCTCGCCAATTTTCAGAAATTATTAAACGTTAGTTATCTTAATAATAACGGCTATAAAATTTCTAAAATAGCAACTATTGAAGAGCACAAAATACCCCTTCTAGTTAGAGAAATAGCATCAGAAAACAATTTTGAAAGTCATGCAATAAATGCCTTTAAGCTGTCAATGCTAAATTTTGATCAAACTCTTTTTTACAATACTTACAATGGCCTATTAAAAGAAAAAGCCTTCGATGCAATTTTCTACGATATATTTATTCCGCTTTTAACGGAAATAGGTCTTTTATGGCAAACTGATACTATTACTCCTGCCCATGAGCATTTTTTATCATCACTAATACGACAAAAAATATTAATCAATACTGAAAAAATTCAATCTAAACAGGTTAACAAGTCTAAAAAAACATTTGTACTCTACCTTCCTGAAAATGAAATACATGAATTGGGCCTGATGTTTATTAATCACCAATTGGTCAGTAAAGGATATCAATCTATTTTTCTTGGATTTAGTGTGCCATTAGAAAGCTTGGTAGATCTCAAAAATTACTATGATGAAATCATTTATATATCCTACTTTACCGTTAAACCAGAGAAGGATAACATTGAAAAGTACATAAATGATTTTAATAATTTACTTGTAGGTAAAACCAATACCAAACTTTGGATTTTAGGACAAATGCTAAACTCATTAGATTTAGATAATCTTCCAGAAGGTATTGAGGCATACAAAAGTATACAAGCATTATTAGATAATGTCTAATATATAAATGAGTAGAACAATTTCTATAATAGGTTCGGGTTTTTCAGCATTGTCTGCATCCTGTTATTTAGCTAAAGCTGGATACAACGTATCAATTTATGAAAAAAATGATACCGTTGGAGGAAGAGCTAGGCAGCTCATTAAAGATGGGTTCACTTTTGATATTGGTCCAAGCTGGTATTGGATGCCAGATATTTTTGAGAAGTTTTTCAATGATTTTGGGAAAAGCACAAGTGATTACTATCAATTAGACAAATTGAGTCCTGCCTACAAAATTTTCTTTTCTGATGAAGTTATTACTATTGGCGACCACATGGATCAGATTTGTGAAGAATTTGAACGCATAGAAAAAGGCAGCTCAAAACCTCTACGCAAATTTATCTCTCAAGCTCAAGATCACTATGATATTGCCATAAACAAAATAGTTTTAAAACCTGGCGTCTCCCCTTTTGAACTGGTTACTAAGGAAACAGTTACAAAAGTAGATCGATTTTTTAAGACGATCAGTTCTGAAATTAGAAAGAAATTTAAAAATCCAAAATTAATTTCAACCTTAGAATTTCCCGTGTTATTTCTAGGTGCAAAACCAAGTCAAACACCGTCATTTTATAGTTTTATGAACTACGCAGATTTTGGTTTGGGAACATGGCATCCAAAAGGAGGAATGTACGAAATTGTCAAAGCCATGAGGAAAGTTGCTGAGGACCTAGGAGTAACGATTAATACCAACAGCAATGTTGAAAAAATTGTTACAGAAAACAATAGAGCTATAGGTATAATAATCAATGGGAAGGTTGTTAGATCAGATATCGTTTTAAGTGGTGCAGATTATCACCACACGGAAACTTTATTAGATAAAAAAAATAGACAATACTCAGAAACTTATTGGGAGAAAAGAACATTTGCTCCTTCATCATTACTCTTTTATGTTGGTTTTAGTAAAAAACTTAAACGGATAGAGCACCATAATCTGTTTTTTGATACTAACTTTGAAAATCATGCTGAGGAAATATATGATGATCCAAAATGGCCTGAAAATCCATTATTTTATGTTAACTTTCCGTCTGTTACGGACATTAGCATGGCTCCAGAGGGTTGCGAAACGGGATTCTTCCTCATCCCAATCGCACCAGGATTAGAAGACACTCCAGAGCTTAGACAACAATATTTTGATATTATAATTAACCGTTTTGAAAAACGAACAAATCAAAATATTAAAGAACATATTCTTTTTAGAGAATCATTTTGTGTTAATGATTTTATAAGTGAATATAACTCTTACAAAGGCAACGCCTATGGTATGGCAAATACCTTAAGACAAACCGCCTTTTTAAGACCAAAATTAAAAAGTAAAAAAGTAGATGGACTTTACTTTACTGGGCAGCTTACAGTCCCTGGACCCGGAGTACCACCATCGTTAATATCAGGAAAGCTTGTAGCTGAATTGATTGAAAAGAATGAACATTAAAAGTTAATTACATTAAGCCTATGAAATCAATTTTTGACAACGTATCTAAAGAGTGTAGCAAAGCAGTAACAAATGCTTACAGCACATCGTTCTCAATGGCTACAAAAATGTTATCCGATAGCATAAGGCAGGATATCTACAATATTTATGGGTTTGTAAGATTTGCTGATGAGATCGTAGATACTTTTCACGATTACGATAAGGAAAAGCTATTCAAAAATTTTGAAAAGGATTTGGAAAATGCCTTAACGGATAAAATTAGTTTAAACCCCATTTTAAATTCATTTCAAGAAACCTATCATAACTACGGCATAGACAAACATCTTGTCGATGCATTTATGGACAGTATGAGATTAGACCTTAGTAAAAAGGATTATTTGACTGAGGAAGAATATAAAAGCTATATTTATGGTTCTGCGGATGTTGTTGGGCTTATGTGTTTAAAGGTTTTTGTTAAAGGAGATAATGAAAAATATGAAGACTTAAAAGACTCTGCAATGAGTTTGGGCTCGGCTTTTCAAAAAGTAAATTTTCTACGCGATTTAAAAGCAGATTTTGAAGGTTTAAATAGAACATATTTCCCTAATACGGATTTAAACAATTTAGATGAAATTTCTAAACAGAATATCATTTCAGACATTGAAGCAGACTTTGCAAAGGGCTTAAATGGTATAAAACGGTTACCTTTAGACGCTAAATTTGGTGTGTTTATGGCTTACCGTTATTACAATAAATTATTACAAAAACTCAAAAAGACACCTGCTTTAGAAATTAAATCTGCGAGAATACGCGTACCCAACTATAAAAAAGTAGAGTTACTTACTCGGAGTTATGTAAAATATCAATTGAACTTACTCTAAATTTTTAAAAGACGACTATTATGCAAACTGTTTTTTGGATATTGATTTTCTTAGGAACATTTTTTATTATGGAATTTAATGCATGGTTTACACACAAATACATAATGCATGGGTTTTTATGGAGTCTCCATAAAGACCACCACCACAAAGACCACGATAGCTGGTTTGAACGAAATGACGCCTTCTTCATCTTCTATGCTGCAGTAAGCATAATATGCTTCTATCTCTGGAATTATGAAGGCTTATGGTACACATTGCCTATAGGCTTGGGGATTTTAATGTATGGTATTGCCTATTTTATTGTTCACGATATATTTATACATCAGCGTTTTAAGTGGTTGCGTAATATCGATAATAAGTATGCTCGCGGTGTTAGACGTGCGCATAAGATTCATCATAAACATCTAGGGAAAGAAAAAGGTGAAAATTTTGGGATGCTAATTGTACCGTTTAAGTATTTTAAATAGACTACTCTGCTAGCAATTGGTCTAACTGGTTTCTTACAGTTTCACTATACCAGTCCACAGCACCAGATTCATCAATGACTATCTCTCCTTTTTTATTGATGATAAAAGTTCGAGGAATTGATCTTGTAATTAATTCTTTTGGAACGTCAGACCTTCTGATGTAAACAGGAAATGTATAATTTTTTTTGTTTTTGAAAGCCTGTATGGTCTTAGCAGACTCGTTAGTTACAAATAAAAACTCAACCTCATCACCATATTTTTCATATAGCTTTTGCAAACTTGGCATTTCCGCTATACACGGTGCACACCAAGTAGCCCAGAAATTAATCAACACCACTTTATTTTTTGTGTCATTAAAATTTAAAACTGCACCATTGTCTGATTTTAAACTCCAATTGGGATATGATACCGTTACCCTATCACCTTCTTCAATGAGTGATGATTGATTGATATAGCTCAATCCTTTATGCAAAACCACTTGAATGTGGGTACGGGTTGCAGGAATTATCAGAAGAACAATTGCTACTACAAATATGATACTTGAAATATTTACCCGTTTGCGTTTAACCATAAAAATTAACATCAATAAAGCGTACTATTCAATAAAGAATACATACGCTTCAAATCTAACAAAATAAATGTAGCTTTTTAATTTCTGGTCACTAATCCTGTTGGTAAAGAAACTAAATTTAAACCAAAAGCATGGGTTGCTGGTGCGGTATCATTCTGAGCAGTTCCAACTGAAGGTATTATAGCATAAGATACAAGTGAGTTGTTGGATCGTAAGGCTTCCATATTTGCAGAAACTGCAATACCTTAAAACTCAGCACACGAGATTTACTATTTATTTTTCTATGAGATAAACCTTAAGTCGTATGATCTTATAAATCTGTAAAAAAAAAGCCCTTAAATTTTAAGGGCCTTTCACAATCTATATATAAAGTACTTTATTATCTATTCTGCTCTTTAATTAAATTTAATGCAGAACCTTTATTGTACCATGCAATTTGCGCCGTATTATAAGTATGATTTAATGCTATGGTATCTTTAGAACCATCTGCATGAACCACCTCAACATGTAATGGCTTATCTGGTGCAAATTCATTTAAATCCAAAAAGTTGAACGTATCATCTTCTTGTATTAAATCGTAATCAGACTCATTAACAAACGTAAGTCCTAACATACCTTGTTTCTTAAGGTTAGTCTCATGAATACGCGCAAATGATTTTACAATTACAGCAGCTACTCCCAAATGTCTTGGTTGCATGGCAGCATGTTCTCTAGATGATCCTTCACCATAATTATGGTCTCCGACAACTACTGACCAGATTCCATTCTTTTTATATTGACGCTGCACATCTGGTACGCCTCCATATTCTCCAGTTAATTGATTTTTAACAAAATTAGTCTTTTGGTTAAAGGCATTTACAGCACCAATCAACGTATTATTAGCAATGTTATCTAAATGTCCTCTAAAACGTAACCAAGGACCTGCCATAGAAATATGGTCGGTTGTACATTTACCAAACGCTTTAATCAATAGTCTTGCCCCTGTGATAGAGTCTCCAATAGGCTCAAAAGGCGTCAATAACTGTAAGCGCTCAGATGTAGGATTTACATCAATATTTACCTTACTCCCATCTGCAACAGGCTCTAAATAACCATTTTCTTTAACGTCGAAACCTTTTGGAGGTAATTCCCACCCTGTTGGCTCGTCTAACATCACTTCTTCGCCATTTTCGTTAATTAACGTGTCCTTCATTGGATTAAAGTCCAATCTACCAGCAATGGCAATCGCAGCTGTAATTTCCGGTGAAGCGACAAAGGCGTGCGTATTTGGGTTACCATCTGCACGCTTAGCAAAGTTTCTGTTAAATGAATGTACAATACTGTTTTTAGGGGCGTTTTTAGGGTCATTATATCTTGCCCATTGCCCTATACAAGGTCCACAAGCGTTAGTGAAAATCTTAGCATCTAATTTTTCAAACACCTGAAGGATTCCGTCGCGCTCTGCTGTGTAGCGTACCTGCTCAGACCCTGGATTAATACCAAATTCCGCTTTGGTTTTAAGTCCTTTGTCTAAGGCCTGTTGTGCGATTGATGATGCTCTCGACAAATCTTCGTAAGACGAATTGGTACAAGAACCTATCAATCCCCATTCTACCTGCATTGGCCAATCATTAGCCTGTGCTTTTTCAGTCATGTCCTTACCTACTTCTGTAGATAAATCTGGTGTAAAAGGTCCGTTTAATAAAGGGCCTAATTCTGAAAGGTTGATATCTATAACCTGATCGAAATACTGCTCAGGGTTTGCATAAACCTCGTCATCCGCAGTAAGATATTCTCTTATTTTGTTTGCTTCTGCTGCAACATCTTCTCTGTCTGTTGCTTTAAGGTAACGCTCCATAGAATCGTCATATCCAAATGTAGATGTTGTCGCGCCAATTTCAGCTCCCATATTACAGATAGTTCCTTTTCCTGTACAAGACATTGAAAGAGCTCCAGGTCCAAAGTATTCCACAATAGCACCTGTTCCACCTTTTACAGTCAGAATTTCTGCTACTTTAAGGATGACATCTTTTGGTGCTGTCCAGCCAGACAATTTACCTGTTAATCTAACACCAATTAATTTTGGAAATTTCAGCTCCCAAGCCATACCTGCCATGACATCCACAGCATCTGCACCACCTACTCCAATGGCTACCATACCTAAACCTCCTGCGTTTACAGTATGTGAATCTGTACCAATCATCATTCCTCCAGGAAAAGCGTAATTCTCTAACACTACCTGATGAATAATACCAGCTCCTGGTTTCCAAAATCCTATACCATATTTATTTGATACTGATTCTAAGAAATTAAATACCTCACTACTAGTACTATTTGCATGTTTTAAATCTGTAGCTGCACCATCCTTTGCCTGGATTAAGTGATCGCAATGTACCGTTGTTGGTACCGCAACTTTAGGTTTACCAGCTTGCATAAACTGTAAAAGTGCCATCTGTGCTGTTGCATCTTGGCACGCTACACGGTCTGGTGCAAAATCTACATAGTCTTTTCCTCTTTGAAAAGCTTTAGTAGGTTTGCCGTCCCACAGGTGAGAGTATAATATTTTTTCTGAAAGGGTTAATGGTTTTCCAACAATCTCTCTCGCAGCATCAACTCGCTCCGTCATGTTAGCGTAAACCTTTTTAATCATATCAATGTCAAATGCCATATAGTATTTTTATGAGGTTGATAATTCAATTTTTTAGCAGTACAAAATTACGAATTCCTTAGCGTTTTTAAAAATATGTAACGAAATCGCATTTTTATTGAAAATAAATCACAAACTGTTTGTATCTCTGATAATTATATGAATAATTAACAGTAAAACAGGGATTTATATATTAATTTAATAAATTCTATTATTTAGAATAATTATGAATTTAAGGCTTTGTCCTATAAATTCTCAATAATATGAGGATGGCTACAACAATTCCAATGACCATAAGTAGATTGCCAACTGTGAAAAGTTCACTTGCAAAAGTCCAATGCTGAATTTTAAAAAGTGTACCAATAATGGTAAAAGCAAGACCAATCAAAAAAATGATTATTGCAGGAATAAGTCTTCTTTTACTAGTTTTCATAAGATTTAAAATAGGCTTTCAATAATTTTTTCATCACTAATACCCTCTGCCTCTGCTTTGTAGTTTTTAATAATTCTATGTCTTAGAATTCCTGTTGCAACAGCTTGAATATTTTCTATATCTGGTGAAAACTTCCCATGTGTAGCAGCATGTGTTTTTGCCGCAAGAATTAAACTTTGCGATGCACGTGGTCCTGCTCCCCAATCTACAAACTCCCTTACAATATCTGCAGCAGAATCTGCTTTTGGTCTTGTTTTACTCACCAAAGAGACTGCATATTCAATAACATTATCTGCCACCGGAATGCGTCTAATCACGTTCTGAAAATCAATGATTTCTTGTGCAGTAAACAAAGGGTTTACAGATGCCTGAACATCTGTAGTTGTAGTTTTTACCACATCCACCTCTTCCTTAAAAGAAGGATACTCTAAATTGATCGCGAACATAAAACGGTCCAACTGTGCTTCAGGCAAAGGATATGTTCCTTCTTGCTCAATTGGATTTTGGGTTGCCAATACAAAATAAGGTAAGTTAAGTTTATAATTGTGACCTGCAACGGTTACAGCACGCTCTTGCATTGCCTCCAACAACGCTGCCTGAGTTTTTGGTGGTGTTCTGTTAATCTCGTCTGCCAAAATAATATTAGCAAAAATTGGCCCTTTAATGAACTTAAAATGACGATTTTCATCAAGAATTTCGCTTCCTAAAATATCACTAGGCATTAAGTCTGGTGTAAATTGTATACGCTTAAAGTCTAAACCTAAAGCTTGGGCAATAGTATTTACCATCAAGGTTTTTGCTAAGCCTGGCACACCTATTAAAAGCGAGTGCCCACCAGAGAATATAGAGATTAAAATTTGATCTACTACATCATCTTGACCAATAATGACTTTAGCGATTTCTTGCTTTAGTGCCTTATATTTTTTTACAAAGTTTTCGATTGTGGTAACATCAGACATATTCTATTGTGTTTTTAGCCAGTTACTTTGGTAATCACAATCTCTGTATTCACCATTGATCTTTATGTAAGTCTCCGCAATGGTTTCTTTCTGCCATTTTTCTATGGCTTTTATTTGTTTATCCTGTAATGCCAATTCCTTAATCTTTAGATAGTCTCTAGAGTAATCGGCCTTATGGTCATTAATTCTGTCCGTAACCGTCATAATCTTAAACTTAATTCTATTGATTCTATCTTCATCTTGTATTACTGGACTAACCTCACCATCTTTTAAATCTTGAATCTGAGTGTACATCTCAGTGTCCATTTTTGTAAGTTCAAAATTAAAGTCTTGTGTTGTAGGATTGGTTAATTGACCTCCTTCATACTTGGTCTCTTTTTCATCACTAAACTCTCTAGCGGCTTCTGCAAAAGAAATACTCCCGTCGACTATTTTTTCCCTAACCATGTCTATTTCATCTTTTGCCTTCTGAATTGCTTCTGCCGTCAACTTTGGTCTCAATAAAATATGTCTTACGTCGTACTCTTGCCCTCTAATTTTTTCGAGATATATAATATGGTATCCAAAATCTGTTTCGAACGGTTCTGAAATTTCACCTTCCTGCAAATTGAAAGCCACGTCTCTAAACTCTTTCACCATTCTTGGTTGCTTTCTATTCATAGTTGGCAATAAGCCTCCATTGTTTTTAGAGCCTGTATCTTCAGAATAAAATAACGCCTTAGTTGTAAAGCTGGCTCCATTTTCTTCCACATCCTTTTTATAACCTTTAAGCCTTTCAATAACTTCTTGTTTTGCTTCTTCGGTAACCTCTGGAATAACAACAATCTGAGCAACCTTTAATTCTGTACCAAACGTTGGTCTTTCATCTTCTGGAATGTCATTAAAAAACGTTCTTACTTCCTCAGGAGTTATTTCAACATCTTTAATGACCTTAGTTTGCATTTCTTGAGCCAGATAATTATTCTTATTTATCTCGTACATTTCTTCTCTAAGCGCTTCTTCAGAATCCTTCTTATAAAATTCTAACATTCCTTGCATGTCGCCATTTGTCTGCGCCATGATACCTTGTATTTGCTGCTCTACTAAAGACTGAATGTACAGTTCGTTAACTATTACACTATCTTGAACAGCTTGATGTGCATATAATTTTTTCTCCAAAAGGCTACCAAAAAGTTCGCAGCGTGTTATACCAGACAAATCCGCACCTTGGGCTTCTAACTGAGCAATTTCACGATCTAAATCAGACTCTAAAACAATGTAATCACCAACTACGGCTGCCACACCATCGGCTTTAATCCGTGTTTGATTTACAATACTATCCTTAGCTTTTATTTTGGGTGTTTCTTCATCAGGAATAATTTCTTGTGAATGAACAAAACCAAAAAAGAACATACAGCAAAAAGCCGCTGTACTAGTTATATATCTGAAATTTATTGTTTTTAATTGCATCTTTTGTAATATCATTTTCTAGTTGCTTAATAAGCTCTAACTTCCGTTTATTTATAACAATTTGTTTTATTGAAGGCATGACGTAATCCAGAGGTGCATAATCATTCTGCAAACGTACGTCATTAACTTGCATCAAATATAGGTTTAATGAATCTTTGAGTTGTAAGAAATTAGTTTTTTTTAACAGTTGGTTTTTATTTTCTTGATTTACAACAGGAACTTTTTCTGCTACCTGATTATATTTTACCCATAGTGAATCATTAAGTGAATAGCTCTTAAACTGTACAGACAAAGAGTCTAAATAGCGTTTATCCTTTAATTTGAAGCGTCTAAACCTATTCTTTATGGTATCTAAATTAATTGGGTTTAAGGGTAAACTTATATATCTAAACTGCAATAGATCATCATTGAGTTTAAAAGACTCTTTATTGGCCTCATAAAATACTTCAGCTTCATTTTTGTTAACAGCCGTATCTATATTTTTCTTCACCAAAGCTTCTAAATAAGCTTTTGTGTAGAGGTCGTTCTTATATTGATCAACCAGTTTAGAAAAATCTTCTTGCTTGTCTTCAGAAAGATTCAATAAAGCGCCATCCATAAGTAACAATTGTCTTGCCCAACGATTAATGTAGGCGTTGACCATAAGAAGACTGTCCTCTTTGCTTGCACCTTCGGGTACTACGTCCGCAACATCCTCTTTGTATAAATAAGAGTCGTTTACTCGTGCTATGGGTTCGCGATCATCAGTTGTTTTAAAGAAATCACAACCGTAAAGCAAAATACACGTGGTTAATATAAAGAGGGATTTTTTCAAAAAAATTATTGGTTTCTAATTTTAGATTTCACGTTCTGTAACACGTCTTCATTGACCTCAACACTGAAACGTTTGTAAAGACGATCTATCCAGTTGGCCTCTAGTTGTTCTTGATAATCATTGATCACATTACCTTTTGCTTCTTCCAAGCTTTTGTTTCCTGCTGGTAAAACAGCTTTTACATCAAAGACATGGAATGCATCATTGTGCTCATAAATTTTAGACACGCCTTCCATTACTTCAAAGCTCGTTGGTAACTTACTATCATTTATATCGTATGTGCCTTTGGTGAAAATGATGTTCTTTTTAGAGTCCGTATTCAACTCGGCATTAATGTCCTCCTGAGATTTACCCTTTTTCATCATTTTTAAAACCTTTTGGGCATTAGCTTCATTAGCAGAAGAAGCCATCACCACTTCTACTCTTTCATTCCATTGATATTTAGACTTATTTTTGTTGTAATATGCTTCTAATCCCACTGAGTCCTTTGAGGCTTTATTCCAGACTTCTTTTTCCATTAAATCAAACAACAATAATCCATCTCTATATTCCTTTAGGATATTAGCAAAATCTTGATTTTCTGACTCTAGGTTATACTCTCTATATTGTAGAATCGATCTTTCAAAAAACTTATCTAACTCTTTATCTACGACCACAGAAAATGGCACGTTTTTATTTCCATAAGCACGCTGAGCAGACATGAGATGACGGCCAAATTCATTGTAAGTAAATGGTCTATCGTTGATTGTAAAAACCGTCTTGTCCTTATCGAAGTCTTCTGGCAGTCTCCATGAACGTGAAAAAAAGTCTTTGGATAGTATAGACTCAAAATAGTCTTTAGCTTCAGGATTATATGAGATTTCGTAACGCTTTTTCAACTCATTTACCATCGCTGTATTTATCAACTTAGACCTAGAGTCTCTTTTAACCCTTGCTTCTAAAGTAGGTTTTAACTCTTCAAAAGTTTGAATGGGCTTAAGTTCTATTCGCTTAACAATATGCCAACCGTATTCTGTTTTAAAAGGTTGGCTTATATCTCCATCATTCTTTAATGCAAAAGCCTGGTCTTCAAACTCGGTAGAGCTCAGTTGACCACTTTTGAAAGGCGTTAATTTTCCACCGTTTTTAGCAGAGCTTTTATCATCAGAGAATTGCTTTGCCAAAGACTCAAAATTTTCGCCTTGTTGTATTTTTTTATAGATATCATTGATGCGTTGTTCAGGGTTTAAGAGTGAGTCCTTTTGCTCTAAAGCAATCATGATATGCGCAGCTGTAATCGTACCTCTTGATGGTCGCTTGTCATTAACTTTTACAACATGATAACCAAACTGGGTTCTAAAAGGCATGGAAATTTCACCCTTTGGTGTATTGAAGGCTGCCGTTTCAAAATTATATACCATCTTAAACGCAGAAAAATAACCTAAGTCTTCTAAAAAAATAGTTTGCCCATTGTGCATGTCTTTCTTTACGGCATCAAATCCTTCATTTAAAACACGCTCCCTTAACTGTAAAACTTCATTATATGCATTTAATGTGTCCTTAGCATTTTCGTCCAACCTTACTAATATATGCGACGCATTAATGTCCATATTACTTCGGTCATAAGCCTCCTTAACCAAAGCTTCAGTAACTTTGTTTTCTGAGAGGTAATTCTTGGTCAGTTGATTTTTATATCTTAGAAATTCGCGCTGGTAATTTGCATCCTCATGCAATTTTAATCGTTTGGCTTCTTTTAATTTTAACTGATATTCTGTAAACAATTTTAAGTAGCCATCGACATCCTTTTGACTTTCGTCTTTTACTAAATCTAAATTTTTGTTGTAAACCCTCAAAAATTCTGAAGTCATTATAGGTTCGCCATCTACTTTCAACAGTACTTCATCTTTCTCTTGAGAAAAAGAAACGTTCAGTGCAAGCAACGCTAAAAGCATTAATTTAAATTTCACTTTCATATCTGTTCTTCTTTAAATCTTAACAATATTTAACCTAACGCTCTTAATTGAGAGGTTCAGCAAAAATAACATAAATCACCTATTCTACAAGTTGAAGAGCACGCATAATTTAATTGATATGTGAAGATCAACAATATGGTTATTACAACTTCTAAAATGGTAGAAACGTCGATAAATTAAAGTTAGTATTAGTGCTTTTATTTATCTTTAAATCTTTATCGTTATAACATGAAATATACGACTGAAATTATAATAAAAAAACCACTGAAAGAGGTCATAAACAAAATGAACTCTACCGAAAACATGAAGCATTGGCAAGAGGGTTTGGTTGGTGCGGAACACATTTCTGGTACACCTGGTGAATTTGGAGCGAAAATGAAGCTAAACTACGATTTCGGCAAACGCAAAATGGAACTGATCGAAACCATTACTAAACAAAATTTCCCAAATGAATTTCATGCTACATACAACACAAAAGGTGTTAGAAACATACAACAGAACTACTTTGAAAGTACTCCACAAGGTCACACCAAATGGATTTGTAAAAATGAATTTGAACCTACAAACTTTGTAATGAATACCATGTTGTTTTTAATGCCACGAGCTTTTAAAAAACAAACCAAAAAATACATGACCAATTTTAAAAATTTTGTCGAAAACGGCAACTCAGTTGCCAATGCGTAGGCTAAAATTAATATGGGACTTTAGAGGTCCTGTCAGTCAGAAAACAGCAGAGCACCATTTGGTTCATCTAAAAGAATATATTGCTATAAACGATTTGAATATTACTATAACAGGTGTAGAAACCTTAAATGAAATGCACAGTATTGCTTTCTTAGTTGTTGATGAGTCTGAAATGATACCCATTAGAGATGCGTTAAAACCTCATCGAGGACAAGTTTACACCGAGGCTTAAAACAATCGCTTTAGAAAAGCCTGTATAAATCGTTTTGGTGGTACTGAAAGAATGATCTTTGAATCTTCAAGCAAACTCGACTCTTCATCTAAAAACTTGAATATGGTTTTAACATCCGCCTTTTTAAACATGGATGAAAATAATGCCGCTCCCTCATTATTATGATTCGCCAATACATCTAAGAAGATAGCATCGTAAAAGTGAAATTTTGATTTTCTATGAAATTTAGACAAGTCACTTTCCTGTTTTAAGAACCCAATTAAAGCGTTTGTTTTTTTTGTTGTATTGCTAAAGGTATAGCCTGTACTGGCTTTTGTCCATCCGCCTGCTGTGCCTATGTTTAAAATATGTTTAGAGTTCAATTCTGAAAACTTAAAAGCCGTCATTGGTATAGAGCCTTTTTCTTTCTCTATAACTTCATAATCCCCAATTCCTCGTTCTTCCAAATAATCTTTAATGGCACCTTCATATTCTGATTGTTCTAGTAAATCTTTTGAAAACAAGGTGTATTCAAATAGTGCTGTATTTTTATCCATTGGCAAGACATACATAAAGCGTGTATTACTGTTCTGTGGCACTGTAAAATCCATGAAGGTTGCCATTGAATCATCAAAAGTTTCCTCTTTAGTTTTTACGAACCAACCAACAAAGTGCTGTTGCAGTACAGGATACTTTTTTTGAGACTCATACACTGAAGGATTATGCCAACTATTAAATAGTTTTGAGCCAACATAACTCCCTTTTTTGGTAATAACCTGTACTCCATTTTTAAGTTCAGTAAAGCTATCTACAGTATCATTTATAAAGGTGATGTTTGGTTTTTTAAGTATAGTTTCCCATAGTGATTTATAAAAATCTTCACTACGAATCATTTTATAATGGTATGGAGAAATATCAATCTGTTCTGAATAGGTTTTGCTTCCGAAGAAAACATTAGGCCAAGTTTTAGTGAGTAAATCGTCCCACTCACCTTTACCCTCTTCCCAAAAGCACCAGGTTCTGTCGTTACCTTTAGCTTTTGCCTTATCAATGATTAAAATCGATTTATCATCAAAATAAGTGTCTTGTGCCATGCGATATGCCAGCATTAATCCTGAGGCTCCTGCTCCTAAAATGATATAATCGTGTTTCCTCATTTGTTGTTTAAAACAATCGTAAAGATACGTTTTATTGTAACTTGGGATTCTAATTTTTTTGAGCTAACTTAGAGGAAATACTGCTTAAAAAGTTGCTATAGATTTGACGCAACTCATTAATAGGTAAGGCATATCATAAATCAAATACCATAAGTCATGAAAAAAAGTCTACTGATTATACTACTCTCAATCCTTTCATTTAGTTGTGACGAAAGCGAAAATAAGACCGAATCTTCTGAGGTTGAAGCGACACTTATTACCAAAGGAAATCTTCATGGAGCCGGAGAAGAAAATATAGATCAACAGAACCTCGTTATTACAGACCAGAATTCCTGGGATTCGTTATTAAATCAAATGAACACTGTGAATAATGTATCAGACGGTTTTACAGAGACGGATATAGACTTCTCCGAATTCACAGTTATAGCAGTAATTGATGATATTAAATCAACTGGAGGACACAGTTTAGATTTAAATATTTTTTCTGGTTCACAACATATCCTTGTAGAGGTTATTAAATCAGATCCTGAAGGTATTGCGACTACTGTCATTACCCAACCATTTATAATTGTTAAAATTCCAAATTCTGATTTGCCTATAAAATTTCAGTAAAACTTAGTCTCCAGCATTATATATAAATTATTCTCAATAATCCTTAGTTAGTATCTAATCACAATAACATCCTCTTTTCTAGAGTTATATACAATACTAACTAATCATTATATGTCAACACCAGTAAAATTTGTATTATCAGTAGTTATCACGGTCTTATGTTCTAGTTGTTCTTATTCGCAAATAGAAGATGGTGGCACTCACGAAAAGTGGGAATTTGTTTTAGAAGATACTGGTGATGTACTTCAACTTGCATTGCCGATTTCTGCTGGCTTAACTACTATTATAAAAGGTGACTGGGAAGGCACCAAGCAATTTGCCCTATCGTATGGCATATGCTTTCTTGTAACCCATTCATTAAAGCGAATCATAAAAAAACAACGTCCAGAAGGTCGTCATTTATTTGACGCATTTCCATCTGGTCATACCACTTCAGCTTTTTCTGGAGCCTCATTTATACAACGACGTTATGGGTGGAAATACGGAAAATGGGCATACATATTGGCAGCTTTAGTTGGCGTTAGTAGAATGGAAGGCCCAGATGGTTGGCATGACTTGTGGGATGTTTTGGCAGGTGCCACAGTTGGCATAGGCAGTACCTATATTTTTACTACACCTTACGACCAAAGCAAGTATAACTTAAGCTTCTCTTCTAATAAAGACGGATTTTTAATAGGGCTAAATCTAAATTTTTAGTTAACCTATTATCTCGAATAATTTGGAGCTTCCTTAGTAATCGTCACATCATGTGGATGACTTTCATTAATACCGCTTGCGGTAATCTTTACAAAACGACCATTCTCTTTTAAGGTAGCAATATCTTTGGCACCACAATAGCCCATACCAGCTCTTAGTCCACCTACAAATTGATGAATACTTTCATACAGTTCTCCTTTGTATGGCACACGACCAACAATCCCTTCTGGCACTAATTTTTTTATATCATCCTCTACGTCTTGGAAATAACGATCTTTACTACCTTGCTTCATAGCTTCCACAGAGCCCATACCTCTGTACGATTTAAACTTTCGGCCTTCGTAGATAATGGTTTCACCAGGACTTTCCTTGGTTCCCGCTAAAAGTGAACCCAACATAACCGTATCTGCACCAGCGGCAATCGCTTTTGGAATATCTCCTGTATAGCGAATTCCACCATCAGCAATCACAGGAACTCCAGAGCCTTTAATCGCTGCAGCAACTTCTAACACAGCTGAAAATTGTGGAAACCCAACACCAGCCACAACGCGTGTGGTACAAATTGAACCTGGACCTATACCAACTTTAACCGCATCTGCTCCAGCCTCCACCAGATATTTAGCAGCTTCACCTGTTGCTATGTTACCAACAATGACTTCAAGATTTGGGAACTTATTTTTTATTTCTTTAAGGATAGTCACTACACCTTTGGTGTGACCATGAGCTGTGTCTATAACCACAGCATCTACTCCTGCATTTACCAAAGCTTCTGCCCTCTCTACGGCATCTCCAGTTACACCTATAGCAGCTGCTACTCTTAATCTTCCGTAAGTATCTTTATTTGCTATAGGTTTTTGAGTCACCTTAGTGATATCCCTAAAAGTGATTAAACCTGCAAGTTTATCACCTTCAACTATAAGTAGTTTTTCAATCTTGTTGGCTTGTAAAATTGCCTCAGCATCTTTTAATGAGGTCCCAACTGGTGCCGTAACTAGATTCTCAGAAGTCATAACATCAACTATCGGCTTGTCATTGGCATGTTCAAAACGTAAATCACGATTGGTAACAATACCTTTTAGCACACCATCTTCATCAACAATAGGAATTCCTCCAATACTATGCTCTCGCATAGCATTTTTTGCGTCGGCAACTATAGCATCCATAGGCAACGTTACTGGATCGATAATCATACCGCTTTCCGCACGTTTCACTTTACGGACTTTACTGGCTTGCTGGTCTATGGTCATATTTTTATGAAGCACACCAATACCACCTTCTTGGGCCATGGCAATGGCCATTTTACTTTCTGTAACCGTATCCATAGCTGCTGAAACCACAGGAATGTTAATCGTAATGTTTCTAGTAAATTTTGTTTGAATATTAACCTCGCGAGGCAATACTTCAGAAAAGGCTGGAACTAAAAGTACGTCATCGTAGGTAAGACCTTCACCTAGGATTTTGTTTTCGTGTGCTGTCATGGCAATTAAGATTTAATTGCGTGCAAATTTACGCTTTTTATTTCACTTAACTCGCCTGAAAAAAGTTTAAGTGTAAATTCAGGAAGACCTTATTAGTCAATAAGCATTACCTGAATAAAGATTCAACTAATATTTGCTATAATATTACTAAAATGTGACCTCTAACGTCGTAAACCAATTTCGGGGAGCAGAAGGAATAATTCCTGGGCCCGGATAACCGGTTGCTCTTCTTGTGAAATAGGCATTATCAAAAACGTTATTGACACCAGTTTCTAGCTTAAACATTTTGTAAGTGTAGGATAACGAAATATCTAAAATATCGTATTCTGGGATTTCGCCTATGACTCCACTTAAGTTTGACTCCAAAGAATTGGTGGCGTCTGTAAACTGTCTCCCCAAATATGTGTATTGCGCATTAGCCATAAGGTTTTTATAGCCAAATCTTAAACCGGTTTTTAAATTAAGGTCTGGCACAAACTCTACCTCATTGCCTTCAATACCTGATTGTTCTGAACTTGTATATTCTGATTTAATTATTGAGGTATTGATAAAGTAGTTGAAACTGTAATCGTTATTCATTCTAAGGATTTTCTTCAAGTTAAAATCGAATAAGGATTCTACTCCGTACATTACAGCATTACCAATATTTCCACGTTCGCTAACCACACGACCATCATCCAAACCTTTTTGAACAAAGCCAATCCTGTCATTATAAAACAATGCAAAAGCACCTACATCGTAAGAGACAAAACGTTTGTAGTTACCTCTAAACCCTAAATCTACTGTAAAACCATCCTCATCTGTGATTTCTGGGTTTATAGTAAATGCCGGATTATTTATATTAATATCCGAGAAGGTTACCGAACGGTAATTTTGGGAAATATTTCCATAGACCTCTACGTTTGAATTGGGTTTGTAACTCAAACCTAAGCCAAGTAAAATGAAATTACGCTCAAAATCGCGATTGTCTTCAACGATTTCTTCAAAAATAACATTACCAGCAGCATCTGTATTAATCCGTTGATAAAAACCTTCGCTTTCTGTTTTGATATACTCAAATCTAAAGCCTGGTGTTATTGAAAACTTATCATTTAAATACAAAATGTTTTCACCAAAAACGGCTATATTAAGGTTTGGGAAATCAAAATCCGATTGATCTGGGTAATTTGGATAGTCTTCTGTTTGTAAATTGAAATTTGGCTCAATACCAGCCGAACCTGGTCCTTGTTGCTGGCTGTTATTAGCGTTATAAAATTTTGAACCAATTAAAAACGTAGCGTCTTTATTGAAAAGTTTGTATTCACTCAATAAACGTGCTTCAAAACCATAATTATTAAAATCCCCTTTTATTAAATCACGTTCTTGTCCTGGATCTACCTGATCTACACGATTGGTTCTAAATCCCAACGCATTTCTGGTCGCATTCAACCCAAAAAAGTTGAATGTAAAGTTTGTTTTTTTCTGAAAACTGATGTGCTAATTTAAAGTTGTACAACAACCAATCTACTTCAAACCAGTTACGCGCTCTATTACTCTGATAGGGATCTTCATTGAACATATTGTCCGTTAAACCTCCCGCTTGCTGAGCCAAATAATCGAGATAGGTTAACTCTGCTGAAAGCTTGGTACGTTCGGAAAGTTGATAGCCAATGTGTGCAAAGATGTTTTTAGATTCAAATTCTGAATTTGGTCTAAAGCCATCTCCCCTTTTATAATTGAAAAATGTGTAGTAACTCCACTTGTCTTTTGTACCACTTACACTAGTGAAATTGGTATATAATCCAAAACTTCCCAAGGTATTTCTTGTAACTAACTCAAAAGGCTTGTTAGGATTTGGTTCTTTCATCACAAAATTGATAAGTCCTCCAAACTGTGTTCCGTACTGCAAGGATGCAGCACCTCTAATTACCTGAATTTCCTTTAAACCTTCAGCTGCTGGCGAATAGTAACTTTCTGGATAACCCAACACATCTGCGCTGATGTCATAACCGTTTTGTCTGGTATTAAAGTTTGCCGTTCTATTTGGGTCGAGGCCTCGTCCACCAATATTCAATTGTAAACCTGCATCATCATTTTGGTAAATGTTCAATCCAGCGACTTGACTATAAATTTGCCTTGCATTATTCGTTGCTAAATTTGCCATGGACTGCTCCACTAAAACCACTTCGGTTTTTTTACCAGCATAGATTGCAGTCTCTTCGACATCCCTTAGTCTGCTCAACTCAAAGACTTTAGTTTTTCTGGCTTTAATTTCAACAGCAGTCAATTCCTCACCCAATGGTTCTAGAGTTTGGTTTAGAACCACATCTCCATTAATGGTAATCTGTACTTCCCTAATTTGAAATTCATAAGAAAAGAACACCAAGGTTAAATCCGTTTTCTCAGTCGAGAACTCGTAATACCCTTGTGTATTGGTTGTTGCCAATCGACCTGAAACTTTATCATAAACCTCAACCTTATTGATAGGTTGACCAGCAGTGTTAGTAATTGTACCAGATACTTTTTGTTGAGCAAATGCCATGTAACCAACAATTACAAATATGAACAGTAAGCTATAATCCTTTAATTTCATCCTTTAATGGTAAAATCCAGTTTTTGGGTTTAAATGATTCTTTTTGTTTTAGCAAATCAACATCTGGATCAATAAAACGCTGACTTCGTCTTCCGTTTAAAGCCACATAGCTATCCACATAGATTTCTAAATTTTCGTGTCCTTGCGATTCAAAATGTTGTCCTAAATAATGTGCATACTCTAAAATGAAATCGGGTTGGGTACTCATTTCTTTTTGCTGCAACGGTGTTAGGAAGTCTGAATTATTCACCAAGAACGATGTTTTGGTCTTTCCGTTAACCACTTTAAATTCGGCATAGCCTGTTTTTTCTATTAACATTACGCGCCATGAAAAGCGATAACCTTCTTCTTTCCAAAACAATTCGCCTGGATACAGTACATAACGAAACGGTAAGAGTAACTGAATGGTAAAGAAAACCGTTAAGACCGGAAGTATTAAGTTTTGTCTTTTGTAATTGTAGACTTGAGTTTTAAGCTTTGTTCTAGTGGTCTTAATATTCTTGAATAATGTTCTGAATACATTAATAATTCGCTCGTGAATATTAGCATCGAAAAATATCAATGCCGATACAATCATAATGTACGGAAACATCCCTATTGGGAATAATACTCTGGTAAACACATGAAAGAACACGACCAAGGCAAATGCCACCCAACGCGTTTTTCGGTACAACAATAAAAATGGAATGCACAAATCATACAACATACCTGACCAACTCATAGCGACATGAAACCAATGTTGCTGCATGAGGGTTTCTCCAATAAAGGGTAAATCATATTTAGATGGTAACCATATTTTTAATGGCTGTGCTTTAAACAACCAGTCGCTATTAATCTTGGCCAAGCCAGCATATACATATACAATTGCTAACAATAATTTTATACTATCAATTGTCCATTTAGGGATTTGGTTGTATTCTTTTTTCTTGATTAAATTATCTAATGAATAGTAAGCATTGGCAGGCAAAAAACACATTAAAAAACTTAAAAGGCTTATAAAATAGTAGTGGTTCAGATACGTGGTCTTATCCATTAACTCAATGTAAGTAAAGCTTAGAAAGAAGGTAATTATAGCAATACGGTATTTTAAGCCCAATGCAACGCATAGCGCTGCTAAACCGCAAACCACAAAAATAAGATAGGTATAGTTGCCCAATGGTTTTACCCAATCTAATCCATAATAACTGAAGTGAAATTTTGGGTTTATATATAATGTCTCAATCCAGCCATAAGACCAAAACCTAACGATACTTAACAGCATCATAAGACCAAAACCAATTCTAAAAACAGCTAAAGGCGCTGCATTGGTTTTTGTATTTAAATATGTACTTATGGTCCTTGGCATAAATAAAAAAAGGATTCCCAATTAAGAGAACCCTTAGTTTCATATTATTTTTAATTAATCTCCGTCACTATCCGTAAAATCGATACTTACGTTAAACGCAGAAGCCATATCAACCTTTAGCAATACGACCGCACCTTGAAGCAAATCATACGCTTGGGTCATTTGGGTATTATCTTCCATAACCTGTTGACTAAAGCTATTGTTTAAAGATTGAATTTGCTGTCTGGCAGCTAAAAATTGGGCATTGATATCGTCCTTTAACTGTGAATTCTCTAAATAATCCAAGTAAGATGCAAAACTTTGGGAAGATGCTCCTGAGCCAACTATTGCTTGCCCATTAAATACTTTCTCAATTGTTTCCAACCCAAATAATGCCAATTCTTTAGATACATCGTTTTTGTAATATGCTTCTACTTTTTCTGGCAATGGATCTACAGAAAAATTACCTGCAGGAATTCCTATTTTGTTAGCTCTCAATCCTTTTTCATAATAGTAAATAAAATCATTGACCATTTTATTGAAAGATCCTGTAGCGCTAGAAGATGTATTGTTTATGAAACTGTCTCTGTATGACCCTTGCCAATCACTTACCACAGTATTAATGATTGTTCTCATTTGAGCGATCACATCCGTGATATAATTTGCGTAACCTTCAAAATTAGGGTTGGTTGTAAACTTATCTAAAGGGGTTGTGTCTGAATCTGCCACGCCATGAATTAAAAAATCCAATGCCGGAAACCCTTGTGCATCATAATAGGAAATAGCATTTAAATCGTAATTACCCGATGCTGCACCTGCTTCAATATCTGAGACAGTAACAGGGTATCTATTGAAGAATACAACAAATCCACTATTCTCATCTGCAGAAAGTGTTTCTGCAATACCAATATTAAATATCTCCACATGCTGCCATGCTTTGTAGGCCTCTAGCCAAGCATCACTCAATATATTCAAATTGGTTTGGTTAATGTCATTGATAAAGTCGCTTTTCGCGGTGTCCATATCTGCCATTTTAGAATGAAAATTAACCAATGCGGGAACGATAATATTATCCGCATAATTGGTTAACAAAGCTGTTCTATCAAAATTATCATTACTGCCTCCATTGCTGTCATCTGAAGATGAACAGGCAACGATTACACTAACAATACTTAGAATGAAACCTATTTTCTTTAACATAGTTATATTTTTTTCATTTTTTGGTTTGCAAAAATACATTGTTTTCAACAAACCATAATCATCATTTTGAGACCAGTCGAGGAACAAATGAACTTGTTATGATATTGCTTTTCGACTGAGCTCAATATGACATTAATTATTCTTTTTTTTTAACTAATTGCTTGCTTGCTCTAACGTAAAGTTGAAACGTGCAGCTATTTCACTGGCCATGTTATCCAAGG
>WKLD01000005.1:0-45809 GCA_011316045.1 Picochlorum costavermella | reverse complement strand
CGGCAGCAGCTTACATAGAGTCTGGGCGTTATAAAAAAATTCTTTTAATAGGAGCAGATAAAAACTCATCATTTATTAATTATGAAGATCGAGCTACTTGTATCATTTTTGGTGATGGCGCAGGCGCTGTATTATTTGAACCTAACGAAGAAGGGTTTGGTTTGCAAGATGAGTTATTAAGAAGTAATGGGGAAGGACGAGAATTTTTACAAGCCACATATGGTGGCTCGTCTTATCCAATCAACGAAAACACCTTCAATGAAGGAAAGCATTATGTTTTTCAAGATGGGAGGACCGTATTTAAAAATGCAGTTTTTAATATGGCAGATGTAACTGAGCGCATTTTAAAAAGAAACAATCTTACTAATAATGACATTTCTTGGTTGGCTGCTCACCAAGCTAATAAAAGAATCATAGACGCTACGGCACAACGTATCAATCTAGAAAATGAAAAGGTAATGATGAATATACAGAAATATGGTAACACTACGTCTGCAACATTACCATTATTATTATACGACTACGAATCCCAATTAAAAAAAGGGGATAATATTATATTCGCTGCTTTTGGCGGTGGATTTACTTGGGGCTCAATTTATTTTAAATGGGCTTATAATCCTAACTAATATAACTAACGAACAAATAATCTAAAAACTATGGATTTAAAAGAAATTCAGAACTTAATTAAGTTTGTGGCCAAATCTGGTGCAAGCGAAGTTAAGCTAGAAATGGATGATGTTAAAATTACCATCAGAACAGGTTCAGAAAACGATACCACTATTGTTCAGCAGGTACCAGTGCAGTCTGCGCCTATGGTTCAACACGCTCCCGCACCAGCACCTGCCGCAGCACCACAAGAGGCTTCTGCTCCAGCTGCCTCAGCAAATGATGATTCTAAATATATTACTATAAAGTCACCTATAATAGGTACATTTTATCGTAAACCATCTCCAGACAAACCAGTTTTTGTAGAGGTAGGTACTGAAATAAAAGAAGGAGATGTGCTTTGTGTCATTGAGGCAATGAAATTATTTAACGAAATAGAATCTGAGGTTTCTGGTAAGATTGTAAAAGTCTTAGTAGATGACTCTTCTCCAGTTGAATTTGACCAACCACTATTTTTGGTTGATCCATCATAACAATTGAAAATTCCAATCTACTCCCGTTATTTCGGGACCAAAACCCAAATTATTGGATTTTGGTGCTTGGAAGTTGAATTTTTAAAACTAAAGTTATGTTTAAAAAAATACTAATTGCCAATAGAGGCGAAATAGCATTACGTGTTATTAGAACCTGTAAAGAAATGGGCATTAAGACCGTTGCGGTTTATTCAACTGCAGACGCTGAAAGTCTGCACGTAAAGTTTGCAGATGAAGCAGTTTGCATTGGCCCACCTCCCAGCAGCGAATCATATTTAAAGATATCCAATATAATTGCAGCAGCAGAAATCACAAATGCTGATGGAATCCATCCAGGTTATGGTTTTTTATCTGAGAATGCTAAGTTCTCAAAAATCTGCGAGGAACACGGTATTAAATTTATTGGAGCATCAGAAGAGATGATTTCTAAAATGGGAGACAAAGCGACTGCCAAAGCAACTATGAAAGCGGCAGGAGTGCCATGCGTACCAGGAAGTGACGGAATTATTGCAGATTTTGATGAATGCAAAAAAGTTGCCAAGTCCACAGGATATCCTGTAATGTTAAAGGCAACCGCAGGTGGAGGTGGAAAAGGGATGCGAGCCGTTTGGAAGCCAGAAGACTTAAAAGAGGCATGGGATTCTGCAAGACAAGAGTCTAAAGCAGCTTTTGGGAATGACGATATGTATATGGAGAAACTCATTGAAGAACCTAGACATATAGAAATTCAAATAGTGGGTGATTCGAGAGGTAAAGCATGCCATTTATCCGAAAGAGACTGTTCTGTTCAACGTCGCCACCAAAAATTAACGGAAGAAGTACCATCTCCGTTTATGACCGACAAGTTAAGAACAAAAATGGGTAAGGCTGCAGTTAAGGCTGCAGAATACATCAAGTACGAAGGCGCGGGAACTGTGGAGTTTTTAGTGGATAAGCATAGGAACTTCTATTTTATGGAGATGAATACGCGTATTCAAGTTGAGCACCCAATTACCGAACAGGTTATAGATTTTGATCTTATTAGAGAACAAATATTGGTTGCGGCCGGAGTGCCGATTTCTGGTAAAAACTATACACCAAACCTGCACTCCATAGAATGTAGAATCAATGCTGAAGATCCGTTTAACGATTTCAGACCATCACCTGGAAAAATTACGACGCTGCACGCACCAGGTGGTCACGGAGTACGACTAGACACACATGTTTATGCTGGTTATAGCATACCTCCGAATTATGATTCTATGATTGCAAAATTGATTACAACGGCACAGACTCGTGAAGAGGCCATCAACAAAATGAAGCGTGCTTTAGATGAATTTGTTATTGAGGGTATAAAAACTACAATTCCGTTTCATCGACAATTAATGGAGCATCCAGACTATTTGGCTGGTAATTACACCACCAAGTTTATGGAAGATTTTAAGATTAAAGAAGAATCAGAATAAAATTAAAGCCCAAGTTTAAACTTGGGTTTTTTTGTAGGGTAAACTTTAAAAGCTTAAAAAAGCTTCAATTTGTCAAAATTGCTTAAATTTGAGTCTAACCTACGGTTATTAATAATTAAATATTATCACATGAAAAACTTTACACTTTGTGTTTTATTAGGACTGCTGTTGGCAGCTGTTCCATTTAATAGTCATGCCCAAGACCGTTGCGGTATGGAAGAATATATGGAAGAAATGATGAAAGATCCTGAGTATGCTAGACAATACGAGGAAAAACAAAAGGCTTTAAAACAGAGACTACAAAACTATCTTAACAACAGCGATTTATATCAACGCGGCGGAACTATAGAAATTCCTGTTGCGGTTCACTTTCCTGAAGCTAGTGAAGCAGAGAGATCTTGTTTAGAGGCCTTAGCTCAGAATCAAATAGACATACTTAATGCTGATTATACAGCTACTAATTCAGATATTTCCAATTGGAATGCAATAGACAGTCAGTTTCCTAGTACAGGTGCGGGTGTTGCCAATATATCATTTTGTATTGCTACGTCTAACCACCCAACGGGATTAGACCCAGAATTATTAGAAGGCAATCCTTGTATTACAATAGGATACAATTTTGGTGGAGGTAATAATATAGATGGAAACTGGAGTGGCTACCTTAATTTTGTGATTAGAAATATTGGAGCATTAGGGTTCTCTCCTCTTGGTGGTAGTGTGGCGGCAGGCCAAGCGGTTACTATGGACAATAATGCTTTTGGTTCTGGTTCTGGTTGTACATCTGTGGTTCCCCAAGCACCCTACAATTTAGGTAGAACAACAACACATGAGTTAGGTCACTTTTTCAATCTTAATCATACCTTTAATGCTGATGGTGGTGGCTCTTGTGGTTCTGGAGGAGACGGTGTAGTGGATACGCCAGAAGTCGCCAATAGTACTTATGGTTGTCCAAACCCATCAACATCTGTTCCTTCATGTACTCCTGGTCAACCAGCTATGACCATGAATTATATGGACTATGTTAATGATGCTTGTATGTATATGTTTAGCGAAGATCAAATGGCTATAGCGGAAGCTTATGTGTCTAGTATACAATCATCATTTAAACCAAATGTATGCCAACCAGCAGTACCTGGCTTTAATTTAGAGGTTGTTGAAGATACAGAAATATATACTTGTCCAACTGTTGATAATCAAGCGGTTTATAATTTTTCTTATACTACAACTCTTGGTTTTTCAGAAACAACAACATTTAGCGCTAGTGGGCTGCCTGCCAACGCAACAGCTACATTTAGTCCGACGTCTTTAAATTCTGATGGAGCCTTCTCTTTAACTGTAGGTAATTTAAGTGCAACAGCACAAGGCACATATAATATTACTGTTACAGGAACCTCATCTCCGTCATCAGTTATAGAAACAGTTGATGTGGTATTAAATAATAATTGTACTGAAATTTCATGTACTAATTATCCGTCAACATCAGGAGATTTACCATTAACCATAACTGACGGACAGCCAGGGGGAGGTGTTGGTACTCCAGTAGCAAGTACGGTATTAAATATTCCAGATTTAGGCATTATTGAAAGCATGACTGTTACTGTAGATGTTTCGCACACTTATGTTCAAGATTTAATATTGCAACTTGTGCATCCAGATGGTTCAACGTTTATGAATTTATGGGAACAACAATGCTCATCGGAAAACGACCTTATGAATGTTACTTTTGATGATATGGCCAGCGCGGTTACCTGTCCAGGAGGTACTAATTCAATAATTTCTGGAACTTTCTCTCCTTCTGATCCATTAAGCACATTTGCTGGTTTAGAGATGCAAGGTGACTGGACTTTATTCGTTGCAGACACCTTTGCGGCAGACACAGGACAATTAAATGCATGGTCTATAGAGATCTGTACCGTGCAACCTTTAAGCACTTCAGAATTTGACCTAGAAGATTTACAAGTTTATCCTAATCCTAATAACGGTACCTTTAATATAGGCTTTAGTCCTAAATCAGGTGAGGATATTATAATTCAGGTTTTCGATATTAGAGGTAGAGCTATTTATGAGAAAACATATGATAGCGTGGGTAGATTTGATGAAGTTATTCAGTTGAATAACGCCGAGTCAGGTGTTTATCTGTTAAGCATATCTGATGGACCACAAAAGGTTACAAAGAAGATAGTAGTAGATTAACTATTTAATATTTTGATAAAAAGCTCCTAATATTAGGAGCTTTTTTTATAAGATGAATTTATCATATTGGGAAATAAAGACATGGTTATCTAACATTGATTTTACAATTGTTGGAAGCGGAATCGTAGGTCTAAACTGTGCCTTAGAATTAAAAAAGAAGTTCCCTAATTCTAAAATTCTAATTTTGGAAAAAGGGACTTTGCCACAAGGTGCAAGCACTAAAAATGCTGGTTTTGCTTGTTTTGGAAGCCTTAGTGAGATAATAGATGATTTAGAGAGCCATTCAGAAGAAGAGGTTTTTCAGCTTGTTAAAAAAAGAGTTGATGGCTTAAGCTTACTTAGAAAAACTTTAGGAGATAAGGTCGTTAAGTATCAAAATTTAGGAGGCTATGAATTATTCTTAAATGAAGATAAAGAACTATATGATTTATGTATAGCAAAGCAACAATACGTCAATAAGCTTCTAAAGCCAATTTTCAAAGCCGATGTTTTTTCATTTAAGGAAAATCTTTTCAACTTTAACAAAATAAAACCACAGTATAGTTTTAATCAATTTGAAGGACAGATTGATACAGGAAAAATGATGGAAGCCCTATTGTTAAAAGCGCTGAAATCTGGTATAAAAATATTGAACAATACTAGTGTAGAGAGTTTTTTAGAGGGCACTGAACAAGTAGAAATCAAAACGAATAATTTTGAGTTCTCAACTTCAAAATTGTTAATAGCCACTAACGGATTCGCCTCAAAACTGATAAATCAAAACGTAAAACCCGCAAGAGCACAAGTTTTAGTAACCGAACCGATAAAAAATCTTCATATTAAAGGAACGTTTCACCTCGATAGAGGCTATTATTATTTTAGAAATATTGATGATAGAATATTACTTGGAGGCGGACGTCACTTAGATTTTAAAACCGAGGAAACCCAAGAGTTTGGTAAAACACATATTATTCAGAGTAAACTAGACGAATTACTTAGAACAATGATTTTGCCAAATATAGATTATAAGATTGACTATCAATGGTCTGGTATTATGGGAGTTGGAGAACAAAAGAGGGCCATTGTAAAACAATTAAGCAATAATGTATATTGCGGAGTAAGATTAGGTGGAATGGGAGTCGCCATCGGCAGTTTAGTTGGTAAAGAACTTGCAGACTTAATAGCATGAATACCAAACAGCAACTTTATAACAAATGCAAAGCGCTTATGGATAACCGTTTAAAGGTTATTCAGAAGAGTATTTTAGACATCCAGAACGCCCTACAATCGGAAACCAAAAGTAGTGCTGGCGATAAACACGAAACAGGTAGAGTTATGCTTCAACTTGAGCGCGAAAAAGCAGGTCAACAACTTGCTGAAATCCAAATGCAATTCGAATTATTAAACAAAATAAATCCAGAGACTATTCAAAACACAGTTGCTTTAGGCTCTGTGGTTTATACTTCTCAATCTAATTATTTTTTAGCGATTAGTGTAGGAGAAATTAAAATAGACGAGCAATGCTTTTTTGCTATTTCGCCTGTCACACCAATAGGTAAATTATTAATGTCTAAAGCTGAGGGCGACAAAATACAATTCAAGAATCAAGAGATTAAAATTTTAAAAGTATTGTAGAAAAACGTTAAATCATTTTAAAGTGTTTTGGTTGTACAGTAACTTAACAAAGAAAAACTGTTATTATGCAACGCCTTTTAATTCTATTTATTAGTTTGTTTTGTTTTGGGAATGCAAATGCTCAAGACTCTAGCATAGATTTCATCATTAAAAACCTTGGCGTTAATGTAGATGGTCATTTCAATGAATTTGTCATAACTGCTGATTTTGATTCAGATGGTAAGCTGAATGACATTGCGGGCACTATTGATGTATCTTCAATAGAAACGGGAATTGATAGTAGAGACGAACATATCTTAGAGGAAGATTATTTTAACGCAAAGAAGCACCAAAAAATTACCCTGAAGAGTACCGCAATCAAAATATTAAAAGTCGGCAGTTATGAGGTAACAGCCCATTTAACTATTAAGGGGAAGACAAAGAAAATCACAATTCCTATTGCCATAGAGAAGGTAGATGGTGAATATAAAATTACCTCATATTTTGAAATCAACCGCAAAGATTTTGATATTGGAGGTGGTAGTTTCATAATGGGTAAAACGGTCAAAATTAGTGTGACACATTACCAAGATATCTAATGTACAAACAAGACTTTGATGTTGTAATCATTGGTGGTGGTTTAGCCGGATTAGCAAGTGCCATACACTTAGCTAAGTACAATATTGAAGTCTTGCTTATCGAAAAAAACAGCTATCCAAAACATAAAGTTTGTGGTGAATATGTGTCTAACGAAGTATTGCCATACTTGAAGTATTTAGGTTTTAACCCATTCGGTTTTGGTGCTAAAGTCATTTCTAAGTTTGAGTTAACAACACATAATAATAAAAAGATTCAGGCCAATTTACCTTTAGGAGGTTTCGGTATGAGTCGCTATGCAATGGATTTTCAGCTATATAAATTGGCCGTTTCTAATGGAGTGGAAGTACTTCAAGATTCCGTAATTGATGTAGACTTTGAACAGGATATTTTTAAAGTAGAAGCTAAATCCAATGGAACATTCCATTCAAAAATAGTAATTGGTGCATTCGGGAAACGATCGAATCTAGATGTCAAATTCAACCGAAAATTCATAAAAAATAAGTCGCCTTATTTAGGAGTGAAACTTCATGTTTCAGGAGTATTTCCTGAGGATAAAGTTGCGCTTCATAACTTTAAAGGAGGTTATTGCGGTGTTTCAAAAGTTGAAAACGACCACATCAATTTATGCTATATCACAGATTTTAAAGCTTTTAAAAAGTATAAGGATATTGAATCTTTTCAGGAAGAAGTAGTGTTCAAAAATTCTGCATTAAAAGAGATTTTCAATAATTCTGAAATTCAATTTGAAAATCCTTTGACGATCAGCCAGATTTCATTTGAAACTAAACAGCCAATAGAAAGCCATATCATAATGTGTGGCGATTCTGCAGGAATGATTCACCCCTTGTGCGGCAATGGAATGGGAATGGCTATAAGAAGTGCACAATTAGCATCAGAGCTGATTATTGATTATCTTCAAGGAAAAATTGAGTCTAGGGAAAAATTGGAGAAACATTATGCCAAGCGTTGGCAACAAACATTTAGATTTAGACTAAAAATTGGCCACACAATTGCGTATTTGTTTAGGCAAAATTGGTTAGCTCCAAAGCTATTGATTATGTTGAGATGGTTTCCGTTTTTAGTTCCTTTAATCATTAAAATGACACATGGTAAACCTATGAAAGCGTAGTGAATTTATTTATAAACACTAAATATCGAAGCAATAAAACTGAGCTCATGGACGATTTTTCTCTAAAAGGGGAATTGTTACGCGACACCTTGGATAAACTCGGTAACATCAATAAATGGCTAGGAGGAAACCGTGTGACTTTAGATGGTATTATTCAGCTTTTAAAAAACCAGCCAAAGAATAAAACCTATACCATTATAGATTTGGGCTGTGGACACGGAGACATACTAAGGCAGGTCGCAAAATATGGTCGTAAACATCAATATAGCTTTAGATTAATAGGTATCGATGCCAACCAAGATGCAATTGCTTATGCCACGGAACTATCTTCTGAGTATCCTAATATAACTTTTAAAAGTATCGATATTTTTTCGGACCAATTTGAAACTTTGAATTTTGATATTGCACTTACAACACTTTTTCTGCATCATTTTAAAGAAGAGGAAATAAAAAAATTATTAAAAAAATTATATGCCAATGCAAATATTGGTTTGGTTATAAACGACTTACAAAGGAGTAAATTGGCCTACGGACTCTTTAAATTATTAGGTTTAGTGATAACTAACCAAATGATAAAACAAGATGGATTAACATCTATTCTTCGTGCTTTTAAACGAGAAGAATTAGAAGAAATATCACAACAACTACACCTCAAATCACAAATCCGCTGGAAATGGGCATTTCGTTACCAATGGCTAATTAAAAAATAAATGGCAGTTAGAATTACATCAGTTGCAAAACAATTACCAAAATATACCAGAGAGACCAAAGACATTTTACCCTTTGTGGAACTATGGCTAAATGGAAAAGAAGAACGTTTTAAAAGAAAAGTCCTAAAGATTTTTGAAAATGCAGCAGTAGATAAACGCTATTCCATAATGGATGCCGAAGAGGTTTTCAACAAAACATCCTTTGAAGAAAAAAACGATATCTATACAAGAGAGGCGATAATATTAGCTGAGAAAAGTTTGCTTAAAGCATTGAAAAAAGCCAATTTAAAACCAACTGATATTGATTATATAATTACGTTGAGTTGCACAGGCATAATGATTCCGTCGTTAGATGCCTATCTTATTAATAATCTTGAAATGAAACAAGACATTGTGCGTCTCCCAGTAACCGAAATGGGTTGTGCAGCAGGAGTTTCAGGAATTATATATGCCAAAAATTTTCTAAAGGCAAACCCAAATAAAAGAGCAGCGGTGATTGCGGTAGAATCGCCAACGGCAACCTTTCAACTTGATGATTACTCTATGGTGAATGTTGTAAGTGCTGCAATCTTTGGTGATGGTTGTGCAAGTGTGATTTTATCATCGTATGAAGAGGAAAAAGGCCCAGAAATAAAAGACGAAGCCATGTATCATTTCTTTGATGCCGAACATATGATGGGTTTTAAATTGAAAAATTCTGGACTACAAATGGTGTTAGACCAATCAGTGCCACAAACCATTGCAGACCATTTTCCTAAAATAATTCATCCGTTTTTAGAGCGAAACAATCTTACGATTGAAGACATAGATCATTTGGTTTTTCATCCAGGAGGAAAAAAAATAGTACAGACCGTTGAAGATTTGTTCGGAGATTTAGGCAAGAATATAGATGACACAAAGGAAGTGCTAAGACTTTACGGAAACATGAGCAGTGCAACCGTGCTTTACGTGCTAGAGCGATTTATGGACAGAGATTTACCAAAAGGAGATAAAGGCATCATGCTCAGTTTTGGACCAGGATTTTCGGCACAAAGGATTTTGTTAGAGTGGTGACAAAATTTATTTTGTTGTGCTGAACTTGTTTCAGCATCTCATTATTATTAAAAACATGAAAGAATTCAAAAGCAAAAATTATTGGGCACTCATTTTAGGAGGCAGTAGCGGCTTAGGTTTGGCAACAGCAAAAAAAACTGGCCAAACACGGCATGAATATCTGCATCGTTCATAGAAATTCAAGATTGCAAGAAGACGAAATTGAAGCAGAATTTGAAACTATAAAAAATGAAGGAGTAAAGTTTAAATCCTTCAACACAGACGCTTTTAAAGCTGAAAAAAGAAACGAAGTCATCCAAAAACTAAAAGAAACGTTTGGAAGTGACGGGAAAATTAGAACCCTTGTTCACAGCGTCGCCAAAGGCAATTTAAAACCAATGGTTTCAAACGAAAAACCGGAATTAAAAAATGATGATTTCAATTTAACTATAAATGCGATGGCAATAAGTCTTTACGATTGGACAAAAGCCATTTATAAAGCAGATTTGTTTTCAGAAGATGCCAGAATCATAAGTTTTACAAGCGAAGGCAATTCTAAAGCTTGGCCAAATTATGCGGCCGTTTCAGCAGCCAAAGTCACCCTCGAAGCTATCACGAGAAATATCGCACTTGAGTTTGCACCATACGGCATTAAAGCCAATTGCATCCAAGCTGGCGTTACAGATACATCATCATTACGGATGATTCCGGGAAGCGATAAAATAATTGAGTATACTTTAAAACGAAATCCCAATAAGAAATTAACGCAACCAAAAGATGTTGCAAATGCTGTATATTTATTGAGCAAAGATGAAGCCTCTTGGATTACGGGAACAGTGATCCCAGTAGATGGAGGGGAGCATTTAAGTTGAATCTGACAAAAGACCTAGCAGGTTTTAAAAACCTAGCAGGTCTATAACAAAAAGAAGATTCCCGTTCGCAGGAATGACAAACATGAAGAAAGAAGACATCATAAACCTTTTACCCTATCAAAATCCATTTATATTCGTAGATGGCATAGATGAAATTTCAGAAGAAAACATCCAAGGCCACTATACCTTTAAAAGCGACGAAACGTTTTACGAAGGTCATTTTAAGGACAATCCAATAACGCCTGGCGTTATATTAACGGAATGCATGGCGCAAATAGGATTGGTTTGTCTAGGGATATTTTTAATGAGAAATGAATTAGATGATAGCACAAACCCACAAATAGCATTGACGTCACATCAAATGGATTTTTATTTACCGGTTTTGCCTAATGAAAAAGTAACTGTCATTTCAGAAAAAGAAGTATTTCGATTTAATAAATTGAAGTGTAATGTAAAGATGATTAATGAAAAAGAGGAATTGGTTGCACGCGGAAAAATTTCGGGCATGATACAAATTCCTGCGTAGACAGTAATCTTAACAATCGTAAAAGAATGTTCGAAGCCAAATCAAAAATCCTGAAAGGGATTAAATAAATAAATTACCTTTCCATAGGAAAGGGTTAGGGTTAGGAATGAAAAAAAGAGTAGTCATAACAGGTTTAGGAGTGGTAGCACCAAACGGAGTGGGAGTCACAGAATTTACAGATGCACTAAAAAAAGGTAAATCAGGCATCACATTTCACCAGAACCTAAAAGACCTCAATTTTTCTTGTCAAATTGGTGGCGTTCCAAATATTTCTGAAGACTTAAAGTCAAAATATTTTACAGATTTACAATTAAGGGGATTTAATAGCTCTGGAATTTTGTATGGTTGTATCGCTGGTGTAGACGCCTGGAAAGATGCTGGTTTTAATATGAATCCAGAAAGTGAATTGGATTATGATACGGGACTTATTTTCGGAACAGGAACATCTGGTGTCGAGAAGTTCAGAGAAGCCATTCATGGAGTCGATGAAGGCAAAGTGCGTCGTTTGGGAAGCACAGTGGTGTTACAAACCATGGCAAGTGGAGTTAGTGCATATTTGAGTGGAATGTTAGGTTTGGGCAACCAGGTTACAACAAATTCTTCAGCTTGCACAACAGGAACAGAAGCATTGTTGATGGGTTTTGACCGTATTCAAAATGGAAAAGCTAAACGTATGCTTGTTGGCAGTTGCAGCGACGATGGCCCATATATTTGGGGCGGATTTGATGCCATGCGCGTAATGACTTACAAGCATAATAATGAACCAGAAAAAGCCTCAAGACCAATGAGTGCTACAGCTTCTGGTTTTGTTCCTGGAAGTGGTGCAGGCGCTTTGGTTTTAGAATCTCTTGAGAGTGCGTTAGAGCGCGGTACAACTATTTATGCTGAGGTTTTAGGTGGAGAAGTTAATTCTGGTGGACAACGAGAAGGCGGTACATTGACTGCACCAAATCCAGAAGCCGTAAAACGTTGCATCAAAAAAGCAATTGAAAATTCTGGAATTTTGTCAAATGACATTGAAGTAATAAATGGTCATCTTACAGCTACTACTAAAGATGCTCTAGAAATTGAAAATTGGACCAAAGCCTTAAATCGAACAGGTATTGATTTCCCATATGTAAATTCTACTAAATCCATGATTGGTCATTGTTTGGCAGCCGCTGGCGCGATTGAGTGTGTGGCGAGCGTGATTCAATTAAAAGAACAATTTATTGCACCAAACATCAACTGTGAAGATTTGCATCCTGAAATTGAAGCACTTATCGATTCAGAAAAAATTCCTACGGAAAAAATAGATTTAAATTTTGATGTTCTGGCGAAGGCAAGTTTTGGTTTTGGAGATGTTAATGCTTGTGTGGTTTTTAAGAAGTTTCATTTATAATTCGCTGTCAGAGTGACAGTAAGTTAGCCTTATATTTTTCTATTTCATAGATGCTATTTATAGCGTAACTTTACAATACAATAACAAGCTATGAACAAAGAAGAATTAATCCCAAAACTAAAAACCATAATAGCACCTTACGTTCAAGACGAAGAAGCTTTTAAAAACTTATCCGAAGACACCGATTTTGTAAAAGACCTGAAGATAAATTCAGCAAATTTAGTTGATATTATTCTTGATATCGAAGACGAATTTGATATAAGATTGGAAAACGAGGATATGGAGAAAATGCTCGATGTTAAGTCAGCTATGCAAATTATAAACACCAAATTAGATAATTAATGGTTGGCAATGATATTGTTGATTTGGCTGAAGCAAAAATGTCCTCTAATTGGCAACGTCCTCGCTTCTTAGAAAAATTATTTAAGCCAAATGAGCAACAATACATTAAAAATTCTAATAATCCGTTTTTAAAAGTATGGCAACTGTGGTCAATGAAAGAAGCTGCTTATAAACTTTACACACAGCTAAATCCAAGCCGATTTTATAGCCCCAAATCTTTTGAGTGTGCAGTTCAAAATAAAAACCAAAAAGTGTTTTTCAAAGACTTTGAATGTTACATACAATCAAAAGTAACTTCAAACTATATAATTTCTGAAGCACGGTTAAATCTTTTTGAAATGAATTCAGAAGTCATTCGACTTAACGTAAGACATCATAAATCACAGAGCAAAGAAACTAAATCAGCGTTATTGAGCAGCATTTCAAGAACACATCAAGTTCCTTTTTCAGAACTAAAGCTTCAGAAATCAGAGTTTGGAATTCCGACCGTGAGTTTTAATTCAGAAAAAATCAAAGTGAGCATTAGTCATCATGGGCAATTTGGTGCTTATGCCTTTGTGCACGTTGTCCTTCCTGCGAAAGCAGGAGTTCATTATGATATAAACTAAAATAGATCCCTGCTTTCGCAGTAATGATAAATGAATAAATTAAAAGCCATCATATCAACCATCATCAAATTCAGAATAGCAATCATTATTGTTTTGGTATTGCTGATGGGTGTTTCAGCTTACCAAACCATAAATGAACTCAGTGTTGACAACTCATTGTCTATTTGGTTTTTAGAGGATGATCCTAGCTATAAAGCGTATATAGATTTTCAGGAAAATTTTGGTTCAGATGAAATCTTTATTGCTATGCTTCCTGTTGAAAATGCCATTGGCGAAATTGAAATAAATAGGTTAAAAAAGCTTCATAAAACTTTCGAAGACTTACCTTACGTGAAGACAACGTTCAGTTTGGCTAAAGCCAAATACCCTATTTATGCCAACAACAAAATAAATTTTGATAACCTCTACAATCCGAAACGTAGTGAAAAAGGATTAAAAAACCTATTTTCAAAATTACCGAATATTACTTCGCAATTGGTGACCAAAGACTACAGAAATCAATTCTTTTATATTCAGCTCAACCCAACTCCGACGATTGAAGCCAAACGCCAAGATATTGCTGGGGAGATACGTGCAATTTTAGATAAGGAATTTTCAAATTATTATCTAACGGGTCCACCAGTATTAAACGAAGCGTATAGTAAAGGGATTTACAAAGAGAGCTTAACCTTTGGGATTTTAACCGTTTTGGTAATCACAATTTTACTTTTGTTTATGTTGCCGAGTAAACGTTATTTAATTATTTCACTTTTGTCGGTAGCGGTTCCAATAACCCTGTTATTTGGTCTTATAACATCCTTGGGATATGCACTCAATATGATATCTATGCTCATCCCAACCATATTAATGGTTTACAGTGTTAGTGATGCTGTTCATATCATTAACATTTATCATAAAGAAGGGCTATTAAACAAACCGCTGAATAAAATTGAACTGTTGACCATTGCCATTCGAAAAAGTCTCACACCTTGTTTCTACACCACGTTGACCACATTCGTTGGTTATTTTGCGCTGTATTTGTCACCTTTACCAGCGTTTAAGAATATGGGTGTTTTTACGTGTATTGGTTTATTACTAAGTTTTATCTTGGTATATGTGATTACCATTATTGGCTTCAGTTTTATGACTCATAATTTTGAAAAGGCCAAACCGCTTTTAAGCTTAAAAAAGTGGAATCAAAATGCGTTTATTAATTGGATTAATAGTGTGACTTCCCAATATAAAACGACCATAATATTGGGCTTTTCGGCAATTCTTTTGTTTGGTATATATTCTATATTTCAAGTTAAAATTGATACGAATTCCCGTGACCTTTTGGCAGAAGGAAAAGCAAAACAAGACTTAAGAACGGTTGAAGTTGAACTCGGTGGAAGTAACCGTTTACAGCTCAATATTTCTACAGTAAATGGAGACGTTATTCTGAATAAAGACGCCATAAAACAACTTGAAGATTTTCAAAATAGATTGGAGGACAATCCATTTATTGCGAGTCCGGTTTCGGTAGTTACTATAAAATCCTTTTTGGAAAAACGAACTCCTGTTTTATTTCAATCCAACATTTCTGAAGAAAAATTAAAAAACACGTTAGCTGAAGTTGATAGTAATGATAACAGCTTCTTCAAGCTCTTTTCTGAAGATCTATCAACTGCAGGATTCACGTTGACGCTAGGAGAAATGAAAACCTCTGAACTAGAAAAAGTACTGGAAGATATTCAGAGGGATTTTGAAGCGACCTTTAATGTTGAAGATTACAATTTAAAAATTAACGGATTTGCTGTTGTGTTTGCACAGCTCAATAACTTCATCCTAGAGACACAATTTAAATCGTTTTTTGCTGCTTTTTTTGTGGCGTTTCTTTGTCTTTTAATTTTTATTAAGCGATTGCGAACCACGCTATTGGTTTTAATACCTAACTTATTGCCACTTGCAGTATTGGCAATTTTTATGGGCTTGTTGGATATTCCGTTGGATGTGACCACGGCAATGATTACACCCATTATGTTGGGTATTGCTATGGACGACACCATCCACTTAGTGCACAAATACAGACGAAGTAAAACTATAAAAAGCTCCCCAAAAAACCGAATGGATAATGCGATGCATTATACGGGAAGCGCATTGATTTCTACAACTATCGCTTTGGTTGGTGGTTTTTTGATTATTGCCTCAAGTGCTACACCTTCCGTTAAGGATTTTGGTTTGTTGTGTGCGGTTACAGTTGCGATTGCATTGATAACGGATATATTTTATTTGCCAGCACTCTTGAAGAAGTTTGATAAGTAAAAGTTATTTTTTGATATTAAAATACACGACAGTGTCTTTTTCTAAGAAGTTTCTGTGAGTAATGAAAACAGAAGCACTATTATATTCTGCTTTAATCAACCAAGAATTACCGTTAAAATAAGATTGTTTCACAAGAGCTTTAAAATTAGATTGCTCTACAATTTCAAGTTGATGCGCGTAGTAGATTTCATCATTTATAGACGAAAATTCTTCAAAAAAAGAAGCAATCAGTGGTATTTTAGGTTTTTTGTATAGCTCTTGAGGTGTGCCTTTGGCAATGATTTTTTTATTGTGAAGTACAATCATTTTATCAGCAAAGCCCAGTACGTCACTCTTGTCGTGAGTCGCAACAATACAAGAAATGCTGTTGTCCTTTAGATACTTAAAAAGGTTTCGTCTTAAAGATTGTTTTTTAAAATTATCAATGTGGCTAAAAGGCTCATCTAGTAACAAGATTTCGGGTTCTTTTGCTAATGCTCTAGCGAGTGCAACACGTTGTTTTTGCCCACCACTTAAGTTTTTAACTTTAGTTTTTGAAAAGGACTCAAGCTCTACAACTTTAATCAGTTCTTTAATCCGTTTTTCTTTTTCCTTTGGATAAAAACGAGACAGGTATTTACCTATATTTTCTTCAACAGAGGTGTAAGGCATTAAATCAAACTCTTGGGTAACATATTTCATAAAGTCATAGCCAATTACCAGATTGTATTTTGGCCCAAGAATTTTGATGTCATTCCATAAAATTTCACCGACTTCTAAATCATATTCACCGTAAATTAGTTTGAGCATGGTACTTTTTCCAGAGCCACTTTCGCCAATAATGGCTAGGTTTTCACCAATTCCAATACTAAAGTCAACTTCTTCTAAAACAGTAGTTGAAGAATACCCAAAAGAAATATTTTTTACTTGAAGCATGTTGTAAAAATACCATAAAAAAACCGCTTGATTTCTCAAACGGTTTTAAGGATAGTTATATGGTGATTTTATTTTTTTATAAATTTTCGTCTTATGCTTTTCCCATCAGATTCAAGCCTTAAGAAATACACACCACTTTGCAAGCTTGAAACGCTAAGCTCATTGGTAAGTAGCTTTTGGTTGTAAACCCTTTTACCCGTAACATCAAAAATAGTTGCAATTTTTGCTGTTAAATCTGCTCTTGTTTTAATGATTAAAACGTCATCAACTGGGTTTGGATATATAGAAATGTCACTTAAGGTTTCGTCTTCTACACTTAATGGCGAAGAACCCTCTACTATTGTATGTGTAGTGTTGTAACCAGGATTTTCTATAACATCTATTTCACCTGAAGGCCAATATACTCTTATCTCGTTTATAGTTGTATCCGAGCCAATTCCAAAATGTGTATTGAGTGAGCTCATAAACTCAAACCCCTCACCACTTCTAACATCTCTAATCTGAGTGCCCGAAGGAGTTGTAAGCACAACTCTTGCACCAATACCATTTCTATTACTGTAGTTTGGTGTAACATGCGCCATACCGACAGTGTTTATTTTAACCCAGTTGTTGCTGTTACCTTGGTTATAATACCTTACACCATTATAATAAGCGTCTATAAAACCATCATTGTTTAAGTCACCGAAGCTACCATTCTTATAATTTAATTGGTTTGGATCTGCGTCTTCAAAAGTCATGTCGCCTTTTCCGTACATTATGGAGCCATTACTGATAATGTCTAAATTACCATCATTATCAATATCGAAGGAAGAACTCTCCCAACCAGTTGGAGCGGAAATTCCTGCACCAGCAGTAACATCTGTAAATAAGTAATCATTGTTAGGGTTTCCATCGTCTGTAAAGCCATTGTTCATCATAAGTTTATGACTTCCTGAACTTGCACCTACAAAAACATCCATATCTCCATCGTTATCATAATCTCCCCAAGTAGAGGACCAAGTTTGCATAGGATCATCCAAACCTAAGACAGCAGCATTTTCTGAGTAAGTACCATCACCATTGTTTGTAAGCATCATATTGGTTCTTCGTTCTACAGAGCCGCCACATTTTGCTATAAACAAGTCTATATTCCCATCGTTATTGTAGTCAATCCAAATTGAGCCATAATCGCCACCAGAAGGATAATTACCTAATGAATACGGTGCGCCTGGCGTAACATCAGACTGGTAGAAAGTTAAATTACCTGTACCGTCATTAATAAAATATACGTTTGGTTCAACATCGTGGCATACAAAAGCATCAAGATTACCATCGTTATTAATATCTACAAAGTTTGAGCGTTGCGAAAACACATATTCAGTTGTGGATTGTTCAGTAAAACTAAGCCCATCATTACTGGCTTTCATAAAAGTAACACCGCTACCTGCACCATATAACAAATCTGTTTTTCCATTGGCGTCTATATCTGCTGCAGCTATACTCCAGCTTGGTAAGTAGTCTGCATTGGGCGTTGTGATATTAATATCCGTAAATGTACCATCAGGGTTTTGTTTCTTTATGTTTACGTTAGTAGAAGAAACTCCGACAATATCATCTAAGAAGTCACCATCCATATCAACCACAGCTAAATCAGAGCCACTCACAGAAATTGGTTGTTGTGAGTAATTTATTCTTGACAATGCTTGTGTGGTAAAGGTATACGGTCCAGAATAATTTGAAGTTTCACCCGTACAAACCGATTGAACATAAAAATCATAAGATGTGCTTGGCGATAACCCTGTTAAATTATAGGATGTATTTGTTAAACCATTAGCCATATTGCCCGAACCTATAAGAAATCCAGTGTTTCCCCATTCTAAATTCCATTGTGATGCAGAACCATTTTCTACCCAGTTTAAGTCGGCAGAATCTAAAGTTACTCCAGAAGCTGTTAAATTATTTGGTCCCGGGCAACTAGAGCCTTCTTCTATACATATATCAGCAGTACCACTCTGTTGATCCCTCCAAATTACAGCATAGTATGTAGCACCAGGAGTTAAGCCGCCTATTTGACCAGAATTATCACCCGCGTCGAAACCGTTGTTTGTACAATTTGAAACCGAGTTGCCGCCACAAGAATCATACACTTCGAGCCCAATAGCATTAGCGGCGCCACTAAAATGTACAGCAACAGACCCAACAGCAGGGGCTGTAAAACTTATAAAATACCCATAGTTACCAACGGCGTCACAAGATGGGTTTTCATTATTTGCATCTATGTCTGCTGCAACACTAAAGTCAAAAGTCGTTGGTGTTGCACTGCTACAATTGGACTCTACATTGACGCTAACTGCTGAAATGCAAGTTCCACCGGGAGCAGCGGTAATAAAGTTAAAAGGTCCAGCAAAATTAGATAAGTCGCCTCCTCCACAATTTGATTGTACATAAAAATCATACGAAACTCCTTGAGAGAGACCAGACAAACTATATGTTGTAGAAGTAACATTAGCTATTGTTGTGCCTGTTCCTGGAGTAAATCCGCTAGTTCCCCATTCAATATTCCATTGGGTAGCAGAGCCAGATTCTGTCCATTGAATGTCAGCAGAAGTTTCCGTGACATTAGTTGCATTAAGGTTTATTGGATCTGGACAACTAGGAGTTTCAATCAGAGTCACTACGATGTTCGACCAATTGGCATCCGAACCACCATAACTTTGATTTAAAACTAAATCGATATATCCATCTACAGCTGGATTGTATACACCAGCTAAATTACCTTGGAATGTTAAAACTGTATTACTAGTTGAATTTGCAGCACCAGTTGTAGGTGGATCAATAGTTGTTGAACCTGCAGAGGTGGTAAAAGTCAAATCAGCTTCTGTTGACCAAGGAATTCCTGCGCCAGCTGCCCAATCTACGGAAATAGAAAAAGAGTTATAAGTACCTGTTGAAGATGCAGATACATTAGCTGAGTTAGCAGCATTATTTAGATTTATGGTAACAGGAGAGCCTTCTGCAACATTGGTGGGTCCAACTATTGGATCAAAAACAAACTGAGCATTACCCACAAAGGAAGACAATACAACAGCAATTAAAAGTAAAGTAAAATTTTTCATATTTATTTATGTTATTCGCAATTAGTTAATGAGGCAATCCATTCCTCTACAAGGTCAATACCTTCTTCATGATTAATAGTCCTTCCTAGCAAGGGCATTCTAAAAGATTCGTCAGTGGTACTTAATCTGTAATAGAGTATGGATAGATCTGTGTCGTTGGGCTTTACAATATAAGAATTTGGAATGAATTGAGTTTCAGGTTCTACACAAACTCCAATATTTTCGGGTTCATCTGTAAACTGAAATTCAAACCTCATAGGTCTGTAATTACAATGTCCGTTGTCTGAATGACAATGTGCGCAGTTTATATCTAAATATGAACGAATTCTTTCTTCAAGAGGCTGGGAGGAGTCATCCCAGGCCACGGTTGTCTCAATATTGTTTGGTATATCAGAATTAAGATAGCCTATTTCGCTAAACTTACGCAGTTGATTAGCTATTCCGCTGGCATAGTTATAATCCTTATTTAAGTTTTGTGGTTTTAAACCAATAACCGTAGGGTTATCTAGTTGATTATGACAAGTGAAGCATTCTGCTCTAGAAGGGATTCGGTAGTCTGTTGTTTTAATATTTTCGCCCTGAAGCCAACTTATATATACCGTACTGCCCTGATTAGTAAAAAAAGCCTCTGTTTGGTCCTCGTTCCATACATAATTGGCAAAATCCCACCCGGTTGATTTTTTATACATTATCCTAGTCTCTAGGATTTTAGTGGAATTATTAGGTTGGACATCATTATAATAAAAATTTTTAATAATAATTGTGCCTTCGGGAAATTGAAGAGATGAATGATCGTCTACATAATTCGCGCTAACGCCATTAGGCAACCATAAAAAGCGTTTTTTCTTAGCGTAATCGGTAAATAATGGGGAAATTAAATCGTAAGGAACCACTCCAAATGTGGGATTTAAATCTTTTAAATCTCCCTCAAAAAAATTATACTCTGAAAGTGTTTGATGAGGTGTATCGCCAGTAAAAACATTCACAACAGAAGAAGATATAATTGTAATGGAAACATTTCCGGTTTCACACTCCCCTGAATTATTACATATGGTATACTGAAAAGAATCTTGCCCTACTATATTAGGGTTGGCCGTGTAAACTACAGAGTCATCACTCGGATTATTGGGTGTGCCATTAGCATCTATAACTTGTACCACTCCCATTGTTGGAGAACTAAGCGACAGACTACCAATTTCAGGAATATTAGAATCATTTTCAAATATGAAGATTTCAACCTCAGAGTTTTGAGCTAATACAGCGTCATCTGCAACAGTTTCAATATTTACCGGAGTTGTACCGTCATCTGTACCACAGGAAAAATGCAGCAAAAGCAAGACTAAAAATAAGCTGAGTACGTACTTCTTTTTCATACAATTATTAGTCTATATCAATAGAACAACCTAAACTGAGAAACCCCTACTTTTTACAAAAATAGGAGTAAATCTAAGATTTTTTTATTAAATCGTTAATAATCAATAAAAAGGGATGACCTACCTACTTAAAAGCGTTGTATTTTAGAAGGAAAAAACGCTTAAGGATTTTAAACCTAATGTATTTATTGAGCTTAATGTAGAGATAAACAAAATACATAGGCGCAAGCATTGTTATTAACTTGTTCTTTTTGTAAAGTACAGGTTTTAGCTTTACTAAATACCTAAAATATTTTTCAGGAGTCATTAAGAATTTAATAGCACTTTTAATAGGGCTTTTAATTTTTGGTGGTTCATAAGATATACCAACTTGATTTGTCCCAACATTTTGATAAAAGCCATGGCTTAACGTATCTAAAAACTTTAATTTTTTGACACTCTGAAACAGCCCAACCTTTAAAGCTATTTTAGACATGGTCTCTTGCATTATTTCTTCGGAATAGCACAAAGGTTGTAAATTGACTAATAGCTTTTTATGTAGGCTATACATTTGCTCTTGGTGAGGCTTAATGTGATTTTCGTAAAGCCACTTTTCTTCTGGTTTATGATATTCTAAGGTGTAGCCCTCTGCATCTAAACTGTAATCTAACGCACTACCATGATCTGCCGCAGAAAATTGTTCGTAAAGCTGCATATTCGCCATTACAATATGGTCGTGGTAGTCTGGATAAGGCATTAAGGAAAAGTTTAATCCATGTCGTTTTGTTAAAGGTTGTATATCATAGATTTCATTAAGCCCAAGGTAATAACCAGTGACCGGAATTTGTTCATCAAAAAATGCATAAATGGCCTCTTGCATAGTGCCTCCCCAACCAATATCAACGAGATGAATTCCGTTTTCTTCAATGTTGGTGTTAAAAGACTGAATATATGTTTCAAATGCCCTACGGCTTAAATCCCTGTGCTCGTTATAATATGAAACAAAGGTTTCATTCTGTTTTAAACTCTCAAATATAGGAGAGTTAAAAAAACCTTTAACACTGGCCTTCCCTTCGATATTAAGTTCTTTTATTACCTTTTCCCTAAGGTTGTCTGGGCAATTGACGGCAATTAAAAAATCTTCAGTTGAGATATTGCCATACTTTTTACTTAGAAAAGTAAATGGCTCTTCATTAATATCTTTTAAGGACATTTGAAGTGCGGCATGCCTCGATATTTTTAAATAGTGCGTTTTTATTCTATGGCTTTCATCAATCAAAGCGAAATCTTGATAGGAGTCAAAAAGTTTTTTTAGATATTGCCCTTCTCGAGAAAGAAAGAATAAATTCTTAATTTTTTTTCTTTTGGCAACTTCATATAAGCGTTCGGCAAATATGTGATAAAATATAACGTATTCAGTATATGGTATAGCGGAGCTTTTTTGCATTTTTTATATACAGCGTTGATAATTGATTTTAGTTGCTTTTTGTCATTACCAAAATTATTACGCTTGTTTTTCCTTAAATACTTCTTATGAGGCAGGTGATAGGCATTCAATCCATTTTTAATAGCATTGGTGTAATCACTTTTTAAGTTGTCACCAATCATCATTACCTCTTCGGGTTCTATTTTTAATTCTGAAAGAATAGGTTCATAGATTGAATTTGAAGACTTACTTTTTTCCAATTCAGCCGAACTATATACACCATCGAATAAATCTAAAATTCCATGATGTGCCAATAGCTTTTCGAAAAGAGTTTTGGCACCATAGAAATCTGAAACTATATAAACCTTTCCTCCATTACTCTTAAAGTATTTGATGGTATCCAGAACATCTTGGTCTATGTATTGCACGCTAGACTCTGCTTTTACATCTGCATCTTCAAAAAGGTTGATAAAATCATCTTTTTCGTTTACAGAAATGACATCATCGTTGATTAACCTTTTACTAATTTCTTCTTTTTGCCTGTGATAAGGAATTTCATCAATACTCTTTCCTAACTTATTAACAAGATAGTTTACGGATTCTTGTCGTATAAAATATAGTTTATCAATAGAAATACACAATCCCAACTCCCTGATCATAAATTTAGCCCACAAACGTTGAGCATAATTTGGGTGCACATGTCTATGTACTATGGTATCATAGTAGTCCGTGAAAAGAAATTTAATATCCTTTTCTTTAAGTTGCTTATGAAGTTGGTTAAGTGACAAAAAATATGATTTGGTTAATAGCTAAAACGGTGTTACCCTTTTACTTTTTCTTTGGTTTTGCTCGGCAATACATCAAATCCCATATTGTAAAGTGTAAAACCGTAAATATCAGCATACTGCTCTATAGTCTTGCTGACAGGAGTTCCTGCACCATGGCCAGCATCTGTTTCTATTCTTATTAAAACCGGATTGTCTCCAGCTTGTTTACTCTGTAATTCTGCTGCAAATTTAAAACTGTGAGCAGGTACAACCCTATCATCATGATCGCTTGTTGTAACCATAGTTGCAGGATATTCGACACCTTCCTTTACATTATGAACAGGTGAATAACCTTTAAGATAATCAAACATTTCTTTACTGTCTTCAGAGGTTCCGTAATCATAAGCCCATCCTGCTCCTGCTGTAAACGTATGATAACGCAGCATATCTAAAACGCCAACTGCAGGTAATGCCACCTTCATTAAATCTGGTCTTTGGGTCATAGTGGCACCAACCAACAAACCTCCATTAGAACCACCTCTGATAGCTAAATAATCTGATGAGGTATACTTTGAGTCTATGAGATATTCCGCTGCTGCAATAAAATCATCAAATACATTTTGTTTTTTCATTTTAGTGCCTGCATTGTGCCATGCCTTTCCATATTCTCCACCACCACGTAAATTGGCCACGGCATATATACCGCCTTGCTCCATCCATACGGCATTAGCGATACTAAAACTTGGTGTTAGAGATATATTGAAACCACCATACCCATAAAGAATAGTTGGATTTTTCCCATTAAGTTCTATGCCTTTTTTATATGTGATGATCATCGGCACTTGTGTTCCATCTTTAGAAGTGTAAAAGATTTGTTTACTCTCATAATCATTTGGGTTGAAATCTATATCTGGTTTACGATATAATTCTGAAGTACCATTTTCTATGTCGTATTTGTAAATGCTTCCTGGAGTTACATAATTGGTAAACGAATAATATAATTCCTTTTCTTCTTTTTTGGCACCGAAGCCACCAGCGCTTCCAACACCTGGTAATTCAACCTCACGAACTAAGTTCCCATCATAATCGTATTGTAAGACTTTAGAAACTGCATCTACCATATATTCCGCAAAAAAGTAACCTCCACCTGTTGACGGGCTTAATACATTATCAGTTTCAGGAATAAAATCCACCCAATTTTCTGGTGTAGGATTAGATGCATCTACTGTGACAATTTTTTGATTAGGAGCGTTAAGGTTGGTCATAATATATAGCTTAGAACCAACATTTTCTATAATATTAGAATCAGAATCGGTATGTCCTAAAATCTCAACTAAAGGAGCATTTGGTACAGTTAAGTCTTTAATGTATAACTTGTTTCCAGAAGTTGAAACCCTAGGAGTAATCACTAAATAGCGATCGTCTTCAGTGACACCTCCATAAATGTAACGGTGTTTTTCTTCAGGAGTTCCTCCGTAAATTAATTTGTCTTCAGATTGTTTAGTGCCTAATTTATGATAGTAAACCTTGTGCTGGTCGGTTTTAGCAGACAGCTCACTTCCTTTAGGCTTATCATAGCTAGAGTAATAAAACCGTCATTTTTATACCAAGACATACCACTAAACTTTATATCAACTAAAGTGTCTTCGACAATCTCTTTGGTTTCAGCATTCATTACCAAAACTTTTCTCCAATCGCTTCCACCTTCTGATATGGCATATGCTAAAACTTTTCCGTTTTTTGAAAAGCTTACTCCTCCCAATGAAATGGTACCATCTTCTTTAAACGTATTTGGATCTAAAAACACTTCAGCATTTTTTGGGTCAGATCCTGTTTTATAACGATAGATGACATATTGGTTCTGTAACCCATTATTTTTATAGAAATAGGTATAATCTCCTTCTTTGAAAGGAGCGCCTATTTTTTCGTAATTCCAAAGTTTAGAAAGACGTTCTTTTAATTCTTCACGATAAGGTATATTGTCTAAATACCCAAAAGTTACTTCGTTTTGAGCTTTTACCCAAGCCTCAGTTTCTTCGCTTCTATCGTCTTCTAACCAACGATATGGGTCTGGGACCTCTTCGCCAAAGTAATTGTCAACAACAGTATCAACTTTTTTTGTTTCGGGATAATCTACGGAAATTGGTTTCACCTTTTCAGTTTCGTTTTTACAAGAAACAAAAATACTTAGCACAACAGTAATTAGAAGTAATTTTTTCATAATTAGGTTTTTTGAATGATAACAATGTTAAATTCAAAGATAAGTATTTAACAAAACTGATTTTATCAAATTTTCTTAAAACTTAGGTAAAATGGGAGGCCAATATATAGACATTTACAACTAAAAAATTAATTAATTAGTTGAAATACAAAAAATTACTGTTGTTGCGAAAGACTTAAAAGATATTAAACCAACCCTTCTTTAACCAAATACTCCGCAATTTGAACAGTATTGGTCGCTGCACCTTTTCTTAGGTTATCGCTAACCACCCAAAGGTTTATTGTGTTTGGCTGTGAACCGTCACGCCTAATACGTCCAACAAAAACATCATCCTTTCCGTTGGCATACATTGGCATTGGATAAACATTAACGTCTAAATTATCTTGCACGGTAACACCTTCGGTTTCACTAAGAAGTTGGCGAACCTCGCTTAAATCAAAATCATTTTCAAACTCAACATTAACAGCTTCACTATGTCCACCTGCTGTTGGTATTCTAACTGCTGTAGCAGTTACAGCAATGGTTTTGTCATCAAGGATTTTTTGGGTTTCTCTAACCAATTTCATTTCCTCTTTGGTGTACCCATTTTCTTCAAAAACGTCGCAATGGGGAATAGCATTCTTATGGATAGGATAGTGGTAAGCCATTTCGCCTTTTACACCAGCCATTTCATTTTCCATTTGTTCAACAGCTTTTACGCCTGTACCAGAAACCGATTGATAGGTAGAAACAACAATACGCTTAATTTTATATTTTTTATGAAGCGGTGCCAACGCCATTACCATTTGTATAGTGGAACAGTTAGGGTTAGCAATGATTTTATCATTTTTGTTTAGTTGATTGGCATTAATTTCTGGGACTACTAATTTTTTTGATAAGTCCATTCTCCAAGCAGAGGAATTGTCGATTACCGTTGTACCAACTTCAGCAAACTTTGGAGCCCACTCTAAAGATGTGCTTCCACCTGCTGAAAACAAAGCAATATCTGGCTTCTTTTCGATAGCTGTCGGTATGCTAATAACCTCATAATCTTTTCCTTTGAAGTTTACTTTTTTACCAACAGAGCGCTCAGAAGCTACCAATAATAATTCATCTATTGGGAAATTACGCTCTTCTAACACTTTGAGCATTACATTTCCTACCAAACCAGTTGCGCCAACTATTGCTACTTTCATAATCAAAAAATTTAAACCACAAAATTATAGCATTTCTTGAACTAAATAAGGCTGTTTACCTATAAAATATGATAAAAATTTACGTTTAAAATTATGGGTTTCATAAAAGAGAAGACTATAAAAGAAAAACCCAGACAAAATGCCTGGGTTTGGTTAATAATATATAATGTAGCGGTGACGCTAATTTCTTATTTCTTTAGGGAATCTCTAATCTCTTGAAGTAGTTCAATTTCTGTTGGACCCGCTGGCGCTTCTGGTGCTGGCTCCTCCTTTTTCTTTGTTTTATTAACACCTTTTACTACCATGAACATTACAAATGCTACGATAATAAAATCGATTACATTGGTTAAGAATGTACCGTATTCCAAGAAGACTTCTCCTGCCATTTCTCCCGCATCGTTTAGTTCGCCATCTTTTAGTTTGTACTTTAAATCCTTAAAGTCGGCATCGAAAATTAAACCGATTAAAGGAGAAACAATTCCTCCAGTGAATGAAGAAACTACTTTATTAAAAGCAGCACCCATTACAAAACCTACTGCAATGTCTACAAGGTTGCCCTTCATTGCAAATTCTTTAAATTCTTTCAACATAATTTAGTGTTTTTAAAATAGTTATTATTTATGTTAATCTGACACTAAAGTAATTAAAAAGTCACAATGTGTTAAAAAAACCTTAATCTGGGATTATAATTCGTTTAACTCGCTGAGATATGGCGGTTAAAATTTCATAAGAAATTGTTTGTGCAGATTCTGCTAGCTCACTGGCTTTATACCCAGAATCAAATACCACAACCTCGTCACCCTCCTTACAATCAATATTAGTGATATTTACCATAACCATATCCATACATACATTGCCAATAATAGGAGCTTTTTTACCATTTATGAATACAAACCCATTTCCGTTTCCATAGATACGGCTTATACCGTCTGCATGTCCAATAGGTATGGTTGCTGTTTTTTCAAATCCTTTTGATTTGTATGCTCTATTATAACCAACAGTTTCGTCTTTCTCAATTTTATGTATTTGAGAAATTACAGATTTAAGCCTAGCAACAGGCTTTAAATTTTCATCCTCTTTTGCAGAATTACCAAATCCGTAAAGCCCTATACCACAACGCACCAAATCCAAATGAGCATCAGGATAGTTAATTACACCAGAGGTATTGCATAGATGTAACCAGGGTTTATAACCTATCTTATTTTCAAATGCTTTAGCTGTTGACTTAAAAGATTCAATTTGCTTATTTGAAAAGGCGACTTCATTTTTATCTTCACTAGCTGCTAAATGAGAAAAAATGGATTTCACTATAACGGATTTTGTTTCTTGTAGTTTTGAAACAATATAATCCACATCATTTTCCCAAAATCCCAGACGGTTTAAACCTGTATTAAATTTAATGTGTACAGGATAATTTGATTGGTTATGCGCTTCTGCAGTTGCAATAAATTCTTTTAAAACCTTAGCGTTGTAAAGGCTAGGTTCTAAGCAACGTTCAATAATCACTTCAAAACTTGTTGGCAAAGGGTGAAGTACTAAAATAGCTCTTGTGATGCCAGCGTCGCGTAACACAACACCTTCAGAAGCATAAGCTACAGCAAAATAATCTACATCTAAAGTTTGAAGGTGTTTGGCTACTTCTACAGAATCACTTCCGTACGCAAAAGCTTTAACTACGGCTAAAAACTTTGTACTTGGTTGTAGTTTAGATTTTAAATAATTGAAGTTATGGGTTAAGGCACCTAAATCAATTTCAAGAACTGTTTCTTTAGCTTTAGGCATTAGACTTTTTTTTCTTTAGAATTCACTTCTTCAGCATCATTCACCTTCATTTGTCTTACTTTATCACGAAGCATGCTTTTATAGTAAGCGGCTCTACTTAGTGGCTCATATTCATCGACTTCGCCGAGCAAAACCAAATCGTCACTTTTTGCTTTTCTGTAACTGTATTGCGCTAGGTTTCCGGTTTTGGTACAAATAGCGTGCACTTTGGTCACATATTCTGCAGTAGCCATAAGATAGGGCATTGGCCCAAAAGGATTGCCTTTAAAATCCATATCCAATCCAGCGACTATAACCCTTATGCCTTTATTGGCAAGGTCGTTACAAACCCTTACAATTTCATCATCAAAGAACTGTGCTTCATCAATTCCGACCACATCACAACCATCGGCTAAAATAGGAATATTGGCTGCTGCAGGTACAGGCGTAGATCGAATTTCATTAGCATCATGAGACACAACCATATCATCATCATAGCGCACATCTACGGCTGGTTTAAAAATTTCAACCTTCTGCCTTGCAAACTGAGCGCGTTTTAATCTGCGAATCAACTCTTCGGTTTTACCAGAGAACATCGATCCACAAATCACTTCAATCCACCCAAATTGTTCTTTATGATTTACCGTATTTTCAAGAAACATTTCGTAATTTTAGCACTAAAACGTAGTAATAATTCGTTTGTATAAAGGTCACGCAAATTTATTAAAAAACAAAAGTAAAATTCATGAAACATCTATGATTTGTTTACAAACGCTGTAAAGCAAAGATTAGGATGTTCCATGTGACTTTAAAAAATCAATAAAAATAAGCACATGAAAAAGAAATTAGAATCAGAATTGGTGAGCATAGCGCACAGGATTCTAAAACTAAAAGGCAGAGAAGATGTTGATAGAATGCACGAAGAAGTGTCTAAACTCTACGAAAAGCTTACGGTTTTAAAATTTGCTCAAGAGAATTTTGAAGATGATATGCCAACTATTGGCAACGACTCCTCATTTTTTGATATGCTAGACACAGCATTTAATAATAAAGTAAGCGACAATATTGAGGTTGGTAACAAGACCTATGTCAATTTAGATGAGGTTGAGGATGACGGCATTATGGAACCCGTTATGGAGAAAATTAAGGATATGGTAGCACAGATGCCCGAAGAAATACAACAAGTTGATATTATTGTTGAAGAAGCTGTTGCAAAGGAAAACCCAAATACAGTAGAATTTGAAAACATAAGTTCAGATTTTGCTGAAATCCCAGAATTTGAACCTATTGAAGACGCAAAAAAAACGTGAAGCAGAACAAGGGAAAAAATCTCTTAATGACAAGCTTAAGGGTAAAGGTTTAAAAATAGGCTTGAATGACAAAATCGCGTTTATAAAACACCTATTTGAAGGTAAAAACGAAGATTACGAGCGCGTGGTCTCTCAAATAAATACCACCAAATCATTTAGTGAGGCCAAAGCACTTATTCTAGATATGGTAAAACCAGATTACAACAATTGGCAAGGCAAAGAGGAATACGAAGAACGCTTTATCGACATTGTTGAGAGCAGGTTTAATTAATAGTTGAGATAGACATATCCTTGTAACGGTTTTTCAAAATCCATAATTTCTAGAATATAGAAATAAGTACCAACTGGCAATAATCTAGACGAATTTGGAACTCCCATATTTGCTCTCCCGTTCCAGTTGTTTATATAATTTTTTGCCTGATATACTTGCGTACCATAGCGGTTGTATATTTTAATAATGTTATTAGGATAAGCTTCAATACAAGGAATTACCAAGAAATCATTTTTTCCATCACCATTTGGTGAAATTCCTTCAGGAATAGATAAACAGTTAGAAATTTCAACAAGCGCACTGTCTTCATTATTGTTAGTGTCTCTATCAATTTCATTTACGCTATTTAAAAGAGCAACATTTAATAAATCGTTAGATGCTACCACTCTTGCAATCAAGCTTAGTGTAGCTGATTCGCTTGGGAATAGAGTTGAAATTGTCCATATAAAAGTACCCTCATCAAAAACACCCAAGTTGGTTGTGGCTGAAATAAATTCATAACCTATCGGTAGTTGATCCAAAACTTCGATATCAGTTGCGTTGGTTGTTCCTAAATTAGTCGCACTAATAGTGAAGACAACTTCCTCTCCAATAATAACTTCTGCTGGCTCGACTATTTTAGTAATTTCAATATCCACATTAGACGTGTCAGCTAAAACGTTTAATGTGGCATTGGTTTGAGAGGTATCAATATTATTGGTGTCCGAGAAATTCTCAAAGTTGTTAAGATAATTTCCGGCGACATCAGCAGTTACCATCACTGAGAATGTACAACTTTCAACACCAGCTGGGAAAATTAGATCTGTAACACCTACAAAATCATCTTCTGGATCACCAATAAAATTAGCAGTACAGCCATTGGCCTCTAACCAATTAGGTGCTTGTGTTATAGTGATACCAGACGGTAAATTATCTGTAAACGAAATATTATTCTGTGTTGGGTTGTTGGCGATATTATAAACGGTGAAAACCAACTCACTTTCGCCACCTTCAAAAATAGAGTCTGGAGAAAACATTTTTTCCAGAACTGGAGAAATAACCTGAACGCTATTAATGGAAATATTCGTTTCTGGTGTTAGCTCTTCGTTGTTTATAGCACTCGGAGTTGCTTCTGCAATATTATTATATGCACCTCCTAAGTTTGGAGCAATTACAGGAATATTTATCCTTACAGTAGATCCAGCTTCCATTGAAGGAATGATTCCAGAGATAAAATTACCATTGATGTTAAAATTGGTAATACATGTAGCATTGCCCGATGTAACAGTGCAAGTTGGTGTTCCGGCAATGTTGAAAACAGAATTTAGAGTATTTTCAAAAAGTACATCAACGGCATCAGCGCTTGTAATGCTATTACTAATATCTACAATCCAGTTAAAAGCCTGGCCTGTATCAACTTGAGTAAATTCAGGGTACGTTTGAACCACCAAATCCACACATGGTGCAAAAAAAGTAGTTACATCATCAGCAATGAAAGAACCTACTTCATTTTCTGGACCATCAGCATAACCAGCAAGAGCAACATTAGAACCTGCCATAGGTTGATCTATTGAACATTCTGGAAGCCAATCTACAACAACATGAAACGTTACAGAACTATTTGCAGGTAATACCCAATTATCTTCCGATAGAATTTCCCAAAACACATCTGACTCACCATCTTCAGGAACACCATCATAGGACACTCCTATGTTAGCATTTTGAATGCTAAAACAAGATGCGGTTCCTGTAGTGCTTACGCAATCAACCGAAACCAATGATGCCGTAATTGGAGCATAATTTGTTTCCAATATAGCCATGTAATCTTGTAAAAATAATATACCATCATAGTCTCCTGTGTTGGTTGCCGTTATTTCGTAAGTCACCAAACCCCATTCTGCAGTGTTATCTTCAGAACTTCCTATGGGTAACTCAGGACTTATTTGAGTTTTAGAGATTTCTAAACCAGAAAGACTAGGTCCATCACAGTTTTCTGGATCTGGAGCAGGAAGTTGTAAATAATTAAAAAACTGATTGTTATCTAAGTTGACATCTATGATCTGACTGTCTAAAATATTAATGGCACTACGAGCAATGGCTTCAATTGGCACAGGGTTTTGAACACATTGAGGTTCTATGAATTTCAATATAGTTTCAATATTAATAGTTGTATTGCCTTGTAAAACAAAATCACTACTAACCCATAGCTGCCCATTATCTGAGGCGTTAATGTCAAAGTCAGTACAAGAAACAGGCCCTAATGTACTTGTGCAGTTTACAGATTCTAGCTCCCAAAGTACATCTCCAACCGTTATATTCTGAAAAAAGAATCTTATAGGTGTTGGTGTAGAACTAGTGTTGCATACCGTTGTATTGAATGTAATCTCCTGGTCATAATCGAGAGTAGCGGATATATCTGGATTGGTTTGTACCGTTTCAATACAGATATCGGTTTCTGGACATGGATCTGCATTGAGCAAATTGGTAATAATGGTATTCGAGTTATTTGATGAAGCGTTATCATGCTCTAGCTCTATTTCTATAATACTATCAACATCTATAGGCATGGGATCTGGCGAACATGAGAAGTTGGAGTATTTATAAATCATTTCAAACGTAATACTTCCTCCAGAAGTGATTTCAGTATCTGTTTCAAAAATAAATACAGGAGTTGGTTGCGAGGCTACCACAACTGTTGTTCCTGTAAGGTCTGTTAAATCTGGGCACAATGTTCCATTGGTTGTCGCAATACATTCTAGAGATATAAATTGGGTAATTGGCTGACCATTATTTGGCAAAGTGTTTAATTTAATGTTTCCAAAAATTGTATTTACAGGAAAATCTACAGCACTATTATTGGTTATTGTAAATTGATAAGTCACTTCATCTCCCCAAGCATTTATTGGAGTTCCTAATGTTGGTTGTATTTGGGTTTGCGTGACTGAAAAATCTATAACGATATCCAAAACATCAATAGATATAATAGACTGATTGTTATTGGTGTTGGTATCTGTTGTTCCTGTAGGAGGACTTGTGGTTCCGTTGGCTGCAATTCCGCCTAGGTTTGTAGGAGCGGTAACTAAAACCAATAACTCAACACTAGAGTTGTTGGGCATATTATCTATTGAAGCAGTTAAGACATTTGCGACTACATTAATGTTAGAAATATCTGAAGCGCCATTAATGTTGTTCTGGGAGTTTGTTGAAATTAGGGTTAAATCGTCATCAAAATCAATAGAAATTGTAGCATCATTTACGGCATTACCAGAGTTAGAAATGGTAATTAGATATTGAAAATCCTCATAAATATCAACCTGAGACACAGTAGTGCCATTTAAATCTTGAGCCTCAATAGCAATAGATAAATCAGTAGTTTGCGCATATAGCAGGCATGCATTTACACAAAAAAAGAATAAAAGGCAGATTGATTTTAGCATTGATTGGTTTTATACATTAGATGTAGATTCTTACAAATGGTTGCGTAAAGAAATGCAAAAGATTGTAAATTTGAGGTGTAACAAACACAAATATGAAGTTATTTCTGGTGCCAACGCCAATAGGAAACTTAAAGGACATGACCTTTAGGGCTATTGAAGTTTTAAAGGATGTCGATTTGATTTTAGCCGAAGACACCAGAACTTCAGGAAAACTCTTAAAGCATTTTGAAATTTCTACCCAAATGCAAAGCCACCACATGCACAATGAGCATAAAACGGTGAAGGGTTTAGTTGAAAAACTAAAATCTGGAATGTCCATTGCGGTGATAAGCGATGCTGGCACTCCTGCCATTTCTGATCCAGGGTTTTTATTGGTAAGAGCTTGTATAGAAAATAATATAGAGGTGGAATGTTTGCCTGGAGCAACGGCTTTTGTACCAGCATTGGTCAATAGCGGATTACCTAATGACAAGTTTGTTTTTGAAGGCTTTTTGCCGGTAAAGAAAGGCCGCCAAACTCGATTGCTATTATTGGCAGAAGAAAACAGAACGATGATTTTTTACGAAAGTCCTCATAAACTCATAAAAACATTAGGTCATTTTTGCGAGTATTTTGGCGAGGACCGATTGGTTTCAGTCTCTAGAGAGTTGACTAAGCTCTATGAAGAAACCATCAGAGGAACAGCTAAAGAGGTATTGGAACATTATACCAACAAACCACCAAAAGGTGAGATTGTTATTTGTGTTGCTGGGAAAAAGTGATGGAAGAACTACTCCACAACATAAGTCAATGCACTATTTGCAAAGCTCATCTTCCGCTAGGCCCAAGACCTGTTGCAACGGCACATCCAAATTCTAGAATTGTGATTATAGGGCAAGCACCAGGAACTAAAGTCCACGAATCTGGAATTCCTTGGGATGACCAAAGTGGAAAGAAACTAAGGCAGTGGCTAAATGTTACTGATGAACAGTTCTATAACACAGAAAACTTTGCCATTATACCAATGGGCTTTTGCTATCCAGGAAAGGGAAAAACAGGAGACTTGCCTCCAAGACCAGAATGTGCACCACAATGGCACGAGCAATTATTAAATAAAATGCCTAAGGTGGAATTAATTATTTTGATTGGAGCTTACGCACAAAAATATTACTTAAAAGACAAGAAAACTTTAACTGAGCGAGTTGGCGATTACAAAGCCTATTTACCAAAGTATTTTCCGATTCCACATCCATCACCAACCAACAGATTTTGGCTTGCCAAAAATCCTTGGTTTGAGGAATTGGTGGTGCCTGAGTTGCAAGAAGCAATAGGTAAGATTGTTTAAAAAAACCTCACCTCCTGAAATTTCGGGACTGGCAAGGTTCAATCTAATGCGTCTAAAAATCTAATACTGACTCCCATCATGCTTACCAACTTCATAACCATGTTTTCCTAAGTATTTGTTTCCACTTTCCACAGCACCTTCTTCAATATCGGTTCCCATAGAGTCATTCCAACGGTTAAGATATCCGAACAGGGAAATTACACCTAGCATTTCTACGATTTCACCTTCATCCCAATGCTTGTATAAGCGATCTTTAATTTCAGCATTAACGGCATTTGGTACTTGGCTTGCCGCCAAACTAAAATCCAATGCGGCACGTTCCGCTTCAGAAAACGCAGGATGCGTTCTGTATTCCCAAATATTGTCTAACTGCTCTTGTTCTGCACCATAACGTTCTGCAGCTCTAATGGCATGTGCTTGGCAGTATCTGCAACCTGTAGCATTACTACTTACCCAAGCAATCATACGTTTTAATGCTGAGGTTACACGACCTTCATTAGCCATTACAGCTTTATTTAAGTTTATAAATGCCTTGCTTATTGCTGGTCTGCGCTGCATGGTCAAAACTGAGTTTGGACAAAATCCAAGTGTCTCGTTAAAGAATTCTGCTAATGCTTTGGTTTCTAAATCATGCTCGGGAGATAATGGAGTCACTAATGCCATGGTTGTATTTTTAGTAGTATTTTTGAATGTACAAGATAGGAGTTATAACGCTTAATTTAAAAGAATATGGATCATAAAATCACAACACATTGGAAAGGCGGATTGACTTTTGAGTCGGATAATCCGAGTGGAAAATTTGTAACTATGGATACAGATGTTATGGGCGAAGAACGTAAAGGTTTGTCTCCCAAAGCCATGATGCTGTCATCCTTGGCAGGTTGCTCGGCAATAGACGTTATTTTAATGTTGGAGAAAATGAAAGTTGAAATCGATGACCTTAAGATTGAGGTGTCTGGTGAGTTAACCGATGAACATCCAAAATATTATCATTCCGTTTTAGTTGATTATCATTTTTATGGTTCAGATTTAAATAAAAAGAAGTGCGAACGCGCAGTGAACTTATCCGTTGAAAAATATTGCGGTGTTATGGAAATGTTTAGGCGTTTTGCAACAATCAATTTTAATATTCATTATCACATTGTGCTTACAAAATAATGACTTCACTTTATTACAAAAGCACTTTATGTGATTTTTTCTAATAAAATAAAGTATTGGGCATCATAACAAATTTCATATAAATAATTGACTTTCAATCAATTAAAAAATTAACTCTACAATTGAATTTAGAGGTTAACCTATCTCACCTACCCTAAAGCCTTGCTCAAAAAGTAACTTTATCACTGCAATTGAGATTTTTGCACGATTTAGTTATGAGTCAATTAAACAAATACAGTAAAACCGTTACCCAAGATCCAACGCAACCAGCGGCTCAAGCCATGTTACATGCTATTGGATTAACAAAAGAAGATTTTTTTAAACCCATAGTAGGTATTGCAAGTACAGGTTACGAAGGTAATCCTTGTAATATGCACCTGAATGATTTGGCAAAACTTGTAAAGCAAGGCACACAAAACGAAGATGTGGTTGGGTTGATTTTCAATACCATTGGAGTAAGCGATGGTATATCTATGGGAACACCTGGTATGCGCTATTCATTGCCATCACGAGATATTATTGCAGATTCTATGGAAACGGTTGTACAAGCTATGAGTTATGATGGCTTGGTGACTGTGGTTGGATGTGATAAAAATATGCCAGGCGCATTAATGGCGATGATTCGTCTGAATAGACCAAGTATTTTGGTGTATGGTGGAACCATTGATTCTGGTTGTCACGAAGGAAAAAAACTAGATGTCGTGTCTGCTTTTGAAGCTTGGGGAAGCAAGGTCGCCGGAACCATGTCTGAGAACGAATATCAAAATATTGTTGAAAAAGCATGTCCTGGTGCAGGTGCCTGTGGTGGTATGTACACAGCAAACACAATGGCTTCAGCGATTGAAGCTTTGGGTATGGCATTGCCATTTAATTCGTCCAATCCAGCATTGAGTGACGCAAAAAAGCAAGAGTCGGTGAGAGCTGGTGAAGCATTGAGAACATTGTTAGAAAAGGATATAAAACCTTCAGATATTATAACAAGGAAATCCCTTGAAAACGCAGTTAGGTTAGTAACTATATTAGGAGGTTCGACCAATGCTGTTTTACACTTTTTAGCTATTGCCAGAGCCGCACAAATTGACTTTACACTTAAAGATTTTCAAGATATAAGCGATAACACGCCGTTTTTGGCAGATTTAAAACCAAGCGGAAAATATTTGATGGAAGACGTTCATGCTGTTGGAGGTATTCCTGCAGTTTTAAAATATTTATTGAAAAAAGGATTAATACACGGAGATTGTTTAACCGTTACAGGAAAAACAATTGCTGAAAATTTACTGGAAGTTAAAGATTTAACCGAAGGACAGGACGTCATTAAACCCATAGAAAAACCCATTAAAATTTCTGGGCATTTGAGAATGCTGTATGGCAATTTAGCAACTGAAGGATCTGTAGCGAAAATCACAGGCAAGGAAGGGTTGTCGTTTAAAGGAAAGGCTAAAGTTTTTGAGGGTGAATATGCTGCCAACGATGGTATCAGAGATGGGAAAGTTGAAAAAGGTGATGTTGTGGTCATTAGATACGAAGGCCCAAAAGGTGGACCAGGAATGCCAGAAATGCTCAAACCAACAGCTGCCATTATGGGAGCAGGTCTTGGAAAAGATGTGGCATTAATTACAGATGGAAGATTCTCAGGAGGCACACATGGATTTGTTGTTGGCCATATCACGCCAGAAGCACAAGAAGGTGGAACCATCGCACTTGTAAAAGATGGCGATATAATTACAATTGATGCTGAGACCAATTCAATTTCATTAGAGGTTTCGGAAGATGAACTTCAAAAAAGAAGAGAAAAATGGAAAGCACCAGAACTCAAATTTGAACGTGGTGTTTTATATAAATATGCCAAAACAGTTTCCTCAGCATCTAAAGGATGTGTAACGGATGAGTTTTAAAATTGAAATGAGAATGTCACTCTGAGCGCAGTCGAAGAGTATTGAAAAATTAAAACATGAAAGAAGCTCAAACCATAAACAAGCAAGAAGAACAAGTGTTAACAACACAAAGAATCTCAGGAAGTGAAGCCGTAGTAAAATGTTTATTGGCAGAAGGTGTCGATATTCTTTATGGTTATCCAGGAGGAGCGATTATGCCTGTATATGACGAATTATATAAATATCAAGATCAATTACACCATGTATTAACACGACATGAGCAAGGCGCAACCCATGCAGCACAAGGATATGCTCGAATTTCGGGCAAGGTTGGTGTGGCGATTGCAACCTCTGGTCCAGGTGCCACGAACTTAATTACTGGAATCGCAGATGCCCAAATTGATTCCACTCCTATGGTTTGTATTACTGGTCAGGTCGGCTCTCATTTATTGGGAAGTGATGCCTTTCAGGAAACAGATATTGTTGGTATTTCTACACCTGTAACAAAGTGGAACCATCAGATCACCAAGGCTTCAGAAATACCAGAAGTTTTTGCTAAAGCGTTTTACATCGCAAAAAGCGGAAGACCAGGACCTGTGCTTATTGACATAACTAAAGATGCTCAATTTGAGGAATTTGATTTTACATACAAAAAATGCGAAGGCATTAGAAGTTACAAACCCGTTCCAGAAACAGATGAAAAATCCCTTAAAGTTGCAGCAGACCTCATTAATAATGCCAAAAAGCCATTAATAGTTTGGGGACAAGGTGTCATTTTAGGAAAAGCAGAAGAAGAGTTTAAAGCAGTTATTGAGAAAGCGGGAATCCCCTCTGCATGGACTATTCTTGGAGCCTCAGCAATTCCTTCATCACACCCTTTAAATGTTGGTATGGTTGGTATGCATGGTAATTACGCACCTAATGTTTTAACTAATGAATGTGATGTGTTAATCGCCATAGGAATGCGTTTTGATGATAGGGTTACGGGAAATTTAGCCACTTATGCCAAACAAGCAAAAGTGATTCATTTTGAAATTGATCCAGCTGAGGTTAACAAAAACGTAAAAGCAGATATTGCAGTTCTTGGTGATGCAAAAACGAGCTTACAAGCTTTATTGCCATTACTGAATCCAAATTCGCACGGCGATTGGCATCAAAAATTCAAAGATTTATACAAAATCGAATATGAAAAAGTCATTAAAAACGATTTGCACCCAACCAAAGATGGTTTAACAATGGGTGAAGTGTTGAAAGAAATCAATACACAAACTAAAGGTGAAGCAGCGATTGTTACAGATGTTGGTCAACATCAAATGATTGCATGCCGCTATGCAGATTTTAAGGTATCAAAAAGTAATATCACCTCAGGTGGATTAGGCACCATGGGATTCGCGTTACCAGCAGCCATCGGAGCAAAAATGGCCGCGCCAGATCGCGAAGTGGTTATGATTGCTGGTGATGGTGGTTACCAAATGACAATACAAGAGTTAGGTACTATTTTTCAACAGAAAGTTCCTGTAAAAATCGTGGTTCTGAATAATGAGTTTTTAGGAATGGTGCGTCAATGGCAGCAGTTGTTTTTTGATAAGCGCTATGCTTCAACAGAAATGGTAAATCCAGATTTCGTTGCCATTGCAAAAGGCTATGGTATTAAAGCGCAAAAAGTTTCAGAAAGACAAAATTTAAAGGATGCGGTAAAAGAAATGATAGACACTGATGGGCCATATTTTTTGGAGGTAAGAGTAGAAAAAGAAGACAATGTTTTCCCGATGATTCCTACAGGCGCAAGTGTTTCAGATATAAGATTAGAATAATGGAGGATCAAAAAAAACAATTCACGGTTTCGGTATATACCGAGAATAATATAGGGTTGCTTAATAGGCTTTCGGCAATTTTTCAAAGACGCCATATTAATGTGGAAAGCCTAAACACTTCGGCTTCAGAAATTGAGGGTGTTTCACGATTTACAATTGTCGTAAAAATTACAGAATCCCAAATGAAGAAAATCATTGGCCAGATAGAAAAGCAGGTCGAGGTGATAAAAGCGTATTACCATACCGAAGACGAAATCATTTATCAAGAATCGTGCTTATTCAAATTCAAATCAGATTTGTTGTTTGATGAACGGCAGATTCAGAATATCATAAAAGAAAGTAATGCTAGAATTGTAACCGTTAACAAAGAATTTTTTGTGATAGAAAAATCAGGAAGAAAAGAAGAAATAGATTTATTGTACAGGGAATTAAATGTTTTCGGGATAGGGCAATTCACACGTTCTGGACGAGTGGCAGTGACCAAGGATAAAATGAACATATCAAAGATGCTTGAAGCATTTCAGAATTAAAAAAATAAACTAAAAAACAATGGCAAATTATTTTAACACATTACCATTAAGAACACAACTAGAACAATTAGGAAAATGTAGATTTATGGATGCTTCAGAATTTGAAGATGGTGTAGATGTATTAAAAGGGAAGAAAATCGTAATTGTTGGTTGTGGCGCGCAAGGATTGAACCAGGGTCTTAATATGAGAGATTCTGGCTTGGATATCTCTTATGCATTAAGGCAAAATGCCATTGACGAAAAACGGGCATCCTATAAAAATGCAACCAAAAATGGTTTTACAGTTGGTACGTACCAAGAACTGATTCCTTCAGCTGATTTGGTATTGAATTTAACACCAGACAAGCAACACACCAATGTTGTAAAAGCGGTCATGCCTTTAATGAAAAAGGGAGCCACACTAAGTTATTCACATGGATTTAATATTGTAGAAGAGGGCACAAAAATTCGTGAGGATTTAACCGTAATTATGGTTGCACCAAAATGTCCGGGAACTGAAGTACGAGAAGAATATAAAAGAGGGTTTGGTGTACCAACGTTAATTGCAGTGCACCCAGAAAACGATCCTGAAAGTAAAGGTTGGGCACAAGCAAAGGCTTATGCCACTGCAACTGGAGGACATAGAGCTGGTGTATTGGAATCGTCTTTTATCGCAGAGGTAAAATCCGATTTAATGGGAGAGCAAACTATTCTTTGTGGTTTGTTGCAAACTGGTGCAATCTTGTCATTTGATAAAATGGTCGAAGAAGGTATTGAGCCTGGCTATGCGGCAAAACTTATTCAGTTTGGTTGGGAAACGATTACCGAAGCTTTAAAACATGGTGGTATTACCAATATGATGGATCGTTTATCGAATCCAGCAAAAATCAAGGCTTTCGAATTATCCGAAGAATTAAAAGATATTATGCGTCCACTTTTTGAAAAACACATGGACGACATCATTTCTGGCCATTTCTCAAAAACCATGATGGAAGATTGGGCAAATGACGATAAAAATCTATTAAAATGGCGTGAAGCTACAGGCGAAACTGCGTTTGAAAAAACAGCATTGACATCAGACCACATAACAGAACAAGAATATTTTGACCATGGAGTATTGTTGGTAGCTTTTGTAAAGTCAGGCGTGGAACTGGCATTTGAAACCATGGTGAGCGCTGGTATAATTGAAGATTCTGCCTACTATGAATCTTTGCATGAATTGCCATTAATCGCAAACACCATTGCAAGAAAAAAACTATTTGAAATGAATCGTGTCATTTCAGATACTGCAGAATATGGTTGCTATCTATTCGATCATGCCTGTAAACCTTTGTTAATGGACTTTATGGAAAATGTTGACACGTCCGTTATTGGAAAACCATTTTCAAAATCAAACGGAGTAGATAATGTAGAATTGATTGCAATAAACGAGACCATTAGAAATCATCCAATAGAATCTGTTGGAAAACGATTACGTGCGGCCATGACTGCAATGAAAGCAATAAAAACTGAAGAAGTAAAAGAAACTACTTTAGCTTAAAAAGCCGACAAGTCTTTTAAGAAAAGAAGCAAGAAAGTCTCCGAAAGGGATTTTAAAGGAATGAACGAAACAAAAACAATATATAAGCCAACACTAAAAGCTGTTAAAGCTGCAGCAGAAAAACTTAGTGGAGTATCATCAGTAACTCCGTTAATTAAAAATGCGCAGTATTCAAAACAGTTTGGAGCCAATATCTATTTTAAAAGGGAGGATTTACAAGAAGTCCGTTCTTATAAAATCCGTGGTGCTTATAACAAAATCTCATCATTATCGGAAACTCAGGTTGAAAATGAAATTGTTTGCGCCAGTGCTGGAAATCATGCTCAAGGCGTTGCTATATCGTGTAAGCTTTTAAAAATAAAAGGTACCATTTTTATGCCTGCACCAACGCCAAATCAAAAGATTGAGCAAGTGCAACTATTTGGTGAAGACTATATAGATGTAGTTTTAATTGGTGACACTTTTGATGATGCTTATGATGCCGCAATTGAAGAATGCGAACGATTGAACAAAACATTTATCCATCCATTTAACGACAAGAAAGTGATTGAAGGACAAGCTACGGTCGGACTGGAGATTATAGATCAGGCCAAGGTACAGCCAATTCACTATGTGTTTGTACCTGTTGGAGGAGGTGGTTTATCATCTGGATTGTCTTCAGTGTTTAAAATTTTATCACCTCAAACTAAAATAATTGGAGTAGAGCCAAAAGGAGCACCATCTATGATCACATCACTTAAGAATAATCGCGTTACAGAGTTGAAATCGATAGAAAACTTCGTTGACGGAGCGGCTGTAAAGCGTGTGGGTGATTTAAATTTTGAGATTTGTAGAGAAACATTACACGACGTAATTAAGGTTGATGAAGGCAAGATTTGTCAAACTATTTTAGACCTTTATAATAAAGATGCCATTGTTGTAGAGCCTGCTGGTGCTTTGAGTGTTTCCGCTTTAGAACAGTACGCTGAGGATATCCATGAAAAAAATGTGGTTTGCATAATTAGTGGTAGTAACAATGATATTACAAGAACACCAGAAATTAAAGAGCGTGCCTTATTATACGCCAATTTAAAACACTATTTTATCGTTAAGTTTCCGCAACGTGCAGGTGCACTGCGTGAATTTGTCAGCACTATTTTAGGTCCAACGGACGATATTACCCATTTTGAATACACTAAAAAAGTCAACCGTGAAAACGATGTTGCAGTCGTTGGTTTAGAATTAAAAAAACCAAGTGATTTAGAACCTCTGATTACAAAAATGAAACTTCATAATTTTTATGGAGATTATCTCAATGACAAACCAGATTTGTTTCAATTTTTAATATAATTGCTAAAAAGAATACAATCAGGTGAAAGTACTTAAGTTTGGCGGCACGTCAGTTGCAAATGCCGAAAATATATCAAAGGTTATAACGATTCTTGTTCAAGAATCCAAAAAGCAAAATGTTGCTGTAGTGGTGTCTGCACTCGGTGGTGTTACTGATGCTCTAATTAAAACAGGAGAACTTGCTACTGAAAAGGATGGATCCTACATCACGGTTTTTGAAAATATTAGAGAAAGGCATTTGGAAACCATACAATCTTTAATGCCAAAAGCTCAGTCAAATGCAGTAATTAAAACTGTTGAAGCAAAGCTAGAAGAGCTTAAAAATTTACTTCATGGTATTTATTTGATTAATGAATTTTCAGATAAAACTCGAGATAAAGTTTTAAGTTTTGGGGAGTTATTGTCCTCCTATATTATCTCTAAAGCCTTAAAACTAAAAATAGAAAAATCGTCTTTAAAAGATAGCCGAGAACTGATTGTAACCGATGACTTGCATTCACAAGCCAATGTAAACACTAACGAAACCAATATTAGAATTTCAAGTTTTTTTAAATCCAATAAAGATAAGGTGGTTGTATTACCTGGATTTGTTTCTAGAAGTGAAGAAGGCGAAACAACAACTTTAGGTAGAGGAGGCTCTGATTATACGGCAGCACTTATAGCATCTGCCTTAAAGGTTTCCGACTTGGAGATTTGGACAGATGTAAGTGGTATGTTTACTGCTAACCCTAAATTGGTAAAACAGGCATTTCCGATAGAAGAAATCTCATATCAAGAAGCTATGGAATTATCACATTTTGGAGCCAAGGTTTTGTACCCACCAACAGTACAGCCCGCTTTGCAGAAAAATATTCCTATATATATAAAAAACACATTTCAACCGGAAGCAAAAGGCACTTTAATTTCAAAAAAAGCAGCTTCAAAAAATGGCCCAGTTAGAGGGATAAGCCATGTAGAAAATATAGCACTCGTAACACTAGAGGGTAATGGTATGGTTGGTGTTCCTGGGTTTTCAAAGCGCTTGTTCTCTACATTATCCACAGCACAGATCAATGTGGTTTTAATTACCCAAGCATCTTCAGAACATTCCATTTGTGTTGGTGTTTATAGTGAAGATGCCAAGTTAGCTAAACGCATTTTAGACAATGAGTTTACTTACGAAATATCGCTTAAAAAAATAAAGCCATTATTGGTTGAGGACAACTTGGCTATAATTGCGGTTGTGGGAGACAATATGAAAAACCATCAAGGTATTAGTGGTAGAATGTTTAGGTCCCTAGGGCAAAATAATGTAAATGTTAGAGCCATTGCTCAAGGTGCATCAGAACGAAATATTTCAGCAGTAATCGCTCATAAGGATATTAAAAAAGCTCTTACTTCACTCCATAATAGATTCTTTGAAAAACAAGAAAAGACCTTAAACTTATTTCTTGTTGGTGTTGGTAACGTAGGCTCAATATTACTAGATCAAATACTGCAACAACAAGAATATTTAAACGAAAATTTGTTGTTAAATATTAAAGTCGTTGGAGTTAGTAACTCAAGAAAAATGGTTTTTGATGAGGAAGGTATTGACTTAAGACACTGGAAAGACCTTATTAAAAAAGGACAACCTAGGACAAATCAAACATTTTTTAACACAGTTAAAGAATTTAATTTAAGCAATAGTATTTTTATAGATGTAACGGCTAACGAAGATGTTGCTAAAACTTATGCATCATATTTAAGGGAAAGTATTTCGGTAATAGCTTGTAATAAAATAGCGTGCTCATCAAAATATAAAGCTTATAGAGAATTAAAGGATTTGTCGAGAAAATATGGTGCATCCTTTCTCTTTGAAACCAATGTGGGCGCAGGATTACCAGTCATATACACACTAAACAATTTGATTAATTCAGGCGATAAAATTACTTCAATACAAGCTGTATTATCAGGAAGCTTAAATTTCATTTTCAACAATTTCAATGAAAACAACAGTTTCCACGATGTTGTAAAACAAGCGCAAAAAGAAGGCTATACCGAACCAGACCCTCGTATAGATTTAAGTGGAGTGGATGTTGCTCGTAAAATTTTGATTTTAGCAAGAGAAGCTGGTTATAGAATGGATTTAAAAGATATTAAAAACGAATCTTTTTTACCTAAAGGCAGTTTAGAAGCAAAGACCACGGACGAGTTTTACAAAATCCTAAAGGCAAATGACTCCCATTTTGAAACTATATATGCAAAAGCAAAAGAAAAGGATTGCCAATTAAAATACGTGGCAGAATTTAATGAAGGTAAGGCAGCAGTAGGATTGAAAGCTGTAGACAAAAACCATCCTTTTTACAATCTTGAAGGCAAGGACAATATCGTATTATTTTACTCAGAACGTTATGCACAACAACCTCTAATCATAAAAGGTGCTGGTGCTGGCGCAGAAGTGACTGCATCAGGATTGTTTGCAGATATCATTACCTTAGGAAGAAATTAAGACCATGAACCAAGTTAAAATATTTGCTCCGGCAACAGTAGCGAACGTATCATGCGGTTATGACGCTATGGGTTTTGCTTTGCAAGCTCTTGGTGATGAAATGGTTTTTACCAAAACGGATTCTAATGCGGTTACAATTTCAAAAATAGAAGGAGCCAAATTGCCTTTTGAAGCCGATAAAAATGTAGCAGGTGTTGTTGCAAAATTAATGCTAGAAGATAGTAAGTCT